>JALIZH010022193.1:30000-485000 GCA_030522465.1 Rhipicephalus appendiculatus | reverse complement strand
TTAAAGGCGAACAGTTCGCGCAGGCAAGGCTTTATGATCCTTCAAGACACCCACACGTAAGTGAGAGGCAGTGAGCCTGAAAAAACAAAGAAGCACGGTTGACAAAAAGCGTACAGCAAAAACAGTACGACAAAAAAGTATACGGTTGACAAAAAGTAAATTGCAGCAGATCCAACACGACCTGTGGGAATCTATGTCCACACAGCGAAGCTTCTTCGCATCTTCGCCATTTACCCAACGCTCAGATGACCGCCATGCAGCGTCTACTCGTCACTCCGGTGTCATTCAGCTCCGCGATACGTCAGCACGGAGAATGTTGGAGCTTAAGGCGCCACCTATGAAAAATTGCCTGTACTAAATGTGTCAAATTGATACAACGTTATTTCAAGGCACTCAATATTATGTTGCAACAAAAATAATGTCATAATATGTTAATCTATGCGTGCTTATTGTAACTAATCCCCATTGAAGTTGTAATTAAATATATATTCATTATGAAGCCATTCATGCTCTGTTCCGGCATAAGTAGAATGTAATCTCATTGTAGAAATACAGTGCAAATTCATTTCTGGTTATGTCCATTTTGAGCAAAGAAAATTATACTTTTCACATGGCTCGCGGGAAGCGGCACGTCGAACGACTCGTCGAACGTCGTAGTACCTTCAGCAAAGACATCATATGCAACAGTACGCTTCAAAATTAAAGTAAATGAAGACAAGTTTATTATGCAGAAGGTTCAATTTATCCAAAGCTCCATATATCTCGCTCTTTCTTAGACCCTAATTAATACAAATAACAAAATCAAGTGGTGTACACAATTGTGTACATTGCGCCTCAAAGGGTTTAGGCTCGATTTCGCTACCGTAACAACGCTAGCGCTCATGGTGCACTGCTGGTACACAGCAGCAGCAGGACCAAGATGAAGCCACGGTCACGTGACAGTTCAATTCCTATTTCTTTGTACTCCCAACAGGATGTGCCGAGTACGATATGCAATGGTTTGTTAACGTTTAGGATTATTCCAATAGCGGCCGCTACCATATCGTTCTGCGCTGTGCATGGCTTAGGGAAGCCCGTGCCGTAGCCTCGTGAATATCGACGCGCGTCTACTCCGACCTGCGCAGCTCCGTTCGCGACGCCACCGGCCCTCGGAAGACCGCGAACGCCGCCGCCGGGGCAGCTAATAAAGACGTCACGTCGGCGTAACGGTATACGCGGGCGCGCAAATAGCGAGCAAAGTCGAGGCCGAGCTAGCGAAAAGAACGAAGACTAAAGCGGTTTTTTTTTCTCGTTCACTTCTTTTTCCTTCTTTCAGTGGTGATGACTACGGCAGACGCCACCCGGCCGGGCGGTACGGCTTTGTTATTTACGAGCGCTTGTCTATCCGAGGCGGCCGTCTTTTCTTCCGCGTGCCGTGGTGCGTCCACGCGTGGAATTAGCGCGTAACGGCATCCCTTCCGTCGGTCGCGCACCGCCCGGAGCGAACGCGTTTTCTCTTTTTCGCGCGCAGCAGTGTTGTTGCCAGACGCGCTTTAAAGCTCCAGCTGGTCGTGCATATACTCCTCCCAGGATTAAGCCTGTTTTCCCACGCCTCGTTCTCGACTATACGCACAACGGCGCAGGGCGTCCCGATGTGACGTATCTGAGTGCAGCCGCGCTTGCATGACGGGAAAGCCACTCGATGTGGTTCGTCTGCCGAAGCGATACAGGGTGACTAAGGTGTATGTATACATATATACCCGTGGTATACGAGTCCTGTCAAGTAGGTTATTCCTTCGCTGCGTTATACGTGATATGATGCGGCAGCGACGAAAGAAATATGCGGGGGGAAAGGGACACTCATTACCGCAGGAGGTTTGGTAGGGGTGGTTTAACGGTAAGAACATGTGATACCGAATGAAATGCGAATGATGAAATAATATTATCGGGGCTTTTACGTCCCGAAACCACGCCATGATTATGAGAGACGCCGTAGTGGAGGGCTCAGGAAATTTAGACCATCTGGTGTTCTTTAGCGTGCACTAACATCGCACATTACCCGAATGATGAAAAGAAGTGAGCGCTTTGCACACTACAGATTCTCTTAAAGACGAACTAAAAAAAAAATCTATGCGTCTTAAACAAAATTATTAAGGTAATATCGTTCGCGAGTGGTGACTGTAGAGACCTGAAAGCCCTAAAAATCGGAAGATACGTAAACGAGAGTGAAATGCATTTATTGCACTTCTGACTCAGTGCATTGGTTTAAGCTCTTTTCTAATAATAATAATAATAATAATAATAATAATAATAATAATAATAATAATAATAATAATAATAATAATAATAATATAATGATGATAATAATAATAATAATAATAATAATAATAATAATAATAATAATAATAATAATAATATCTTAGGTTTAACGTCCCAAGACCACCTTATGATTATGAGAGACGCCGTAGTGGAGGGCTCCGGAAATTTCGACCACCTGGGGTTCTTTAACGTGCACCTAAATCTAAGTACACGGGCCTCAAGCATTTTCGCCCCCCATCGAAAATGCGGCCGCCGCGGCCCACTTTTATTATAGGGCCACTTATATATTTTGATTGATGGGCTTTGTATATTTTTGCATCACATTTCAGCCAACTTGGATTGCCACCTTAGCAGCATAAGCATAGCCTTGCCTTCAATTCGGCGCCACTATTAACACGTACGTTTAAAGCGGCCCTGCAACATTTTTCCAAGTAATCATGTAATGATCTCACTATCTGTATTTATTGTCTAACGAACCGATTGCCGCATAAAATACTTTGAATCTTTCACGTACGAGCGTAGTTGCAGGGATTCGTCGTGCGCCTTAAAGGGCCCCTAAACAGCCTCTAAAAATACCAAAAACGCGCGCGTTATTCTCTCCTGGCGTTTCCCGCCTTTGCCGCACAATTCGTGACGCCAGCTGTTTGTTGATGTGACGTCAGGATTAAATAAGCTCTTGATTGGTCGATATACGAGTGATATGTGTTGTGAATTGCCTCCTATCATGCTTTGCCATGCGTACCCGTTTTGCCTTGTCTCCCATGACTATCGTGCGCGATGAACTGATTTCGCTTCGTTTTCGGCATTTGCGACTTCGCAAGCTGAGATAGCAGCGTGCAGTCCGAAAAGCGCGAAATCCTGACTGTCTCAACACTTTATGCTGACATTCCAGATGTTTTATGAAGGAATAAGCTTAGAGGAGGAGATAGCGCTCGTAGGAAGGGTAGTGAGAGCGAAAAAGAAATTACTGTTTCGCCTTTCAACTCGGTGTGGTTCAGGGGCCCTTTAAGCGCTTTCTCGCTTTTTTCGTCCCGACAAGCGTGCTGCAAGCTACACGGGAGAGGAGGGGTGGTTGACAAAGAGGCAAGAAGCTGCGGCAGCCCGCTAAATGTCAGGACGCGCTCTGCCGTAGCGCGCGTCGTGATCTTGCTCATGTTCTTGCTATCATCGAAACAGCCAATGCGCGTATTCTTACCACCGTTCACGTAGTCGGGTCTGACGATTACGTAATTTGCCTATAGAAGAGCGAGCGATGTCTAGATGCCTTTGAAACGGAATTGTTAATTCCTTGCCATGTGCTGTGCTCTTTTATTTGGCTCACATGTTTGCAGGAGCATCGACTACCGATTGGGAGCGTTTTCTGGCCATGTTCAAAAAGGGCCCCTTTAGCTGTGGCCTGATCCCATACATTACTTGCGTGGAGAGCCACTGTTCAAGCATGATTCTGTGAATAAATGACGCCATAGCGCTGGAAAGACGCGAGGTGAAAGACGACAGGAGGCGCGCTAAATATCAACAGAATTTTAGTACAGAATGTCAGGTATAGCTACTGACACTATGAATATAGAGAAATATACACCAAAGACATCATGGTTAAGCAGAAAAGATTACCACACCCGAATATTTCTGTATGTTCATAGTGTCAGTTCAATGCCTGGCTCTCCGAAATAAAATTCAGTTGATATTTAGCGCACCTCCGGTCGTCTTTCACATCCCGTCTATCCAGCGCTGCGGCGTCCTTTATAGCAAAGAACCAGCGAGCCCAAAAATCTGTACTACTTGATTTCATTCTGTACCCTCATATTGAAACGCGTTCCGAAGTATTCGAAGCATCGTCAGCAGTATCGTGGTGGTCAAGACGGAGGCACCTTTTCTCACCACCCTTACCAGCCGGCAAAGGCAAACGAAGGACGTGCTCGATAATCTTGCATTCGTGTCTGCTTCACATATTTTTCGCATCGTCGTTTATGATAGCTGAAACTGATCTTGCTTTTGCAGGAGCGAGAGTACACTTCTGTCCTCTTGCGTTTTCTAAGTGATAATAATTATTGTGCGGGTTGGACGTCCCAAAACGATGATGTGGTTGTGAGGAACGCCGTAGTGAAGGGCTCCGGAAATTTGGACCACCTGGGGTTCTTTAACGTGCATCTAAATCTAAGCACATGGGCCTCTAACATTACGCCTCCATCGAAATGCGGCCGACGCGGCCAGGATACGATCTTGCCGCCTTCGGGCCAGTAATCGAGCACCATAACCGCTAGGCCACCGCGGCCAATCTGCTTTGACAAGTGGGAAGAATTGTTAAGGACTTCACTGAAAGGGCAGCTTGGGATCCATTGAGACCAAACGAAGCTCTTGCAAAATCGTTCGGCTTCACCACGAAGTTCGCTTAACCGGTCTTGTACTACAGCAGTATATTGCCACTCGCGCTTATTTCTTTGTCTTTGGTTTGGTCGGGTTTCACCAGCAAAAACTGCTTGCACCTCTCGGCACTAGCCGCGCCGCAATGTTTGTGGAGCATCGCGATTGTGTGAGATTGTTCTGTCGAGATTACGCGCTGGACACGAGTAACCTATTTTGTTCGGCGTGTATGAAAGCCGACGCATTTCACAGACGAGCAGATTACCGACGACCGACGCCTGTGCTTGTCGCTTTCGCTGCACTTTGAGTGTTACTTTTTCTACTGGCACACACAAGTCCACCCAATAAAGCGTTTCATCTTTGCCTTCCGCGTTTTGCATTCTTAACCGTCACAACCACGTGACAATATACGGTATTTCCGACCGACCGACCGACCAACCGACCAACCGACCGATCGACAGGCCAACCAAATATTATCCTAGAAAAAGAAAGAGGGAGAGAAACAATGATAGTCCTTACGCTTGCCTTCAAGCACTTCTTAACGTGAACGTTTGGGCTAGTTGGTACTCTCTGGCACCACAGGACATTGACAGGGCGAAAGAACAAGCGAAGGATGAAGGTCTGTGCCACCTTGCTTCGTCCTTCGTTTATTTTTTTTGCGCTGTTAAGGTCTTACCCTTCAAGCACGCGTACACGCACATACGAACATAAATTAATGAATGAATAGATAGATAAATAAATAAATAAATAAATAAATAAATAAATAAATAAATAAATAAATAAATAAATAAATAACCAAGGAAGCATAAGAAAGGAACGCACCGACAAAGAATATTTCGCCAAAATTCCTTTGCCACTTTCTCAAACAGGCCGACATAATTCATAGGCGAGCAGCAGTGAATCGTCACCGCAGTTTACGGTTTAACAACGGCGAACACATGAGTGCGTGAACGGAACGCATAAATGGCCTCTTTCACCAGCCGCGGGCTCGAGTAACTGCAGGAACTCCGCTGTTCTTACCTCTGTATTCTAATATAATATTCGACGAGAGCTAACCGGAAATTCTCTAGTCGAAAAAAAAACAAAAAAAAAAACTTTGCGTTAATAGAAATGATGTATTTGTTTTTGAAACATGGAATATTCGCCCGACCCAATTTTTAGAGCCAATAAAATAGCGGTCATCTTGTCGCGTATAGCGTGAACGAAAGGACGGAAGAGTTTCGATGTCACTGTTGTGTTTTTTAACCCTGCGCTTTCTTTTCTTTTTTTTTAACACAGAGAAGCAAGTGCAGCGCAGAAGAGCAGGGCAATGTCATGTCAACTTAGCCACACTACCGGGGAGCCATCGTGCCATAGTCTGATTTCTACTCTCATTACCAGACACAGGCGTACATCAATTAATGGAGGTATTCTGTTTGCACGTGAAAGGCTTACCAGGAATTTCGACTACACTGACGTTTAAAGGTCAACTTACGGTTTGACGTAACGTCAGCACTCACGTTAGAGCACAGACGTCAGTATTACAGAGTTTTAGTTTGGCGTTTTTACGCTCCGCTCAGCAGCTAAGCGGAGCGGGAACGCGAGTGCGCATGCGCCTTCCGCTACGGCCGTAAGCGGGTTAGCGGAGCGAGGCCCACGCTCCGCTTACGGGCTGCCTAAGCGGAGCGCGGAGCGTCGCTGCCGTTTTCGCTAGCGCAAGGGGGACGAAGCGCGCGCCCTCTCTCGTGCGCGCAGCTTCAATGGTTTCAATGGTGAAGACAAAAACGGCGCCACGGCACTCGCGTCAAAAGAGCAAACAAAACAAGGAAGGGTTGCAATGGATCTGGAACGCAACCTTGCTGGCTTTCAGGTGGCTATTATCAAGTCAGTGCTTGCTTCTCTGTAAAGAAAATATACACCGCCAACATATTTAAAGCGCACTTCTAAATACGTCGTGAACGAATAAATTCATACGTTCTCATTTCGGTTTGTAAATGCGACTAAATGTTTTTTTCTTTTCCTTTAGCGACGCTGAACATCACCAGAGGGCGCCGTAGCTGCTAAGGATCCGCTACGCTAGTCCCGCTGCCGACAACGCACAACTAAAACGAGAAAATCATCCGCCGCTCCGCTGAGGCTTAGCGGGCCAACTCGGAGCTGAGCGGGCCGAAAAAACGCCAAACTAAAACTCTCTATTATCGAAACGAAGTGCACTTTACGGTGCGATGATGTGAATAGTGAGTAATAGCTGAGCGGGCCAGCGCAGCAGCGGAGGGATCAGCGGAGCGCAAGACAAAAGGAAGAATAAAAAAGCCGGCAGATCCCACGCACTGTGAGAATCGATGTAATGCGAAGCAGCCAGGAAGGAGCAAATCCTGCTTTACATAATTTGCATGTCATGTTTGACATGTTAGGACCTGTCATTTATGTTCGTCATACAGTCACGTCGCGCAATACCAATTTTGGTGTATATCAAGCTAGCGAACTGGACGCAAGCGCACCATGAGCGTGGCATGTAAATGGCGTTGTAGATGACACGCATGCCAAGATTTTCATGTTACCACCTGCCACTTATGTTCGTTATACAGTCATGTCACTCAACACCAAATTTGGTGTATATCAAGCTAACGAAACGGCCGCGAGCGCGCCATGAGCGTGGAATGCAAGTCATGTCGCTCATGACATGTCATGATTTCCTTATTACCACTTGTCATTTATGTTCGTCATACAGTCATGTCACTCAATACCAAATTTGGTGTATCTCAAGCTAACGAAACGGTCGCGAGCGCGCCATGAGCGCGGCATGCAAGTCATGTCGCACATGACAAGTCATGATTTTCATATTACCACTTGTCATTTATGTTCGTCATACAGTCACGTCACTCAATACACCCAAATTTGGTGTATATCAAGCTAACGAAACGGCCGCGAGCACGCCATGAGCGTGGCATGCAAGTCATGTCGCACATGACAAGTCATGATATTCATATTACCACTTATGATTTATGTTCGTCATACAGTCACGTCACTCAATCCCAAATTTGGTGTATATCAAGCTAACGAAACGGCCGCGAACGAGCCATGAGCGTGGCATGCAAGTCATGTCGCACATGACAAGTCATGATTTTCATATTACCACTTGTCACTTATGTTCGTCATACAGTCACGTCACTCAATACCAAGTTTGGTGTATCTCAAGCTAACGAAACGGCCGCGAGCGCGCCATGAGCGTGGAATGCAAGTCATGTCGCTCATGACATGTCATGATTTCCTTATTACCACTTGTCATTTATGTTCGTCATACAGTCATGTCACTCAATACCAAATTTGGTGTATCTCAAGCTAACGAAACGGCCGCGAGCACGCCATGAGCGTGGCATGCAAGTCATGTCGCACATGACAAGTCATGATTTTCATATTACCACTTGGCATTTATGTTCGTCATACAGTCACGTCACTGAATACCAAATTTGGTGTATATCAAGCTAACGAAACGGTCGCGAGCGCGCCATGAGCGTGGCATGCAAGTCATGTCGCACATGACAAGTCATGATTTTCATATTACCACTTGGCATTTATGTTCGTCATACAGTCACGTCACTCAAATACCAAATTTGGTGTATCTCAAGCTAACGAAACGGCCGCGAGCGCGCCATGAGCGTGGCATGCAAGTCATGTCGCACATGACAAGTCATGATATTCATATTACCACTTATGATTTATGTTCGTCATACAGTCACGTCACTCAATCCCAAATTTGGTGTATATCAAGCTAACGAAACGGCCGCGAACGAGCCATGAGCGTGGCATGCAAGTCATGTCGCACATGACAAGTCATGATTTTCATTATACCACTTGTCACTTATGTTCGTCATACAGTCACGTCACTCAATACCAAGTTTGGTGTATATCAAGCTAACGAAACGGCCGCGAGCGCGCCATGAGCGTGGCATGCAAGTCATGTCGCACATGACAAGTCATTATTTGCATATTGCCACCTGTCATTTATGTTCGTCATACAGTCACGTCACTCAATCCCAAATTTGGTGTATATCAAGCTAACGAAACGGCCGCGAGCGCACCATGAACGTGGCATGTAAATCATACTTTTCATGACAAGTTATTCATGATTTTCATGATATGACCAGCCATTTACGTTCGTCATAGAGTCATGTTATGCCATGCCAAATTTGGTATAAATCCCATTAACGATACGGCCGGGAGACCACAAAGTCGTAGGCGGCTAGATAGATAGATAGATAGATAGATAGATAGATAGATAGATAGATAGATAGATAGATAGATAGATGGATAGAGAGATAGATAGATAGATAGATAGATACGCTCAAAGTCGCCGAAGTTCGCTAAGAAATGCTTCGCATTTAATAGCTGAGTGATGCCCCCCCTTGTTTCAGCGAAGCGCACTGCTGCGCCGCCTGTTGAACAAGGTTGAAGCTACTGTCCATCGAACAGAGACTTTGCTTGGAAAACGCTCGCACCGCTCGCACGCTGATCCGCTGAGCACGTTTCGCTGAGGGCTCGAAGTGAGCGGGCGAGCGGCTCGCTCCGTAAAAACGCTGGCCTGTCTCAGCGTGCCACGCATGCGCAGTTGGCGTCTCCGCTCGTTCGCTGAGCCCGCTGGCCCGTTGAGCCGCTCAGCTATTACTCTCTATTATCATACGTAACATTGAATTGAATTGAATTGAATTTATTAACAACAAGGTTGCGAGGATGACCAGGCAAAAAAGCTGCATTAAGCAGCTTGAGGGGAACCTGGCCACCTTATACACTGGGCAGCTTCACAGCGGTAAAACGGAAGCACATGATATACATAATGTATGAACTAACTAAAACAGTAAGAAACAGTGAACATCCATGGTCAGAATAAATAAGCAAGGTTGTTGCGAAAACATTTAAAAAAGGGGAAAAAAATAGGCGGAACGATGAAGATAGAGAAAAAAAGAGAAAAACAAATGAAGCACTAGCAATCACATAAATACGTCGCGTAGTCTTTTTTGCGACAAAGTAGATACATTGAGACCATTTTCTTTGTATAATTGATATAAAACAGTAGGTAAACGAAACTGCAGCATTTGTTCACCGTATTTAGTTCTGTTTTTGTTAACAATTTTCTTATTATTTAACGTATTGCCACCGGGGTCGATCAACGCTTGAATACAGCTTGCTGAATCATAAGAATACAAATATTGTCACGTGGTCGTGACGTTGACGAAGGGAGCAGTCGACGCCTTCAAGGCGAAACACTTTATTTGGCCGAACTTGTGGCCTCGAAACGGAAACTCAAATTACAGCAAGTAATGCACTCTGCACACTGATAACGGCGCACAGAGCGTCGGTCGTCGAAAAATCTGACCATCGTTGCAACGCGCCGGCTTTTATACATCACGCGTCGAACATTCTAGCCTTATCACTGGTCCATTTTAAAAGCAAAAAAGTGGGGCGGACTACGGAACAGGGACAAGAGGCAGAAGACGACAACACAGGCGCACTATGTTGTCGTCTTCTGCCTCTTGTCCCTGTTCCGTAGTGCGCCCCACTTTTTTGCTTTTAAAATGAATCGGCACCAACTAGCCCAAATGACTGTTTTGCTTATCAATGGTCGTCGCGCAAGCTCTGGAATAATCTTGAGTGTTCGCGTGCTGTGCGAAATGTTAACAAAACGACCCACTACGAACGTGAAGCTTCTCGAACACTGAGGCGCGATCTGCGCCGAGCATTGCTCACAGTCTTTGTCGGTTTAAACAGAGCACATCAAAATAGCACGCGTGGCAATATAATGCTTGTTAGACTGCTCTAAAAGCGGAGCCAACACTACAATAGACGTTCACATGACATGACGCCTGTATCATAGGAGTACGTATGCAAGATTTATTGCTTTGTTATAAAATTATATAGCCAGAACTGCAACCACAGTTGATGTTGAGCTGACGTTACGCCTGCATAGGGTCTTTTGCCAAAGCAGTTTCCAGACCTGGCGTGGCTCTGTGGTACAATCCTGACTGTCACCCAGTACGCTTGGTTTCGATTCCTGCTGGATCCTGATTTTTATTGTTTGCATTCGTCGGGTGAACGCGGCCGATGTTAGTTTTTCTGAACGCTCACGCATTTAAATTACCAATGTCTGTTCTCGCCGTCCCTGGGTAGATATAAACTGGCGATCACCGGTGGCGCATACCAGCATACCGTGGCCCGTGGTATGTGCCGCACATGTCTGGAGGAAATGGTTTGACGACGTAAGCGACAGGAGTTTCATGTTATTCACGTCATGACCAGACAGTCATATTCGTAAAACTCTTTTACCCTCTCATGCCAATTTTGGTCTACACCAAGTTAAGGAGATGATTACGAGAGCACCCAGATGTAGGCGGCTAGTTAGATAGATAGATAGATAGATAGATAGATAGATAGATAGATAGATAGATAGATAGATAGATAGATAGATAGATAGATAGATAGATAGATAGAAACGCTCAAAGTGCCGTTGGTTCGCTAAGAAATGCTTCGCATTTAATATTACAGAACAAAGGAAGTACGCTCATGAAAGTCCCAGTGTCCATAAGAACTTGTGGACCCTCGGTGAAGGTTACCTGAAAATAATACATGGGCGGCACCTTGCGTCTTTCGTCCTCTTGAACGGGGCTTAATTTTGATCTTATTAAAGGTGGTCGTTTGTTACACCCTGCTGAAGCCCCCCTTTCTCGTGTTTTTCTTTTGCTTATGAGAAATTGGAGGTGCAGCAGAATCCGCGCCCCTTCAGAGTGGAACCGACTGTTACTGAGGCGCTTCGAGCGACTTCCACAATAAAACGCCACAAGCACTTTTTCCAGTAGTGTACAGTGCTCTACATACTACTCAAAGTCGTCGATAACTTTTCTGAACACACGTGCATTTAATGGCACACTTTCTTAGCAATGGGACAACGAAGCGCCATGCTCCATACCACTGTGCATGGATGGCACTCTGGTATGGAGCATGCCGCTTTCCTATAGTCGAGTGCTCAGTACTCTGTGTAAGGCGAAGGACACCTGTCCACGAAAAACACTTAATTGCCGTGAATGAATATGTTATTGTTATGTTTTCCAAGCATTCACGTTCTGAAGCGCGGGACCATCTCAGTTTACTTAGGAGAGGTAGGTTTCCCGTTTATTAGGTTTTCCTCTCTCGGTTCTTGCGTCCATAAACTGCTACGGCGAACCACCGACGCGGCATCGACCATAGGGGGCCGCACGTCGTCTCTGAAGACGGCCACGTCGCTGAACCTGCCGTGTGGCGTAGCAAGATTGCCATCGCCATGTTCGGATCGTTGCTCAAATAAACTGCAAGGTCTAGCAAAATCCCGCGCAAGTCTCGCGAACGGGAGCGCCAACACAGCCACTCTTGGCTTTCGCCTAACAACGCGCAACCTATAGACCTATTCCACCGGACATACGTCACGAAGATGCGGTGGCGCTGTCGTCGGGCGTTTAGTTTCGCGTGGTAGGCAAAAGCCGCGGCGCCCACCGTAGTTGCCGCTGTGTTTTCGCTAGTGCGTGCTCTGTTTGTCGTCGTGCAAAGAAGAAGAAACGGTGTAACGACGAGCTGTCACGGTGATTTGCGCGGGAAGGCACAGGAAAGATGCAATAAGTCTTCTTTTTTTTTCAGTTTTCTGTTAACGAAGACCGTCGCAAGAAATTAGCCGCTGCTGTAAAACGTGATCGAGAACTTGTCTTCGACGCCGGTTCATGGGTTATGTTTTGGAGCGACTTACTCAGCAAAAATGATTAGCTCTGTCAAGCGTTTGTCATGGTAATGTGCCGCACCGCATTTTTTTGTAATAAGCCTTCTGTGGAGGCATACCACTTTCACCTCAAAGCACGTTATCGTTGGGGATAGCATCGTGATATGCGGAAAATTCTTCGCGGTTTCTATTGTTGATATAACTGCAGAAGTCTTAGACGCGTCAAAACGGATTTCTTTATACTCGCGTGAACTAAAGGCGTCACTCGGTCACGGAGCATGTTTCTTCCTGCGTTTCATTAAAGCGGCAGCGAAAGAAAGGATGACTTCGACTACGCTTTTCCTGATTGTATGCGGCTGCGATGACACAAGTATATCAGGCAGGACTGTTCTGGCTGCGGGGCGCTTCACGAGGTTTTCACGTCTGTCGGAATTCACAGAAAAACAGCACCCGACCGGGAAACTTCACCGAGTCTATTTACAAGATGTACGCATTTCGCGGTCTCGAATAGAGCCTACGAAGGGAGCCGCAAACCTGACAGGTACGTAACCACATTATCCATAGCATGTAGTTAAAGCATTATCGCAAGCGTCACCCGGGTGACAGTGTCGCCGAGATCGCCCAATTCGTTTGCATGAATAACATATTCCCGGCACATTTCTTATATGCGAGAATTTACCGTAACGGTTCGCGTAACTATGCATTTTACTCCGTGCATTTGCATATCGTACCCAAGAGCCTCTTAAATCGCTGAACTAGGTCGGTCGTTCTAGCATCAGTTGACAAATTAAAACGTACACGTTCGACCTAGACTGCCGCAACGGCGACGACATTTCGCAAATGAGTCGCATTCACGCCATGAATATACCTAACGTTCTGATGAGGTTCTCAGAGCTAGAGCTCCACGTCAACATGGCTCATATGTTCATTTCAGAGTCCCCTTTACAGCCGCTGCAACTTTCTCGGCTGCAGCCGCCGCTAAACAAGCGAGAGGCGCCCCGACGCGCGGTGCTCGGAGGCAGCTTTTGGATGGATGGATGGATGCTATGAGCGTCCCCTTTATAACGGGGCGGTGACATGTCTGCCACCAGGCTCGAAAAAAAAACTTTCTTTTTATGTTGGCCTAATGCCTTATCTACATTGATTAAATCTATGTTATTATAGCAAAGAAAAATACGGATTCACGGTCCATCTCTCTGCCTCTTAAGGCAGAATGACCTTATTTTTCCCCATTCTTCATTTTTGTCCTTTATCTCTACTTTTCTGCCACCAGTACTCTAACCGTCTCTTACTGATTTCTATCGCGGACGTGTTCAGCTTTCCATTGTTGTCCCTAAAACCCAAAGCTTCATGTAGACTCGTGCCCACACGTATATCTGGGTGGATATCGCCACATTCAATCAGTACATGTTCCATCGTTTCCTTAGTTCCCCCACAGCATGTACCTTGTTCTTCTTCGTTACAGAATCTCGCTTTATAGCTACGCGTTCTAAGGCAACCCGACCTTGCTTCAAACAGTAAAGCGCTTCCCCTTGAATTATCATAAAACCTCTCCCTCCTTATTTCGTTTTTTCCCTTTCGGTAGTCACTGAGAGCCGGCTTCTTTTCCATCGCTGTCATCCAATAAGTCCTCTCCGCCTCTCTCACTTTTCGCTTAATGCTCCTTGTTGCCATGTCGCCCACACTGCTAGCCGTATATTTACTGGTGAGCCTCCTAGTTCTTTTTCTCCACTGCGTGTCGACGCTTTTTTTTATACAAATACCTGAACACCTTCCCTGCCCATCTACTCTCCTTCATTTTCCTCAGCCTCTCTTCAAATCTAATTTTGCTCTGAGCTTCCCTCACTTCAAAACCTGTCCATCCCATATCACCCTTTACAGCCTCATTTGTCGTCTTCCCGTGAGCGCCCAACGCGAGGCGTCCCACAGTCCTTTGATTTACATCCATTCCTGATTGCACCTCTGACTTCATGCACACCACTGAGTTCCCAAATGTAAGCCCCGGAACCATCACACCCTTCCATAGCCCTCGAAGCACCTCGTACCTTATTGTATCCCCATAACGCTCTGTGCTTCATGATTGCAGCATTCCTCTTTCCCTTTGTTACCGATGCTTTCTCTTGTACCTCCATATATCTATCCCCCTCATTTACCCACACTCCGAGGTACTTGTACTCGCTTACCCTCGGTATTTCTTGGCCCTGTATTAAGACCGCATGGTCTTCGTGATCATTGAATACCATCAATCCACATTTTGTTGCACTAAAACCTAGTCCTAGAGCCTCACCTTCCCTTCCGCAGATATCTGCCAGCCGCTGTATATCATCTTGGCTGTCCGCAAATAAGACAATATCGTCAGCATAAAATAGACCTGGAAGCTTCCGCTCAACCATCGCGCCTGCCACCTGCTGCGCCAGCGCTTATGGCGGCGCGGAGGCACGGAGTCAGGCTTTCCCGCCGGACACGGTGGGCGGAGCTTACAAGCCGGACGTCGCTATAATTTTCCCATAATGTCGACGGCGCCTACCCCCGTTTACAAACATGGAATAGGTTTATAGCTTATCAGTGGATACTGGACCAGTGCGGCATCTACGGTAACCACCGTGCGAATGAGGTCGCTCAATCTGCGCATGATGGCATCCCCTCTATACACAAATTTCCCATGGAGGCTGCCATTTTTAAAGCACTTCACCGCCGCAGCGCCGTCTAGCGTATTTGATATTTTGCCACCATGCTGCTGTGTGGGGTTCTGAGGCGGTGTATGCAGCGCTTATGCTCAGTTCACAAGGTATTGCTGTTCTTCGTGGTACGCGGAGAAAACAAAAATATGCTTCGCGAGTGTAAATGCGCTAGTAAGTAACCGCTACACTGTTACCTTCACAATGGCTGAAACAGCAAGCAGTGGCGGCCCACGAGACGTTCCCGCAGCGGTGCTGACGATAGACATAGGATATGAGTAGAATTCCAATGCAGCTCTTAAGCAGCACGTGTAAACTGGTAATTGGTTTGTACGTTTTGTTACAGCCGGCCTTGTGGGGTTCGGGGAATATGCACTAGCGTTAACTTTTAGGACAACTATCGAAGTGAAAGGTGGGTACGAGCAAACACGTACGCCGTTGCACAGCTTTAAGGTCGCGCATTAGTGTTTAAAGTCACTCTCGGGTTCCCTTGCCGAGAATATTCAAGTTCAACTTAAAGGAGCCCTGACATCAAATTTACGCATGTGGATTTTTTTACATCCGCGAGTAGCTATCGACCCCCAAGTAACGATTCTCGACTCAAAATGCAGCGGAGGGACGAATAAGTACCAGTAATGTTGATAAATATATCCGGTATCGAACGCGATTCAAAACGGGAGGAAAACCCGCCAAATTGTAGTGCTGGTAGCGCTACCTCGCGGCCACGTCGGGGCCGCTCCCCAGCTGATCCCGCTGCCACAAAAAAGGTGACGTCACGTCCAGCTGACATCGCTGACGTTTCGTCTGCTAGGAGCGGCAGGCTCGCGATCCTGCGTTAAAAGCAATGTATTTATCAACCTCGGCCGTACTGCCGGAGCACAGGAACACCAACTACGCACCTCATGTCGCGGACGTTTGGCGAGTGACTCACTGCTTTCAGCTGCTGTAGGGCACACGTATACGGTGGGAATAGCCTGGAGGCTGGGCCTCGTATCAAACGATAGCGAACTGCTTCGCCAACACAGGATGCATCGTGTAGCAGCCCGCGTCAAAGTGAAGCGAGCAAATGCGGCTGCTGTTCACAGGCGTCCAGTCCCTCGGTCCAACGGCGCGCCGAACGAAGTCAACCCACTGGCTGCGTTGAGGTTCAAGGCTCGGAAATGCATGAAAGGACACGCACTTCCCGCTTTTTCCGCGCCTCGACGGGCAGGTTCGCACTACGCAGCGGCTCCCCGACATCCTGGCACGTACTGTGTCGCTCCGAGTGATCGCACTCGCGCACGACAAATCAGTCGATGCGACACGATGTACCGCACGCACAGATCAACACAGCAAGAAGAGCCACTACTGAGACCACGCCGGGCGTCGGCGCCACAATAAACACACTCAGACCGTCGACGTCATTGTTACTAGCGTATCACTAGCGTACGTCATAGGTGTGATTCTATCACGTGTTCTATCACACCTCACACGTTGCACTAGTGTCTATGTCGCAGGGCATCCAGTTTTCCGTTGAGCGTTCATACGCTGTTTGCCTGGTTTGCCCTCGAAATAAAATAACTTCCACGCGAGGGACGGCATTCAAATTTGGCCAAGACGACCTATGCATAACCGAGCAATCGAATGAAGGACACATCTTGACTTTGAAATTTGATGTCAGTGCTCCTTTAACTCTAACCTCTAACAGACCATCTCGTTCCGCTTGGTACGTTGCAATACAAAGTTCATGAAACGAAGGTACCAAAAATACCGATGCCTTTGCTGATTCGTGTCGCCGTCGTAAGCTTGCGGCCTGTGATCGTTGCGCAGGATAAGAAACGGATGTATGACGGGTGAGCTCAGACTTCGGCGTAGAAACAACTCGCACAACTGTCAGTCCTAGTTTACTATGAGAAAGTGAAAATAAGCCCGGTGCACATCTGGAAGCACGGCATGGTTTAAGTTCGCTTCGGAGCGAGCAGCCGCCACTAGTGATACGCCGAAAGCACACCCGTTTTTGCTAACCTTGTTTGTTTTTTTGGTGGGTATTTGAGAAGCATTACGACGAGCGCACATGTTCAGGTAACCACCTGGCTTTAACGAACGGGGGGTCGATTATTCCCGACACCCAGGCAGCCGCGGAAAAAAAAAAAGTGCGGTTGTCAACGCTACGTCAGTTATCGTCACAAAAGTGACAAGTCGAGAAAGAACGTGCTTTCGACGCAGGGTTGCCAGATCTGGCTACTTTACGCCAAATTGGCTACTTTTAAAAGGCCGCGGCGACAAAAAATTGACGTTGGCTACTTGGCTACTTTTTGGCTATTGTTCTCGCACTGGCATCAACAGCTAATTTAGGCTAATATAGGCGAAATCAGGGCTCATCGTCTGACGTGTGGCCACCACCTCAACGCAATGTTAACGTCGCAACGCCCAAGGAAGAGGCGACGAATGCGAAGAGCCCAGCCGGTCTTGTTTTTCACTGACTCTGGCTGCAGACTGCAGAGCGCGTCATCTGTTTTGGGGCCGAACGCGATGAACGCTTTGAAAACCTTGCGAAAAGACGTATTTGGTCGCCCCGAGCACCGCATTAAGGAGCAAGTACGGCACCTTCGTCCAGTTGAGGATGTGAGTACATGCCAGCAATGGAATTCTGGATCAAAATATACACCTACCGGGATGCTTGAAGTGCTAGTTCCATGCAAGGCACTGCAGACGGCGCAATGAAACTCCTTGTTCTCCCCATACCTAACGCAGAAGCAGAACGAGTGTTTTCTTAAGGAATAGAATGTCGCACGAACTTCTCCTCCCGATCATCAGGATGAAATTTGGACTACGTCTGAGAGGTGTTACAAGCTCTAAATTTACAGTGTCGCGGGGCATGCTGGCAAAAGTTAATTCTAATGTGTACACTTGACTCTCGGTGCAGCATTAATGGCCAATTTTCGAATATGAATGCCTCCTCCAGGAAGTCCCGTGGTCTTTTTTTTTTTTACTCTATTGTGATGTGATAAACATTCCTATGATGTATATTTGTGTATTTTTTTGTGTCAGAACATGGTGATAATTCAGCTAAACTGAAATCACGTATGGCTACTTTTCTGGCTCCAAAATAAAATAACGGCTGGCATTTGGCTAATGTTTTGGCTACTTTGCTGAATTTTGTGGCTCTTTTTCTCTTCGAGGATCTGGCAACCCTGTTTCGACGAAACGCTGGATGCGCGTACCTGCGCCAAAGAACACATATTTCATGTGGGTCTTTCTGTCATGTAGTTTGGAAAGTTCTAATTCGTTAATCTCGAAATTACACGCACTAAGATGGAACATTTCACTAGTGACAGGCATTGTAAATCGTGTGCTGTTGCATGGAAATGAGGGATGTTGATGTTATAAAAGGACAATTGGCCAAACATTTTGAGTATTGATTGTCAGCTTTGACATTGCTTCGCGTTGGTGCAGGTGCACGATAAAGTGTACCAGCACCAACGCACAAGCACAGGCTGGTGTGATGAAGAAATGGCCACAAAAGCAGACACCACATATGATAAACTATTCGTTGCAGAAGAATGCGTGCTACCTGAAAGAAGTGAAGTCATTTCGCATGTATCGGCTGCCAGTCTTTTACGCTTCCAATAGATGTTGTCGCGGCCAAACACAGCGAAGTGCTGGCCACCTTTTGCCTTTCGACATTTAGCTTTTCGGCAGCACAACTGCTTTAGCGCGTCGAAAAATCGGAACACACTGATCTCTCATGCGCCACGCAATGAAAACCGCCGGAATCCGCACACACCAGCGGTAGTGGCCGGACGGCCGGATACGTGATGGAGAGAGAGTGAATGACGAAGAAGCACCGGTTCGAGGCTACGCTCCTCCTCTCCGTGACAATGGTCCGGACAGCTATAGCGTTATCCAGAATCGACTCAGCTGCAAGGCGTCGTTCGCTGGCTCGTGAACTCAGCGTCGCTCAGTGGAATTCGACGGAACTCACCAATGTTCATTTTCACAACTTGGACCCGAATCTACAGCTCCGCTTTGAATGAGGAATATCTCAAGCTGAAGAGGCGCTTCTGTGCCGCCTGTTGTTTGGCGTGGACTTCAGGAATGCCTACTCATGGCGGATCGGAATGGCCAACAACCCTTCATGCTAAAGTTGCAGCTGCGAGGAAACAATGTATCCGCGTGTGTAGCCGTTTCAGTTCGCCCAGAAAAGTACTCTAATATGTCTTATACAAGCTTGATAATCACCCTTTGTCGGAAGAAAGCGTCCTGGGGAGCACTGGCCGGGACCGTCCTCAGCACATTAACCCTGTTGCCCTTTTTAAGAAAAACTGGCCTGAGAAACAGACTTTAAGCAGCATCATGTCTTCCTTTTCTCTGTTTTTGTTTCCTTTTTCTCCATTTCTTTCTGTCGCGTCTTTTTTCTAATCTCTTTTATTCCATTAATCCCATTCCCAAGCACAGGATAGCCAGCCAGTCTGAGATCTGGCTGACCTGGCTGTCTTCCTCGTTTTATCGTTCGTTCGTTCCTTCCTTCCTTAATACATAACAGTCTGGCGCAGCATAGCCTTAGCTGCTTTTGCGCCATAAAACACCAAATTAACTAACTAACTAACTTAATACATAACGATATATTCTGATTCGTTAAAAAAGGTGGGTTTGCGAGCAGTAAATTACAAGTACTGGTTCGAATTCAGATATCGTTATTTTGTAAACATATCTTTTTCATTGCTTGACCACTTTAATTAAAAATGTGTTCAGTATCATGTTCGGTGGGGATTTTACTCTTACAGCCAGTTTTAGCCTGACAGCTATTTGTGAGCACGGCGCTACCCTGTTCTTTCTTGTTACGATCACACGATAGCCAGAACGTTATACACATGCACGTTCGGAAATGAATGAATGAATGAATGAGTGGAAGAGGGTAAGCCTTTCGACCTTCTAAGGCAGCACATTTCTCCTGAATCGCTCAGCGCTGCGGCCTAAGAACAATCGCAGCCCATTCGCCGGCGGGAGAGGAGACGAGGGATATTTCCCATTTCGTTTTCTCTTTGTTTACGGCCAGATCTCACCGTGCTTTGAAGGTTCTCGGGTGCTCTCGGTATTAATCCGCAACTCCCCGCGTGCAGCCGTCGTTGTGTGTATACAGAGCCCTCTTGTGAAACGGCTCTAAGCTACTTTGATACCCTTTAATTCCTCGCCGTTATTTTTGCGTCTCGTTAAATCCCGTCACTGTCACATTGCGAGACTGAGCCCTGGGTCGCATAAAGTGGCTGGCACCTCCCGCACGTCTCTCCCCTTCTCTGCATTCTTTTAGCCCAGATGCTGCTGGGCTTTCGGCGTCGTCCGGCTCCAAAGCCGCAGGGAAAGACCCTCGCCAATACCTTGGGGCTTGCAGCGGCGGCGGCGGCGGCGGCGAATGGAGATGCGGCCGGAATCCGGCTAAATCTCGGACCTCCCCTCCCTCTCTCCGAGCTTAGGCGCGGCGAATATGGCCGCGGCGGCAGAGGATCGCTCCAAAGGATTTCACTCGGCGGCGGACGACACGCTGCCTGCCGCAATCATCTGCTGGCCTCGGCGCAAAAATAAAGCCGTCCCGAGCGACGTGGGCGAAAAGGAGAAGGCCTGCCTGACGGGGGAGGAAAGGAAAGTAAAAGGATGGCGGGGGTAGAGAGAGAAAGGGCAGCAAACAAAAGCGGCCCCAGGCCCGCCGGACCGGAGCCCGTGTGTGCTGCACAGTTCTGGCCTGGTGGGCACTGCCGCCGCAGCAGCAGCGCACTGGCGGCTCACACACGCGGCGCCTCAACGCAGCCCATCCAGCACTGTGGAGAGACGCGACGCGGAGGACTAGCGGTGCGACCGTGACGTGGAAGGAACGTCCCGGAGGACTGCGTGGTGGTCTTCGACGGTGGTGTTTGCCGACGCGACACGGCTGCCTGCGGGAAGCCAGAGGGCGCCTTCATCGCCGACTATAACCAGTAAGGACTATAGTGCACTGACGATGACGACGTTGCGAATCATGGGTGAATGGTCGTGGATGTTATGCGTCAAGTTTTGCAGCGGATAGCTTCGGAGCGCGTCCCTACTTCAACGACAGAGGGGCCTACGTGAGATTATGACTGACGTAGCCTTGACTCGTTCTTGGTCAACCATTGTTCGGGGCTGCGCTGGTGGGGATATCAAGTTGGAAAGAGGCGTATTCGTACGATATCTCCTCGTTGAATGGAAACGCTGTCTTGCTGCTGAGTCGTCGATCCTCTGCTTCTCAGCATGTCTGCAGTACAGTGACGTAGTTGTATTTTGAGCCTATCAAGATGCCATCATCTGAGGTTTAGTCTGATGTCTTGACCTTGCACAGTGTTAACCCTTTTACTGATTGCGCCGATGTACCTTTAGAGGCAAAGAGGCTATGGAAGGCTGACCATTGAAGACGCTGCAAATGGACGACCAGGTGTTACCGAATGCCCCCGATGACTTGCGTCGTCCTTCATGACTGTACGTTGCATTACTGAAGGGCACTGCACTTCGCTTCCATACCTCTCAGACGTTATCATTGTCGAGCCAGCTGACACAGTAGGAGTAATTAGCCAGCCTTGCAGACGCTTACAATCCCTCCCACCGTCCCACCTACCTCGACTGCACGAATTAGTTTCATTGATTTAGCCATCTGACCTTGTCAAAGCTGGAATGCCCATTTACTAACACACACCCCATTTGTGTCCACGTCACCGATGGAGACAGATTACAACCCAGCAATCCTTCCCTGTTTTGCAACATTCACGTGGATGACCTGATCCGCCCTCTTGCGGTAGCTTCTCTCTATCGCTGTGATGTGTGTGCCGGTAATGGCAACTACTTAGGACTGGTTGCTTGCGCCAGCCTGTGATTTAGTGTACAGATCACTGCCGTCGTAAAACAAGACATTGGAATCCAGCTTACGCTTTGTCGTCGCTCGCCTTGCCTTGCTCTTGAATCGCCGTGGAGCTACTCTTCGCTGTTTTACGGGCACCAGTTTCGACAACATGCTCTCTGCCTGGCCTCAACCACCCTGTGCTGGCGAATTTTGTGCTCTCAAAGGTAGCCGTGAGTATCCATCTGCGTTTTGAACTGTGTTTTTCTAGAAAACCATTGAACAGAAAATAATGTACACAGCGTTGGGCGAAAATTTGAAAAATCGAATACGAATCGAATAGTGCGTGTTTCGATTCGCATTCGGTTGGAAAGCACGTATTTAGAAATTTTAGTTAAATTACAGAGTTGGCTCATTGATTACGACAGATTATAATGATAACTGATAGTTCAATGGTTGAGTCCACTGCGTTACTAACAATTGTGAAAACAACTGCTCCGCGTGTATTGCTAGCTCTACATATACGCCTTCTTAGGCCGCCTCGGATGGGAATATCTAGACATTCCTGAAATCTGTATTCTGAATAATTCTCCAGCAGGAGGTACTCATCTGCACAAACACTATCTACGCATTGGCGACTAGAGGATTTATATTTCGCCCAATAACTTGTTGCTACGTAATAGTAGCCCCAGCATTAGGTTGCATGCGGATTTGTGACCGCTACATTTTTTTAAATGTAGCAAGCTGGTGGTCGGAGACCCAGCCACTTACCTCTTCTGCGGTAACGCACGCTCTGCTAATATTGTTAAGCACGTATTTAGAAATTTTAGTTAAATTACAGAGTTGGCTCATTGATTACGACAGATTATAATGATAACTGATAGTTATATATCAGTTATATATAACCGATATATAACGCAACCGCTATTGAAGCTTCTACTAAGTTCAGTTCGACGTCCGAAATCGCCACTTTAGAAGAGAAAGACTTGATGCTGCTACATGTGCTCGAGAAGCAACAGATGTACTAGCAAGTCTATATAAGAACGTACGCAAACGTCGAATCAGACCTATAAGTATGCAGAGTGTACTCCATAAAACCAATAATTCATAATTTTTTCACGATGATGGTTTTTGCTTCATAATTTTTGCCTAGGTTCTCTTGTAGACTGATAATTAATGTGAGAATAGTGCTCAGCAGTTACAAGGTATAACGGTGTTCATGACAAAGCTGATGTATACTTTCGCGCATTTTTCTCAACAAAGTCAGGGCACTGAAGACTTGTTGAACAACCTAGCTGAAATTACAGCCGCGTCTTGTATCAAATGTCACTTAAATAAATAAACTTAAATCAAAGACTGTGAAGGCGATTGCCTTCTGCGAGAGAGTTTTCCTCCGTTGCACTTATTTTCTTGTCATATTTGCGCCTCAGTAGCCAAACTGACTATGCCTTTTCAGACATGTCCTTGTCTGCCTAAGCGTCATTTCCCAATACCTCGTTTTTCGCTTCCGAGGAGCATGAGGTCGTTTCCCCTCTTGAGGCCCTCAATTGCTCTAGCTTCGGTTGAACTAAGCCGATGCCTCATGTAGAAATTGGGGGAGCATGTAATTTCCGGTAGAGAGTGCTAGGCGTTCATGGCAGACCATCATCAAATAAAGCCAAAAGGGAAAAATTATAACAAGATCGCCTTCGATAGTGAGGCTGGTGATGAGGCAACGTTGTGTTAAACGGAACAAATGTTTGCATAAGTAACCTTCACGATTGTCATTGTGCACTGCCAGGTACACCGCTGTAACTTTGCGCCCCATGAGGCGGAAAATGTGGTCAGGTCACATATTTTTCCTCAAAGCCACCGTTATCAAGGGTGCTTTTTTTTTGCAGAATGCGTGGTATCAATGTATGTAATGGAAAACTTGACATAAAAACATTGGTAATAGGTGGGTACGCTAAACGATACCTCATGAACACTAGAGGATAAAACAAAAAGGAAATACTCGTGTTACACTATTAAGGAGAACAAGAAGAGGCACCCAATTTGGCAAGACTTAAAAAACATCAGGCATGAATGTGATTTGTTACAGCGAGACGGCGGAAAACGACCTTCTATGTTGATGATCGATGTACGGGGAAAAAAATGAAGCAGAGAATTTGGTTGTTTTGTGAGCGCGTATTTAGGGCTTGAATCTGCTGACAAATGTTATGTGATATTTGTGTGGTGGGGCGGTTTATAGAGCCTGTGGCTGAGTGAGCTGACCAAAAACTTGTTGAGTGAGCTCAGTGAGAATAAAAAGAAAACCAGGACTGGCTTATAGTACAGCGGTGTGAGAGTGACTGTAACTGAGAATTTGCTTATAAGGATGACACTGTTACGTCTCACGAGTGTTTTCCTGAGCGGCCGTAATTGCAGATACAGTGTTCTTTGAAATTCAAATTCAACTTTGTTCAGCATTTTGCTTACAAAACTTGTGGGCAAAGAATTGCGAGGATAAGAGCAAAAAGCTGCTATGGTAGGAGCTTGACGAGGATCCTACCCCTTTTTCCTTGGCATCAGAAATCCGCAGAGCACAGGTCGTGTCCCCTCTTGAGGCCCTCAATGTCCTCTCTTGTCTGTTGGATGGATGAGCCTTATGCTTATACATTGTTGCGGGCAAGCTGTGATTTTTCCCGGTTAGACTGCCACTGAACGCACCTTGGCCATTTTAAGACTACAATAGGATTAACTGAAATAGTTCTTGGTGTACTGAGTGATATACAGCGCTTTAGTCTGACTTTGTAGACAGGGTCTGCATAGCTTTGGCCCCTGCTTACTAACAAACATTTTGCTCCCTACCTGAGCTTGGCAGTGACACTGCTGGAGGAGGACGTGCCAGCACTGGATGCAACACGGGGAGCAGCAATTCAGGAGTAAATTGATGGGGCTGTACATACCAGTTCAGCCTTCATAAGCTCACTTAAGAGTTGTCATGGTAGCCCAGTGGCTATGGCGTTGTGCTGCTTATGGATAGAGGTGACGGGTTCAATGCCGGTCGTTAAGGCCGTATTCCGGTTGTAGCTAAATGGAAAAACGTTCATGTAGTTACATTTTTATACGCATTACACGAGGTGGTCAATATAATTGGCAGTTTAACGCTATGGCGTGCCTCGTGGTCACATCGTGATTTTCGAACGCTATAAGTCCAGAATTTAATCTTTGTTTCCTGACCCTGCATTTCGTAGTCGCGTACACGTGACTCGGATTTGGCGGCGTTGAATACGGGCATTACAGTGATAGGTTGTCGCCCCAAAACAACATATTCCATCGTATATACTGATTACGTAATAAAAATCTTGCTTCGAAGTGCCGCTGAATGTCTCTCCTTGTCTTTGTACAGGCGTGTTTGTCAATTTGTGAACCTGCTCTGTGCCCAGCGGGTTGAAGAAGCAGACGAGGTCCTACGAGGACTGGGTATTGCCGGTCAAAGCTTGATAAGTTTTGATATATTCTCAGGGAAAAAAATCAACTATCATCCTAAATGCTGGTATACCGTACATGGACATAGATCGAGCGATCGTTCATTAAGGACTTACGATTGCGTCATCATTCCATGCTGCTGCGACCTCAAGGTGGTTGGGATGATGACCAGGTGCTGAAGTCAAACAACTCGGCTCTGCAGGCTTGTGTCTGCGAGTAGTAACCTATAATAAGCGGCTGAAGAAAATTTCTATAGTTACGAAACATCGGCATTGAATAGCGCGTTATTTTTTTGCGCTATTCTTTTTTTTTTTGCCATCGCGGGCTTTTTTATTTCTTCTCCTTTTTTTTTACTGTGGCTTGAAGCAAAAGAAAATGTTAGAAAGGGCGGAAAAACTATGAAGGGTTAGCAAAACTATGAAGGGGAGGACCCGCAAAGGCAGTTAGATGCCCTGCGCAACATGTTGGAACACTCGTTCTGGTAATTGTCAGCAGAGAACGACAATCAGTGTCCTAACGCACGCGAATGGCTACAACGTCACAGAACTATCCTTTCGCATTGAATATTTAATATGTATAGTAATAGAAGAGTTAGTATAATGTAGGTGATGGAGGGATTTTGTTTGCTCATGGAAACAGTGACCGTAAAAAGCATTTGAGAGTATACGACACAGTTTCTACTCAGAACATCACAAGTGACGAAGATATTAAACGGGCCCTGCAACACTTTTTCATACAATCATCGAATGGCTTCATTAAAGGTGTTTGTCGCTTCACGAATGAACTGCCGCAATTTTTTTTAGAATCCATCAAGTACGAGCGGAGTTACATGAATTTGCCGCATGCTTTAGCGCTTTCGCTCTCCCTTCGTACCAGCGAGCGCGCAGAAAGCTACGCAGGAGTGTCGGGGGTGGGGGGGGGGGGGGGAGGGGGGTGACGAGGGGGGCAAGAAGCTACGCGCGTTCGTCAGCACGCGTCATGACCTTCAGCTCTTTATTTTCCTTTTTTTTTCGTCGAACGGCAGTTCCGGCATCTCGCACACCTCGAGAGCGATGCGGGTGTGGACGTGGAGGGATCGCTTGACCAGTTTCCGAGACATCACGCAACACTACAGATTGAACAGATGCAAATACCCACCACCCCACACCGAACTAAACAAGAAAGATGAGGTTGCCTGGAGACAACTACAAACACACACGTATCCGAACCCAGCGATCTTTCGCCTCTGCTATCCAGACATGTAGGGATCCAACGGATATAAAGCGTGCGTAATCAGAGATACGCTGCAGCACATGCTGTGGAAGTGTCCCGGTAGCAAGCAGGGGGGAGTCCCCTACGAGCCAGGTAGACATGGCAGTCTCGAACCGCGGGGCGGGAGTGCGGTCTCGGCTGCCTCGCTGAGGCACGCCCTAGGCAGCTGCCCGTGTCCAAGGGCTCGAGACCGTCACTTAGGCCGGTGTGTGTGTGGCCCCACCCCGCCCAATATCGCCGGACAATTCAAATAAAGTTTTTACTCACTCATTCGAACGCACGGCTTACTTTCAGTGTGATCGCGAGCGAGCCAGTGCGCGGGCACGTCGTGGCGGCCGCCGGTAACTATACAGCTCAGCCAATGGCCGCTTACAGCTCAGCCAATCAGCCAATGGCCGTGGGCACTGGGTTTATGGCATCATATGTCGAGAGAAGGGGCAATGATTTCTAGCTGACTTCGAGAAATAATTGTAAATTCCAGGCCACATGCTGCGCTGTAATGTTTGGCTCACATGTTCTCAGGAGCCTCGACTACCGATCGGCAGTGTTTTCTGGCCATGCTCAACAACTGTTGCTGGTCCCCTTTAAGGATCCAATAACATATCTCCTTCGCCCCTCCGGGCCATTTTGATATCTAAAAAGCCGGCAGATCCCACGCACTGTGGGAATCGATGTAATGCGAAGCAGCCAGGAAGGAGCAAATCATGCTTTACATAATTTGCATGTCATGTTTGACATGTTAGGACCTGTCATTTATGTTCGTCATACGTCGCGCAATACCAGTTTTGGTGTATATCAAGCTAGCGAACGGGACGCAAGCGCACCATGAGCGTGGCATGTAAATGGCGTTGTAGATGACATGCACGCCAAGATTTTCATGTTAGCACCTGCCACTTATGTTCGTTATACAGTCATGTCACTCAATACCAAATTTGGTGTATATCAAGCTAACGAAACGGCCGCGAGCGCGCCATGAGCGTGGAATGCAAGTCATGTCGCTCATGACATCTCATGATTTCCATATTACCACGTGTCATTTATGTTCATCATACAGTTATGTCACTCAATACCCAATTTGGTGTATATCAAGCTAACGAAACGGCCGCGAGCGCGCCATGAGCGTGGAATGCAAGTCATGTCGCTCATGACATGTCATGATTTCCATATTACCACTTGTCATTTATGTTCGTCATACAGTCACGTCACTCAATACCAAGTTTGGTGTATATCAAGCTAACGAAATGGCCGCGAGCGCGCCATGAGCGTGGAATGCAGGTTATGCCGCTCATGACATGTCATGATTTCCATATTACCACTTGTCATTTATGTTCGTCATACAGTCATGTCACCATCACCAAGTTTGGTGTATATCAAGCTAACGAAACGGCCGCGAGCGCGCCATGGTGAGCGTGGAATGCAAGTCATGTCGCTCATGACATGTGATGATTTCCATATTATCACTTGTCATTTATTTTCGTCAAATTTGATGTATCTCAAGCTAACGAAACGGCCGCGAGCGCGCCATGAGCGTGGCATGCAAGTCATGTCGCACATTCATGATTTCCATATTACCACTGGTCATTTATGTTCTTCATACAGTCATGTCACTCAAGACCAAATTTGGCGTATCTCAAGCTAACGAAACGGCCGCGAGCGCGCCATGAGCGTGGCATGTAAATCATACTTTTCATGACAAGTTATTCATGATTTTCGTATAGATATGACCAGCCATTTATGTTCGTCATACGGTCAGCGTTATGTCATACCAAATTTGGTAGAAATCCCATTAACGATACGGCCAGGAGAGCACAATGTCATAGGCGGCTAGATAGATAGATAGATAGATAGATAGGTAGATAGATAGATAGATAGATAGATAGATAGATAGATAGATAGATAGATAGATAGATAGATAGATAGATATATACGCTCAAAGTCGCCGAAGTTCGCTAAGAAATGCTTCGCATTTAAAAACTAGCAGTTGTTCCGTGTACGGATACAACCGATGAGCGAAGCTCCTTAGAAATGGGACGCAAACGACTATGCGCCTGATCTCGCTGCTGGATTTCATGAAGGCGGTAGGGTGGGGAGCGGGAGGAAAGAGCGCCTGCCGCGCTCGGTGGCGGGAACGACTGAGTGAGTGAGTGAGCGGCGTGCGCGGCGCAGGGAGCGGGGACAAGTGGGAGAAGGGTGCGAGCGGTGATGCGGCGGGGAGCTTCGACGGCGGCGACAGAACGTTTCATTGACTATCCATGTTCTGTGAGCAGCCCTAACTAATCTCAAGTGGGAATTTTACTGACGTTTATTAACGCGAAGTGTTTTTTTTTGCGCCGCACGCGCAGAGAGCGCTTGCTGCGCTCAGTGGCGGGAACGCGCGTTCGCCGGTTTGAGGGGAGAGGGAGACAGGTGGGAGTGGGGTGCGAGCGCTGATGCGGCGGGGAGCTTCAACGGCGGCGACGGCGCCAGCGGGCTGCGGGCCTAAGGGAGCTTCGCTCCTAAAAAACACACATGCTGTTTGACCCTAATACTTAAGGAAATGCGCATGTTAAATTGATCGACCGACTGAATATAAGTTGCATTACTTAAAGAAAATTGTGGTGTGAGAGGTATCCGATAAACGAGATTTCCTTTGAATGGCAGATTAGATGAGCGGAAAATTTCACTTCAATGTCACTCTCTCGTTGTAGAGGGGATTTTAATGTTGGGGTCAACTTTATACAAAACAACGTTGTTATAAGTTACATCTAAGTTATAGCTTTACACAACACACACATATATGGGCGCCTTAGATGTCCGTTCCTATCTCATGTTGAGAGGATACAGTGATAAATGATGCGCAATCGCACAATGGATATCGATAGGTCGATCATGATTTATCTACCACCCGTGTTCTTATACCGAATTACATTGGTCTCATGTAGCGCGAGACCTGTAAGCTGGCTTGTCTTTCATAGTGAGAACGCTTAGTTGCATGAGCTTTCGTTTAAATGAGCCTGGCCCGCGAAATTATAACATGAAGGTCATCCTATTTTGATAATGTAACACGTACAGAGGCCCTAGCTTTCTGTGATTCCGCGAAAAATTGCAGAAATAACGTTTTTTCGCGGAAGTGCGGGAAAACCTGGGGTGTGCAAGTATTAGAGTTCGAATTCGAATCGAGCAATACATGACAGCGGAATCGCGGAAAGCTAGGGCCTGAACTCGTCACCTGGCCTGCCTTCTTCACGAACTGCAATGCCGAGGCCCTGACACCTTTGAAGTGCGTGCCCGGTATTTCAGCCTTTTTTTTATTTTTTGTCGGTGAAAACCTCGGCGCTTGGTATCACATGTGAAAATTTGGTCATGTATACAGCCGCCACTGCCGTACTACCCGTTCAGACTGTCTAGCCATGCGTTTCGAGCACGCGGTTAGTTTTTCGGGCATGAAGAGTAACAGTCCTCTTGAACGCTGCTGGTGAATTAGTGACAGGGGCTCATGACGAGGACTTAGCGCCATTTTTTTACAAACAAGAAAAGACAGGTGCAGACTTTGATGTTGTGGCTTTGTGGGCAGGGATGAAACACCAGACTGCACCAGGGGACCCTGAAAGTTTTTACTTACCACGCGTGTACATGGCACAAAACACCTGAGAAGATACCCTAATAAGACACGTGAACGCAGTACGTGCTTTTGGCAAAAAAAATTCTTGTTTATGTTGGATATATTGAACTGAATTGAGTCTTTATTTTCATGTTTGGTACAGGATACATGGCGGGAGTAAAAGCTGCACTAAAGCATCTTGGCTAGCACCCGCTACATGAACAGAAATGGGTCAGAAGCCGTGGCACACAGATAAGAAAAGAAAAGCATAATATACGAAAATTTGACTATGTGAATAAGCAGAATAGCAGAAATCAGAATAATTAGATGATCTAGGCGTAAGCAGGATACAACAGTTATTAAAAAACCATTACAAGCTAGAAGAGACTATGTATATGTATACGTATTTTACAAAAATGTAAAGTAGGTTAAATAGATACAAAAGGGTAAATTACGTGCACAATACATTTTATAAAAACAACGGTATAACATACGTTGGTCTGCTCTTTCCTATGTCGACATCAATGCCGCTTAGATAATTTAACATTCTGGGGATAACATTGCGTAGCATTTGGACTCCATACTTTGTGCGTGATCGACGTATTAACCAGACGTTATGCTTGCGCTTATCATACCTATTCTCCGAATGTTGTAGGTTGAGCTAAATGAAATATTACAGTTTTTTGCTTAAGTTCTATTTTTTAATGCCTTACTTATTGCCTTGTTGCCTTATTGTATTGTCTTATTGCCTTGTTGTAACTGTATAGATTTTGAAGTACTACTAACTTATATTTTTGTTGCATATAAATGACCGAATTATTAGACTCTCTATTGGCAATAATTTTAAGGAATTTATTTTGGAGTCTCGTGAGCTACTCAATATTTGTTTGTGTTGTCTCACCTCACACTATAAAGCAGTAGTGAATATAGGACACAAACAAGGAATGGTAAATAAGTATTGTTACGATACTTATTTACCATTATCTACTTCCGTTTTCAACGGAAGTAGATAATTGTTGCTATAAATTATGCCAAGTACACGTGCTGTTTTTGTTGCTACCTGCTCTACTTGTGTGTCCCATAGGATGTTATTTGAAAATATGACACCTAATGTTTTAACGTTATCCACAATATGGATCAGTCTATTATTAAAAAGGAGCAAAGTTACTTGTACCTACTTGCATTTTGCTAGAAAATAACTACCTTGATTTTTTCGGCATTTCTTAATAGCCCATTGGAACATGCCCAGTCACATAACTTCTCGGATATATAATTTCGTTTTTTAATCAACTGGTTAATATAATCGCGTGCAAAAAATGAGCTTGTGTCGTCAGCATCAACAACAAATTTTGCTGAAGGATATATATTTACGATGTCGTTAATGTACAATTGATCAAAAAAATGACCTAAAATACTTCCCTGAGGTACACCGAGAGAGTTTGGTTTAGTCGTCGAAGAACAATTATTTATCAACAAGTATTGCTTCCTTTCACTGAGGTACGAGCCAAACAAGTCTAAGGCGACACCGCGTACGCCGTATAAATCTAGCTTTCGTAGAAGTAACTGTATAATCAGAGAGTCAAAAGCCTTGATGAAATCAACAAAGACACCAAATACTAGGTGTTAACATTTTATGTTATTTAAAATGAACTCTTTCTAGTCAAGTACGGCAAGCTCAGTTGATCGATTTTTCCTGAAGCCATATTGTGCGTCACATAATAGATTATGTTTGTTAATATACGCTGCCAATTGTGAATGAAGCATTTTTTCTATTATTTTAGAAAACACCGGTAAAATTGATATGGGTCTGTCATTTGCTAAGTTACTTTTATCTCCCTTTTTGTAAAAAATGCCTTTTTTAGCAATCTGAGGTATTGTGGGAAAGATTACTGTTGCCAGACAGAGGTTAATGGTTTCAGAATGTGGCTGGTTAATTATTTCGACAGCGTATTTTTTTCGTTTGATCAGAAAATCAAAACAATCACAACAGTTCGAATTTCTAAGATGTATGATTGCTTTATGCATCTCGCTCTCAGAAGTAGGTCTTAGAAACATAGTACTTGGATATTTGTTCGTAACGCATGATATTGCATCAAGAGATGTTTCCGAAAAGGCTAAGTTTGCTAGATAATCATTAAACGTATTAAATAAGTGACTGCCACTAATAACACAGTCATTAAATGTAAGTTCTGTAATCACGCTATTTGAATTCTTTATATTGATATTTTTTCCCAAGTGGAAGCAGAATTACTAGCTGACTGCATGAAAATTTCATGTAAGTAGTTTTGTCTAGCGTTTTGAATGTTCTTATTCAGACGAGTACGAAATTTTTTAAAGGTACTAAGTAGCTGTGGGTCACGAAAAGTTAGAAATACATCGTACATTACATTATTTTCATTAATTTTATGCAACTGGTGTGGCGTGATCCAAGACTTCCTAATTTTTTAGATGGAACAGTGGCTAAGTCGAGAGAGATTGTGGTCACATATGTCCTTGAATTTTTTTATGAATGTATTGACTGCAATGTTCGGGTTGTCGTTTGCAAGAATGTCTTTCCAAAATGTATGAATTAGTTCCGGACGAAAGTTCTCAATATTAGTGGATGATATAGAACACAATGGTATAGAAAGTCGTTTCTTTTTATTCTTTGCGGAATAACTAAAAATACAGGAAGGTTATGGCTAATATCACATGAAATTGTCCGAGCTCTAATATGCTCAGAACTAATGTTCATGAGAAAAACATAAATTAGTGTAGATGAATTGGCAGTAACTCTTGTTGTCATATTCATCATGTTAACCAGTCCAAAGCTATCAAACCAACACGTCATCTCATGTTTAGAAGTGTTATTAGAAAACATGCTAATATTAATATCGCCACCGCGAACAATTGCGTAGATATTCAGGCAGCGAACCGTAAATGTTGAAGTACATCTGGATGGGGGATGGTACATAATTGAGATGACGTAATTCTTTAGAACAGCTGTCAGCATCTCACAATCAGCTTCTGAACAGAATTCTGTTAGGAGTTCGCAGTGAAAGGTTTCTTTTACAAGCAAGCAAACACCACCACCACGACTGTAGGTACAATTTACACAGAAAACGTGGTAACCAGGGACGGAAAATGGATTGTCATCTTTCGTGTACGAAGGTTCAGTTAACATGATGATCTCAAACCTGAAATGAAGCTCTGAAAACTCGGAATCGAGAGATGCATATTTGTTTCTTGCCGAACGACGGCTTAATGAAAAATTTTTATGCCGGACATACATTTATCTCCAATGTAGTTATGTAAATCTGATGGGAAAACGAACGTGGTTCGGAAAAGAAAAAATTATGAACGATTCTGAAGTTTCAAGCTACTTTCGAGAAATATTCCTTACTCTTAACCAGAACGGCAAAAAACCATCCCTGCGCTAGTTAGAACTTTACCGTTCGTACACCCTACAAAACGGACGTTATTCTCTCGCGCCCATTGTTTTGCCTCCCAGAACAGAGTTCTCGTTTGCTTGGTCAAGTTCTCTTGAATCATCATTTCAGATTTGGCATCCCTGAGCTTCTTACGACTATGTAGCCACCTGTCCCGAACTGACTGTCGCGAGAAGCGTACAATGATGCCTGGTGTCCTGTGTGGCCTAGAAGGCAGACGGTGTATCGCGGTATCGCGGCCTTTAGCTCTTACTCCTATTTCTGTATAAGAAAGAAATAATAAACTTCAAACTTCAAACATCATTTCCTGTCAGAGACGGCGTTGCAACCGATGCAGCAATTATATTGACCTTTTCCAGCAAGTCCTCATTCTCAGTTTTACGAATTCCATCAAACTCTAGATTCAACTTTCTGCTTCGCCGCTCAAGTTCATTGAGTTCACCTTTTACATCTTGAATTCCTTTAGTGCTCGAGCTTGGTTCTGCTTAATCAACTTTCCGTTTCACACCTGACAACTTCCTATCCTGATCTTTAATTGCTGCCAGTACACCATCATACTTGTCAGGCAACATTTGCCAACTTCCCTCGATAGAAGCAACATTGTCTTTCAGATTTTTCACTGCCTCTGTTAGTTCTGCAGTGGTTAAGACACTGGAGTAATCGACGACTTGCTTTTCTCGTACTCCCCTGCAAGTGGGACAACGCCACTGTTTTTTCGTTGCATCAGATTTTCCTGCACACCATACAATCATCATCAGAACATTTTATTCCGTTGCCTTTGAATACCTGTTAATGCCGGTGGACTCTGTGGACGCAAAAAAAAAATAATAATTCAGGCGGAGCCATTGTGTCCCACATGCGTAAGTATTTTAGTAAAGAAAATAGAAAGCATCACCTGCTGCTCAGCCACACCTTCCTTCAGTTCTAAATTAATGCTAGTGCGTTCAAAGGCGGAATGTGTTTAAGCGATGGTTACATGTGCCAGATGTTGCCGCTGAACGTTGCCGCTGAATTTGGCAGACTTATTCTGTCTGAATTTGCAGAATTTCAAGTTTTCAAATTTTCCACCGCATAAAGTTAGGGGCTCTAAGCATGTGATATCATACGATTTTTTGCCTACCAAGAGATGGCTTTAAAATTGGAACGGTGACCAGCGTGCATTAAACGATACCTACCTATCCAGTGACTTTACGCATTATCGCATTCAAAAACCAAGGCGGACAGCAGGAGTGAGTACTGATTGTACTTCGCCATGGTTAGTGAAGATTGTGATGGAGAAGTTTCTCGGCGATAAATTAGACGGATTAGGCTTTGAGGTTTTACTATTATTCCTTCACACTAGTTCAATGTTCCGCCGACTGTTTGCTAACCACTTGTGAGATATATAACTCCGCGAAAATCACGCAAGCATGTGGTGACTCTGTGGTGCAGTGGTTTTGGTATCTGCTTTCGGTGCATGTGGTCACGAGTTCGATTTGTGTGCTGTGTGTAATTTGCATTTTGTAGACACACTTCTGTATAATACATTGCTGTTCGTCTTATAATTACCCCTAGTGATTTACGGTGCCGCAAAGTGGCCGTAACACGCTGTGACAGTGTCAAAAATGTATTTTTCATTCCGCAACCGCTTCAGGGCTGTCTACAGACAGGACGTCACGCGTAAGCGTAGGTCGTACCTAGCCAGGAAAAATCTTACTTCAAATCATGGCTAAGCATCGTCACAGCTATTCTGAAGGCCACTTAGAATAAGGCCGCTTCCTCTGGGACACGGCTACGGAACCGCGTAACGAACTTACTAGCAGCGGCCGTAATTTGACCGGATTTCCTGCCTGCAGGCGTGTATTCTAGCCAGGATTTGACTGAGCGTGTACTGAAGGGCTTCGAAAATTTTGACCCCCCCATGGGATTCTTTAACGTCCACTCATATATAGGTACACGGGCCTCTAGCACTTTCGCCTCCATCGAAAATGCGGCCGCCACGGGCTCCCGCGATTTTCGGTTCAGCTGTGGAGCGCCATAACCACCAGACCACCGTGACGGGTTCAAATAAATACTTTTATTCGAGCATTTATAAAGAGCGTTCATGAAAGTTAGATTTCGTGGACACTATAAAGCGACGTGTAGATGATCCTCATTCACTGATTTTCCCTTCAAATGTGTTTCACATTTATTGATCATCACACTTATTTTGAGAAGTGGGCTTGGGATGGGACACCATAGTAGAAAACAGGGTGAACACAGAATACCAACTGGTTTATTGAAACCACATAATCTTGCATCTTCGAACAGTTTTTCTGGCCTTGCTTTTGTGTCAGTGTATTCATATGACAACATCTCCAGTGTTCATGTCATGTGTCTAAGTGAGAAGAATATGTGCCCAAAACTGTTGCAAGTATTTAGTTATTTAATCTTCACGCAACTATGCAATTATTGAAAACACGCGAATAGGGCTTAAGCATAAACGCAACTGTCTACTTTATGTGAAATGATTATATTTTACTCCGTGTGTCACAGGAGTCTACCGACCTTTCGCTTACTCTGTAATTGCATCACTGCTTCTTCACATATACAACGCTTCAAAGCGCGAAACGTAAATTTATAGGACATGACTAGCGCTCTCACGATCGCATCCTTCAGTTCAGGCGAAGTTCTACGAGCATTTTACAACGACGGAGCTATTGCACATGCTGAAGACTGTTTCCTTATGATTTCTTAGGCTATCAAGTACGCGAGATTTAAAAAGGGCAACGAGATGCGAACTTGATCTGACGATTGCAGTGACATGCTCGCGCGCGTCTGCCCTCAGAAATAGCGCCGGCGCATAACCCATTCACCCGTAAGAATGCAGGCTTCGAGGAAAGACTGCGCCGATGCTTAGCCGCTGGAAATAAGGTAGTCGGCCAGAATATTGATGACAACTGATGAAGATCAGGCTCAACGTCGTCGCCTCTCGGTGCACGTGAAGGGCGCTGCAAAGGACGCGTGCTCCAGATATATATCTCCGGGCTTTAAGCGACGAGTCAGATACGCGGCCGCGAAGCAGCCGGTGGGGTATGTCGCCTCTTCCAAAAAGTGCGCTAGAGAGCTTCCAAATTAGACGAACTAAAATAAACGAAGGGGGGAGTCGGTGTAACTGGAGGTGCTTCGGAGTAAGGCCGTCGCAGACTTGCACGTGGATAGGGAGGGGTTGAGTTTGGGAATAGGGAGGAGGTGTTCGGTGCACTTGGCAGGGACTGAGCGCTGTGTGCGTGGCGACGGTCCGTCCGTGGCATCGGCGCTGACAGGCTCATTAGCCGCGGCCCGACCCGAGCGTGCCCGGCTAATTTATGCCATCCCCCGAGAAAGTGACACGGGGCCCGACGAGCGACGAGCCGGGAAACTAATTACACGTCGACGGACTGCTTCGCCATCGCGGAGCCCCCCATTGGCCAGGAGGCTTACGCTCCAACCGGCTGGGCCGATCGCGGCGTTCGGCTTGCAGTGGTCTTGCACGTCCCCCCTCTCTTTCTCTCTACTTTCTTGTACGGCAGGCTGGTCCAAAGATGAATGCTAACGAGGCACTAGAGCTAATGCCATCGACGAAGGAGCCTTCGGCGCAGCGGTGACGTCCGTGCCCGCTCACACGTGCGGCCCGCTACCCTGCTCCTGTTATTCGTGTATATGCATGGTTAGAAAGCGCGCACAGCAGGTACTTCCCCTCTTCATTCTCTTTCTACTTGTGGATTTGCCCGCAAAAAAGAAGGCAGGACAGCCGCCTGGATCAAGGTGCTCAACGTGTCGCTCCTCTGTAGTACCTGTCAGCGACCTGGGGCAGCACCTGCACAGACTCCAATGCTTTAGTAACAGTGAGCTCGACAGCAGGTATACGGTTCAAACTTTGCGAGTGAGAAGGCGCTGTCTTGTGCTTAACTGACTCCTACAGTTCCACAGACCTATCACTGCGCAGGTAGTAAGCAATTCAATGAAGAGGAATTGGCCTGTTCTGTGCTCTGTTTGCTGTCGTTGATAAACTAAACTTAAATAAAATAAGTAAAACAAGAATGGTGTCGGCGGTCTCACGATGAGCCAATATGTTTCGCTCAATATGGAAGAATATATAATATGAATATATAATATGCTCAATATGAAGAATATGAAAAAGACCTGTAGAAACTGTTCGCAAAGAACACTTGCAATCCAGAACATAACGAATCGAAGTGAAACTGAAACATGAAATTTTATACGGCTTTCATGCCACACAAATTGCAACGACTGATGTTAATCGACAGGTCGGGATCTATGTGGTGGCAAGAAATTTTAACACGGCAAGTGAGGAATAATTCAGTTATTGTAGAGGGATGAACAGTCCGACAACAGAATGAAGACGACAGACGCAGCGCTAACAACTGTTCTTTATTAGATTATCACCTGGAATAATGTAGGAAAAACCAGCTGTGCACAAAAGCGGGAAAGCACTATTCCAGAACAAGCCGCAGCTTACCGCAAACTATTGTACATTTGACAGGTAGCACATTTCAACTGTGATGCAATGATATAAAGGTCATGCTGACACACGTCTAATCCTGTTAGTGTATTTCGAATTCTTCACAAATCTCGCGAACTTGTCGCTCGGGGTATAGAGTCAACAGATATATGATCGAGTTCTTATTATGAACATGTTCCCAACCACATGTTACAGCGAAAGCTGTTATGAGATCACAACAAGGGCCGTCTTGGCGCCGTAGTTGTCCGCCGCCGCCGCCGGTGTCCGTAACCACTATCGAGCGAAATAAGAAAAAAACTAACTGAATAAAAAAATACCCACGACAGAATGGGAATCGAACCCGGGCCCTCTGCGTGGCAGCCAAGCGCTCTACCACTGAGCTAAGCCGGTGCTTGCAACTGCGTTGCAAACTGACCCTATGCAGGCTTCATGTCGGAGAAGGAATCGCGTTAACGTGTGTTTAAAGCGTTTTAGAACAGTAAAGTAAGAAGCAGGCGTCACACAATGCGAATTGCGTAACGAATAGGTCGTTCAATGCTCCAAACCATTACAAAAGCCTCAGACATAATTCTTCATCGTCGTCAGCCACAGCATTAACAAAGTGCATTAACAAAGTGCACATAATGCCGTACAAGTGTGTAGCGGGTACCGCGCTTTTTCGAAGAACGACGAATAATGGCATACTTGACGCTTCCCCACTACAAAAAAATTATGATGATTTATGGCGTAGTGGGTACCATAAAAGTGTGCTTGTAGTAGTTGCCCAAAGAGTGTTTAAAAAAAGGCTTTAGAAAGGTCGCTCTTCCAGCTTTCGCTGTGACTGTGCTGCGCGTTCCGCGCAGGCCTGGCGTTTTTTTTTTTTTGCAATGATCTGCCAAATGGCTTACAACAGAACCTCTAAGCAGGCGTACTCCTGCAAGTGAACAGTGGCCTTTGTACCCAATGTAACAGTGCCCGCATGCAAACGGTGTCTTACAGACATCAAGCGTGTACTTTAAAATGCTTCGAACTCGTTTCTTTTGAAATTAGAATAGTATTATTAAAAACTTATTGCTTCGCTCTACGGCAAAAGTTTAGAGCTTATTACGGGCACAGTGGCATGGCTATTTTCGCTACTTTTGAGAACGGCCAAGCACCACGTAAATGGACGACACTGTCTGATGCAAAATCAGCGCTTCAAGCCAGCAATTCTTGCTCAAGAAGAGGACAATAATATACATTAGCTTTAGGAATAGCCCAAGCATTGGACTTTACACAGAGAAGTGGTAACTTGATTACATTTCAAAGGTTTCCTGGACATTGTGGCTTGGTTGGCAACGAGCTAGCTGATAGCGAAGCAAGAACGGCAGTACACAACGCCACCATGGACGTCAGAACACCGTATTCGAGAAATTACGGCGCATTGTTGAGATCACTCATGCGCGAGTGCGAAACAACTTACTGGGCTCAACCAGGCCATCGGAACAAGTGTCTTCGAAAACAGACCCCGATATAACTTTTCGCCTCCCGGCTAAAATCAACCGAAGACATGCTAGTGTGCTGCACCGGATTCACCTGGGCGTCCCCTGACACTGGACGCTACGCGCACCTGATTGGCCGTGCGGACAGCCCGAACTCTCAACGTTGTCAAGAGAGCAAAACTTTAGAACATATATTTTGTGACTACCCACTATACGTGACACAAAGGAAGACACTAACTTCAACGCTGGCAGGCATCGTAGTAACAGCATTAGTGAAAGTTGCTTTTTGTCCGTAATGCGCGACGAAACAGTGTCAAAAACTGCTACAAGGGCTGTTGTAGATTTTCTCAAAAGCACTGGACTGGATGCTAAGCTGTAGGGTAATCATTGTGCTATGTGGCTACTGTACATACGCACCACTTCTTCGTGTCCACATCATCACTATTCATCCCTCTTTTTCCTCCTTCCCTCATCTCCTGTGTGGAGTAGCTGGCTAGAGCACATTAGTGGAGGCTGACCTCCCTGCCTTCTAATAAATTTTCTCAGACTCTCTCTCTGTCTTTAACTTGAAATTTGGCTCCTTTTCAAGTCCACCCAACAGTAACCCCGCCTTCTGCTCACGCTACGGTACAGTTCTCACACGGGTGAGCAAATGAACCCTGTCGAGCCTTAGTCATTTGCAGAACTTCATTCTATTTTCTAATAGTTTTTGCACTTCAGATGGGACTGGCGCACCCCTTGAAGGATCACACGGACTTGTCCAGGTGATGCTCCTGTGCGGCTCGTCCTCCTCAAACCAATGCAGAAGTTGACGCTATAAGAACTCATCAGATTGATGAGTCAGTTTTAAATCCCGAAGAAAAAAAATTCTCACCTTTTCCCCTCAGCTCTCGTCGGAGGTTTTCAACATGCAGACAATTTTTCAAGAACTGTAGTTTTTGCGAAGTGTCGGAGCGAATAACTCGACACAGCCTGTTCGCATAGGCGTGCGCACGAGGGGGGGCAGAGGGGGCAGCCGCCCCCCCTAGTCCCCTAGGGGGGGCGCAAAGTCTGCCCCATACATTTGACTTAATAGGGAAGGGGGGGGCGCTGCGAAGAACCTCCCCCCCCCTAAACGGTAACCCTGCGCACGCCTATGCCTGTTCGAATGTCCGACAGACGTAGAAGGCCCTCCGACTGCTACAAGGCTTGAATGGTGTCTTAGTTTTCTGCTCAGCTGACCTTTCCTATATATTTCGAGTGAACATGCAACAGAGAATGGTTGTTAGCGCAGTACCTGTTGGCTTTACTACGCCCCGCTGTTGCACTGTTTGTTCCGCTTCGTCGTGAACCTACTAGGCCAGTTCAGCACCCTCATCCAGTTATCGTAGTTACCACGCGTTTAAAGATAAAGTGCGTCAAAATGTTAGTTCGGTCGAATAAATATGTAGACTCGTTTCGCATTGATTTGGTGAAGTAAGGTTGGTTATTTGCGGAGGAGATGGCAAGAAGTGATTTTTTTTTTTAATTTCGTTTCCAGACTGCGTCATGGTAAACTACGATTGCGTCATTTTGAATTGGTATTATGTCCCAGATTTTTGTTTTGTTTTGATTTACACGGATGGCTGTGGAGAGATTGAGGTAAGCAGCCCCTCGGCTACTCCCTTAATTTACACCCCAGGCTATTTTCACCAGGTTTGGGTTGTCGTTCTTCAAAAAGATTATCAATGCTCTCTAGGACGACGAATTCGTTTTCTTCGACAACGTTAGAGAAAGTTTCGTTTTAAATGCGAAGCATTTCTTAGCGAACCAAATACACTTTGACAGTTTCTATCTGTCTATATATCTAGCCGCCTACATCCTGGCGCTCTCGTGGTCGCCTCCTGAATTGGCACGTACCAAAATTGGTACGGGAGGACGTGAGTGTCCGACAAACACGATTCGCTGGTTATGACACGAATAACGTGACTTCCCTATCGCGTACGTCATGAAATATTTTCCACCAGTCACGTGCAGCCCATACCCGCATGCCACGGCCCGTGGTTTGCGGGTATGAGCCGCAGGTGATTCACAGCCTGTATCAAGCCAGACTTTGTAAATCTTAACACCATAGCCTGAATAGAGCCCGTGTCGCAGAAAATGCGGTGTCAGCGGCGGTTTAAATGGGTAAAATATCCTGATGGAAGGAAACAACCAGGTATTTTGTGTGGAAGTCGAATATTCTACCACAGAGCCAAGTAAGTGCTTCAAGCTGCCTCGGAAAAATACCTTATACACCCTTCATATCGAGACAACGCCGGTTGTGGTTACAGTGTTGGCTATCCGCTTTGATATCAACGTATCAAACATTGCATATGTACACCTATGGCTCCGCATGCTATAGATCTATATAATACGCCCACGACCGTTACTTATGAAATGCACATCGTCGCACCGTAGCGTGCACTTCGTGGCGATGAAAGTGACGTCTCTGCTCTAACGTAATTGCCGACGTTACTGTGATAAGATTAGTTTGCCGTTCCGGCGCCCGGGGGCGTCGATGTTGGAATGAAATAAATACGGCGCACATGACCAGCCAGTCAGGTGTGGAACCCGCCAACGTACGTGTGTGTGATTCTGTCCGGCGACCGGCATGGCCCAGGACTACCCGGTTATCACAGTTACGTCGGACCGTGCCCTTTATACGCCAGTGTACTCGGCGTGTTTGGTAAGTCTACGATATAAGCACAATCATAAGCGTGCGCAGAGTTCCCCTTCAGGTTGGGGGGGGGGGGGGGGGGGGCGAATGCTCATCGCAGCGACACTACCACAGAGCCTGCCTATTAAGTCAATGTATGGGGCAGACTTTGTGCCCCCCCCCCCCCCTCTTCGGTGACTAGGTGGGCGGCCTCCCCACCTGCCCCCCTCGTGCGAAAGTCTATGCGCACAATTACTCAATTTACACAATGACGTCGATTCACCTCGTAACGATTGGTTCAAAGCGAAAAATCCGGCACTGGTAGCTACTCGCTTAATGCTTCGTATGACATTGATTCTCCCACTTGGGATCTGCCGGATTTTGTTCTATAAACAGTCGACTAATCTTCATTGAAACGCTGATAAAGTCTGATAACGTCATGCGAAGCTAGCGCGGCAAGTTCAAGCCCACGTTTCGTCTTGAGCGTGTCCTGATTTAGTGCATTAGGAAGTTTTGAAGTGTCTGCTAGTGCGTCAAACATGCGTTTTCTCTATTCCGAAACTTTGAAATCCGGCTTAAATGAACAATTATGTTTAGTTTTCTTTTGAAAATGCTTTATGGATAAATGTTCATCTTGTCACAAGCGGTACATTGGTGAAACAGGACAGCCTGTTAATGTTAGATTAAACGGAAATCGCGCGGACACGGCGAAGAAATTACCGAAAGCAGTGGCACAGAATTTTAATGTAGCAGGTCACAACTTCGACGACCTCGAACTTTACATCCTTCAGTCAAACTTCCGGTCCCCAAGAGACAGAAAATATACAGAGTCATACCTTATTCACAAGTTTAATACACTCCAGCCAGCAGGTATAAACGTTTCAAAACGGGCTTTTGAGTACATGCGATATGGTACATACCCAACGGAAACCGATAAGTGTGAAGTCCTTCGTCTAGGAATTTCTAACTTACCATTGTTAAGTGGTGCTTTCTTTCGACAACCATAAATCAGCGACGCGTGTACACCCCCCCCCTGCCCCACTTCTTTTTTTTTTTTCACGGAATACCTTCTTCCCTCTGACCCACTCAATTCGCCATGGGGATCTCTTACTGTTCCCCACCCCTCCCCCCACTTCCGCAGTTGCCCTCTCCTCTTCCTTTGTTTGGATTAGAGGAGAGGGTACGAAGCATACACATACCAGCGCTAAGGAAATCAGTTGCAGCCTTGAAAAAGACAAGTCCACTTGTCGATACGTCTGCTCCAGCACCCACCCACTGTTTACGAATTTCTCATCGCAAGCTTCCATCTTCCCCTTCTTGCCTTTCTTTATAGATAAAGGTAAGTTGAGTTGGATTAGCAAACACGGCATCTTTTACAACACAAAGAAATACCTTTACTTTGAGAAGGTGTCTGATAACCCAGAAAAGAGACAAAAGGATGGATGGTGGCTAAGGTACTTTGGAGTGGTCGTACAAGCTGACGGGAAGGTGTCGGACTACGACGGCGTCTTCTCGGGCTATAGGTGATCGATTAATAATTTATTGTGATAATATTTTATCTTAAAAGGCCGGAGGTGAAACTTAGAAAGTTTCAATTACAATTGTCGTCCAGCCACTCTCCTTCCTTGCACAACATTTCAATTAAATGCAGCACAATACTATGAAATCTATGACGTCGAATTAACGTGCGACGTTGGAACTTCGGCGTGAAATCAAGTAAATGGATGTTTGGTAGGGGTGTGTAAATAGTGAATTTTAGAACCGCATCGAATACGAATTGAATAGTGATGATACTGAATCGAATACTATTCGAATAATTTTGTAATTGTAAGGCAACCATTTTCAAAGAAACCCAGAAAGCCCGTGAATATTCGTGAACGTAAAGAAGGGAACTTTGCAACTACTTTTAGCGGGAAAGAAATACTGAAGTTATGTAAACTGAGGTCAGCTCGTATAGAGCAACGACAAGACCCTTCGATATATTTTTAAACTCTGTGTTACAGCAGTGGCTACAGTATTCAAGCTGAACACTTTGTCACCAATTTTTAAATAAAACTGAGTCATAAAATTTAGGCACTGATACACGCAATACCGCACATAGAGGTAAACATGTAAAGAAACAGAGAAACTGGCAATCATAGCATGGAGCTTAGCACCAAAAACACGTAAAAATCAGTGTTATATACTGTATCTGTATGAAAAATTTACGCAAACACGTAAACAGCTGCGTCCATTATTCACGTAAACGTGTACGAAAAATTAATTTCTGAGGCTCTATGCCGCCGCAGTCCTACTATCAGTTTCTTTAACATGAACACAAGAACTGGCTGATGTAATGCAGCGGCAACATTGTAAAATGTTAAACCATGAAGCCTAACACAGTAAAAGAAACACATAAATAAAATTACTGGAAACAACATGGAAGTGCCTAATTTCAAGAAAAATGCCAATACAAAATAAACTTAAGTACACGTACACTAACGACATAATATTCTGATTTATCGCCAAGCGCCCGACCAATAAACTCAACAATCACAAGATGACGACAGTGGATGAGAGGCACTTTAGATTCGAAACCACTGTAGTTTTTAGCAAAAACGCCTCCATCCAGAGATCAGTATAGCGTCTGGATAGCATATGGACACACTGCCATCCTTGTGTCAGTTTCCCGACCTTTGGTATCATTGCCGTTGCTCACACTGACCACCGGTTATCTATCCTACGCATTACGTGACCAGGCCAAGAATTAGAATATCGGTTACCCCTGTTTTTTTTCTCTGAACCCCTCTAACGCCTTTCTTTCCTTTAAAGGGGCCCTGCAAAACTTTTCCAAGCAATCATGGCTTCATTAAAGGATCTTATTGCCTCGTGAATCGACAGCGGCAAAATTTCTAGAATCTGTCGAGTACGAGCAGAGTTACGAGGATTTGTCTCACGCTTTAAGGGCTATCTCTCTCCTTTCGTCCCGGCGAGGGCGCTGAAAGCTACGCAGTGGGAGGGATGACGAGGGGGCAACAAGCTGTGCCCGTTCGTCCTGTCACGACCATGAGCACTTTCTTTTCTGTTTTTTCTTCGATCGCGCGACTCACTTTCAGTGTGATCGCGAATGTGCGCGGGCATGTGGCGGCATCCCGCGGCGGTTGCGGTAACTATGCAGCTACCGATGCTCAAATCAGCCAATAGCCGTGGACTTTGTGCTTATGGCGCGGTCATTTGGGTTTATGGCATGGTTTGTCGAGAGAAGAGCGAGCGGTTTCTAGCTGATTTTGGGAACTGATCGTCCAGACGTGCTGCGCTATACTAATGTTTGGCTCGCGTGTTCTCAGGAGCCTCAACTACCGGTCGGCAGCGTTTTCTGACCATGGTGAAAAAGCGTTGCAGGGCCCCTTCAACGTTACATCTATCCTATTTTTTCCATCGCACACTGCATTGTCTTTAGCATTTTTACCACTTTTTTTTTATTACACTCATTACATTTTGCCAGTGCTATCGAGTGGGGTAGAAACTAAGAGGTTATATTTGCACGCTTTCTAACCCATTTGTTTGCACTGGAAAAATACAATTATTGTACACTTTCCGCTTTAGTGGATGTGGTAAGTTGCTTGTCATGAGTTGAGAATGCCTCCCGTATGCGGTCCAGCCCATCCTTATTATTCGGTGAATTCGCTTTTCATGAGCAGGCGCCCGTGTTAGTGGCTGACCTAGGTATACGTACACTTGCACAGATTCTATGGGCTGGTTGCTAACCATGAACGATTCTTTTGTCGCCAGACTTCGCGTGTTATATCCGTCTCCTCCACAGCTATCTTTAACCTTACTTTAACACTTTATCGGTTGAGGTCCTTCATCGCATGTTGCAACTTTTTCACCATTATCGCTGAGGAGCACAATCTCATCTGTGACACTAAGTTTCTGAGATATTCTCGATTAATATTTATGAATAATTTTTCCCCAATCTATTCCCTTGAATGCTTCTTCGAAACGTGCAGTGAACAACATCGGATAGATTGTAGCTCCTTGCATGTCCCCTTTCTCTATCGCAGTTTTTTTTATCTTTTCTTGTGGGGAAGAAATGTAGCTATGGAGTATTTTTATATATTGGCTAAGGTATCGACATGTACTTCAGACACTCCTTGTCGACGCGATGCTTCCAAGAGTGCTTGTATTTCTAACGAGTCGAATGCCTCTCCGTAGTCTGTGAAAGCCTTATAAAGGTTGTTTTTTTTTGTTTTGTTTTTTTTTTATCCTCGGCAGAATCGTCAGCTGCCTGATGATCACGTGGATGTGATTCACAGTAAAGTTCCCCTTCCTGAAGCCAGCTTGCTCTCTAGGCTGGTTAAAGTCAAGTATTTCGGTCACCGTACTCGAAATCACCTTACTGAATATTTTGTGTAATACTATGTGTAAGCTCAAGAATGTGTAATTCTTGAATTATTTTACGTCACCTTTCTTGTATATTAATATAATGTTGGCATTTTCTCCACCTATAACGGCACACATGAAGTCTCAAGACATCCTGTGTACGTAGAGTGCCGCAAGCTTCCTAAATATAAGATCACCCCATCTTTGACCAAATCAGTTGTTATGCAGTCTTCTCCGGTCGTTTTTCCGCGGGGCATATCTCGTATGCTGAAAGAAATAACGTTGCGCAAATAACACGAGGACGAGAAAGGAACACTTACAACTTACTGCCGCAAATAGATTGCGCCAGTCTGTTGTAAGTGTTCCTTTCTCGTCCTAGTGTTATTTGCGCAACGTTATTTCTTCCAGTATGTTACACCAACTCGCCCACATCAAGCTACTTCTGCTTCAGATCTCGTATGGCCTTTCTAACCTAATCGAGAGTTACACATGAAATTTCAATATCGTGAGCGACTTTGAATTCATTCAGTGTTGGATGACCGATATGTGAACTGTACAGGTACAGATAAGAATAGGTCTTCTACCGCCTTCACTGTGTCATTGAAATTTCTAAGAACGTTGTCCTGCTTATATTTTGCTGCGTGCATTTTGGTCCTTGTAGAGAGCTCCATTCTTTGTCCGCCGCGGTGGTGTAGCGGTTAGGGTGCTCGGCTGCTGACCCGAAGGTCGCGGGTTCGATCCCGGCCGCGGCGGTCGCATTTCGATGGAGGCGAAATGGTAGAGGCCCGTGTACTGTGCGATGTCCGTGCACGTTAAAGAACACCAGATGATCCAAATTTCCGGAGTCCTCCACTACGGCGTCTCTCATAATCATATCGTTGGTTTTGGGACGTTAAACGCCAGATAATAATATTATTATTAGAGTTCCATTCTTTCTGGTTTGGTACTGCCTCCTTATGTTACTGCTTCCTGTACATTCTACTGACGTTATATTTCTTACGTCACTCACATTCCTCTTGTTGATCAGCTTTTAACAAACTTTAGCGCCCAAAAAATGCACCGTGAATGCGTGCCCTTATGGAAACAAGGATGTAGAGGCATGGTGTTGCTTTCAGATGTGATGTACGTATAAGTTACAGGCTAAGCTGTGAATTCAATGGGCCGTCCTCCAGGCAGCGCGGTAGCTTTTTTCTTTTCTTTCTTTCTTTCTTTCTTTCTTTCTTTCTTTTTTTTGCAGATTTCGCACGCCGACATCTTTGTGGCGTCCTTCAGTACATGCGTACTGCGAGAAATCGAAAGCACCTGAATGTGCGCGCGCATGATTTCTAGTATTTAAATAAGTAACTATATTCTCCCCAAAGTTGTTTAGCGGTACTTCGCGCGACGTACCGAAAAATGAGCTGGCCACGTCATTGGGGGGCTTGGAGGACTGTTTGAACTGCTACGCGACATTCGAGTAATCGGCCGAGCGGTAGACAGACAGCGATTGAATACTAATTAGAAATGCGCGCACGATCATGACCGGTGCGTGGTCCACACAGTCGGCTTGCCCGTACTGCGGGCCGTCCGCCTGATACGCCTATACTATCTGCGCTCATAGTGTGGGGGGCGTGAGCTAGGCCAGGCAAGCAGGCTGGCCGCCGGTGGGACAGATAGATAGATGATGGCTGCGCGGATTGAGAGCGTCGAGGAGAGGATGGGGGGAGTGGTGGTGGCACGGCTAGAGACGGGCTGGCGGCTCGCGCGCGCGAGACAGAACGCTTCGGCGACGCGGGGACCCGCAGTTTAATCGACCTGGGCGGAGTCCTGGGCGCGCGCGACGCTAAGCCCCTTAAAGATTGATTCGCCCGCGCTGCGCCGCTGATGGTAATGGCCTTTCTTTACCCCCTCCGACGCACCCCCCCCCCCCTACGCCCCCCCCATTTTGCGTTGTTGGAGAGCCCGCTCACGCACGCCAGATTTGTCTGTGTGTGCACTGCGCACTGATCGGCGCGTCCCCGCGCGAGAATATTGATATGTCTATGTATTTAGATATGTCCATATATAGGTTCCTCCGTAAAGGGCTTGGCACAGGGTTAGGTAAGAAAGAGGGTGCAGGCGCTTCTTCAGCTGCCTTTTTCACCGTCTTTTGTGCTGCTTGTTCCTTTGCCCACACCTCCCGCTGCGCACCCATTGGCTTCCCTCCAACGCGCTCAAGAAATCATTAGAAGGGCGCCCTGAAAGAAAGGCTCGATCTCGCAGGCGGTCCCGTGTTTGTTTCTCTCTTCTTTTCTTTTTTTGGCACATGCATTCGAGCGAGTTCAGTTCCTTAAAACGACTACACGATTGACCTAATACCTAAGCCTGACCTAAGACTGGGATCCCAAGAGTGTAGCATGAGTAAGCTATTCTCGTAGGAGTTTCTGTAGATTTGCTTGCAGCGAGACGCATTCGTAAACGAAGTTCTATGGTGAACGGGGCATGCTCTCGATCAAGCGGAGGCGGACAACAAACCCGGCACGTTGTTAGACAAGGAGGAAACGTCATGAAGTGTATACGGCTTCCAATTAGCTATATTGCCGGAAACACTATTCGGACATGTTGCAGCTCACATGTTATGCCTACAACGCGAAGGAATGATGTCTGCCGTCATAGAGACTCAGCAGATCGACAAAATTTTTTTCCGCCCGTGTAGTCTCTGCTTCGATGAAAAAGTGAATCAGAGAAGTTCATTCTTGCCTCGGAAGGCTTGGCGTAAAAACGCGAAACGCCACAGCACAGCACGATAACGAGATGAATGTTTATTCCAGCAAATGAAGTCGCTAGGTTTGTTAGTACATATTCGGGGACCACGGTCAGCAAGAAAGGGCCAAAAAATTTGTGGCACGGCGAACGTGCATATGTGTCCGCCTTCAATTACCCGTTCCAGATTTTCCGCGAATATACCTGTATTCCTGAATATGGCACCAGACCCACTGGTGACGGTCTCCTGAACGTGCTAGCTGGAGACAATGAAGAGTTTTAGATTTTGCGTACCAGAAAGGAACCTTCACTCACCAGCAGCTTCCCCCCTTCTTTTGCGTTCTCTTGTATACCCTGTTTTATTGGTATGCTTCCTTTTTGCCCTCCTGCCGGTTTGCGTTCCCAACTTCGGGTGCGCAAAACCTGGTACTGCGTGACCGGTCGTCAAGGTCCTACCGGCAACAATTGGCAATGTACCACCGATAGAGTCGCGCAGTGGCCGGTTGGTTTCAAGCAACCACGCCCTCACAATGGGATGCGTTAGAACGCATAGCGTCGCGTGGTTGTGACGGTGAAGAAAGCAATCCTAGCCGTTAAAGATGGAATTGTTTATTGGGCCAACCTGTGTCCGAAAAAATGAATCACGCTCCAAGTGCACCGATATCGGCGCACACATTCGTCGGCCGTCGAATAATCTCATCTGCGGTAAGGCGGGTCGGTATTTGTACGTGTGGAATCGAAGATTCCAGGCGTTATCGCTGGTGGCCGCGTTAGTTCCAGAATAAACTCTGTTCATCGTGGAATATTTTACAGCGCAACGGGTTAAGTACGGACAGAGAAGGGACACAGCGCTGATTTTGTTGTTCGCGTTGCTCGCGCAGTCGTATTGGAAGACTATTAAATAATCGGGAACGTTCCCAGACATTCCGGCGCAACCTGAGCAAGGCAGTGGTTACACGTGTAAAAGGCGGTTACCTAGGAATAGCAAAAAGAAGCACGTGTGGCAATAGAAACGCTGTTTTCGGCTACTATTCAGCACAGTTATGCGTTCTGCAGTGCCGCTCTATAAAGCCTATAGAATAGCCACGTGGTCAATTCGTGAGCTTCATCTAGTAAACGCCATGGAGAGCAAGAAATAATAGAGCCCCAAGCGTTGCATACCTCCTAACTCATTGCATTCTCATGCACTGTCCCTGGCTCCCTTTGTTCTCTCGCTGGTTTGCCTACGCCATGAGGTGCCCCCTTCCCTAAAGCTTTTTATTGTGTGGCCCCCCACTCAGCGAAAGCAAAGCGCAAAGCAACATAAGGCTGGTGTGCTACGACGACTTCATCAATGAAATCACGGCCGCACGACTTCAATACTCATCTTTTATCCCCATGGTTCGTTTCCGTTAAGCACCCATAAAAACTTACTACGTGGATCGGTGGTGTACACGTTGGGGAGCGCACGCCGTTTACCGAAAGCAAGCTCCCCCGATTGCGCACGCTTTGCAGAGTGGGCTGAACGGAAGCCACCGGCACGCACAGTCGTGATCGCCGCAGCCGGCCGCTCACCCTCGTTCAGGCCTCCCCTTCTTCCGGTGCCCTCAACTGGCTAGCGGCAATGACTCAATTAGAAGCGGCGCTGGTCGAACCGCGACTGCAGGTGGCATTCACACTCGGCCTCTGCGGATGCGCGCGAAGAAGAAGAAAGAGACGACGGCGCCTGAATCGCCGTCGCTTTCCATTAAATCGACCTCACTTAATACACGAAAAGGTGTTTCCGCACACACCGCGCCGCTATTCCCTCCCGGTCGGTCGTGAAATGGGGATGGCGTGACCCACACAACAGAACGTACGCAAAGCAAAAACATGCACGCGATATTACTTCCTTTTTTTTTCTTTTTTTTTTAAATTTTAAACTCATCAGTGTAATCAGGCGAAGCGGAAATGGGTGGTCTTTCGGCAACTGAAGGTAGTGGTCTGGTCTCGAGTGGTGAGAAGCCTGGAAGCTCTGAATACTTCTGGATTGTTTGATTAAGGTCAGCATTGGTATAGCGCAGCTAACGTCGCAGGGCAAAAAGAACGCTGATGCCCGCGTTCTCCGTGCATAAGTTGTTTTTGCTTGCCTTCATTTTTTGCAAGCGATGCGGATTCCCCGTGGCAGTGAGAAATTTCTTGAGTGTATACATGGCGCTCTTACTGACTGAGAATATACGGTGTGCTTTTTTTTTTTTTTACAACAAATATGTATATTTTTAAATAACCTGTCACACATAGCTCTACTGCAGTCCTTGAAGTTGACCACTCGAAGCGGCGAGTATCACACATTTTATGATGCATGTTGCAATTGACAAACTTTCGTTGGTTAGTTTGTCAATTTGTCAATCGTAATTCGAAGCATACATTCTTCTGAGCCTATTGTACTTCTATAGGGCCGCGCACGACTGTCTGGACGGCCTCATTCGTTGTTTTGAACCGTGTATCCCCGTAGTCTTTCAAGATATCTTTGATTAATCTTAACTATCAATCAAATTTCAAGCGCAAGGCGTCAGTAAATCTTAAGGCTGTGAACTATTTCCCGCGTCGTGCATGTTTTCGCCTATACTAAAGCGCCAACACCTCCCCTCTTCCCTCCATGGAGTGGGCACTGCGCTGGAGTAGCCACTGGGAGCCCGTTCCAGTACCTTTCAGTAAGCAATTTAAGAACCTTGCTGCGAAACGTCAGATAAAAAAAAAATATCACCTAATGGCGTTACTGTAGTGCAGCGAACACTTTTACTTACTTACCTTTATTTAGCATGCCTTAAGAGCTCCGGTTGCAGCACAGGGTCGAGGGCATATGTACATAGAACTGATAGCTTCAGCCGAAGGATTTGGAACTGTCTTACTCTTCAGCCATCCTTTACGTCGGAAGGCAATGAGAAGTAAATTACCGATGAGTGGTATTGTTGATGACGTAGGCCCTCAACGTTGCAGATGAACGTGTACTTGAAAGCCATAACACGATAGAAGACGACATCGTCTATCTCTATATAAGGGCGTTACTCCAAGTTCTTTTTAACGTTTATCCCTGCCACCGCAGATTCTAACGGTATATTTTGAACACGTCGACATAATGTTAATTTTTTATTACATGCTGCTCATGAAATCCAGGGTTCGACGGAAACCCGTCTCTTCGGGAAATTTCATGGCGGAAAAATCAAGCGCGACCAATCGTTAAAAACACACACACAAACACAAAGACGTTCTTCAACGATTGGTCGGCGCTTGACTTTTCCGCTATGCTGCTCATGATGACCAATAATGGCAGCAACCGCGGCGTGATGGCGGCCGAGGCAATGGAAGAGAGCAGTAATAATGAAAATTCAAATCAATATCGCTACAGCTTTTCAGTTAATGAACCGAGAACGAAATTAACATTGTGGCTAAGAGATGTGAGTAGGTAAGTGTTCCACTCACTCATCAGGATAGCGTACGTCAGAATAGTTCACACCTACCAAACAACTTCGCGCGCTCCATTGTGCGCATACTCTCGCACTTCGTAGAACTTCATTGACGAACGGCTATAGACAGTTGTCCACTATTCCCTTTCTTCTCTGGCCTTTTTAGATGCGAAGCATCTTATGCTCGGGGCTGTGTCCGTCCCTCCCGCGTCCCGCGTCCGGTCGCTTTCATAAAGTAGGCAAGCAACCACTATGCGAACCAGAACACTGTAGTACAATAAGGCCGTCAACCACCATCACAGTCATGATAGTCATGGCAGAGAGCACAGAGTGGCTGCTTAGCAATGGCTAGTCAGGTGGTGGGTGCAAGCAAAGAATAACGCGCTCTACCGGTGGTGTCTGTCGCCCACGTTGACTCCCTTCCTTGATCTTGCTTGCATGTGCCTGCGGGGGGCTCTGTCCATCCCTCCTTCCCGCGTCCCACAGCCCCTCTCTCTCCTCTCCCACGCTCCCGCCGTTTCTCTCCTCTAGGAATCCTCTACTCTACGGAGCGGCGCCCGTGTCCCGTTGACTCCATTCCTTGATCTTGCTTGCATGTGCTTGCGGGGGGCTTTGTCCGTCCCTCCTTCACGCGTCCCACACCCCCACAGCGCATGCGCGTCCCCTCCTCCTCTCCTACGCTCCCCCCCCTTCCTCTCCTCTAGGAATGCTCTACTCTACTAAGAGGCGCCCGCGTCCCACAGCGCATGCGCGTCCCCTATCTCTCCTCTCCTACGGACCCCCCCCCCCCCCCCCCGTCCTCTCCCCTAAGAATCCTCTACTCTACGGAGTGGCGCCAGGTGGTGCGACAGTTTCATGCTCCGCTGGGGGGCGCCACTATAGTTTCGCGGTATGAAAATGACGGAGCGCGCGCGCCTCATTCTCTCTCCTGTGCAGCGCCGCGATGAGCGACCGAGCCGCTGACGCGAATCGGGAGCGGCGACGTTTCTCCCGCTCAAGCCAGCCATCACTCCGCTTCTTCGCCTCCATACATGGTTCCCTTTAGCGGGAGATGGGGAAGTTTTTTTTTTCTTTTTTGTTGCTATGAACATGTTCCAACTATCTGAATATTTCATTTAACATGGGTCGTTGAAAATGTGACCGGTTGGAGAGGAAGAAATCGCTTGGCACTACTGAGTGCACAATTTCCTCGTGTCTGCAGGATACAAGAAGAAATAGTGTCATTAGGACGACATATAGTGCGCAAGCACGTAACACGCACTGCGCCTTCTACATTAGAAAGTACGATCGAGGGCCTGTGCTGACTGACCAGGTGATTGGCAGGCGGTTCTGAGGCGCAGCTATTGCTATTCACTATTATTGCTATTACTGAACGCATTTGACTGCAATATATCTTGCAATGTTGAAAAATTAAAATCTGAAAATCCTTGAAGCTAAAAAAGACCATTTAAATATTTACTATTCTACGCAATGTCTACTGCAAAACCGCGTATTATGTTTCAATATATCTTACAGCTGTAACTGGCAGATAATTCACCAGAAGGGCCCAGGAATTGGGTATGCAGGAGATCTATAGTGGTCAATGCAGAGAGCTTTATCGAGACTTTCAAAAACACGTGGCAACGTATCGGATGCATCTAGGCTTTAATTTTGGCACACAAAAATCGGAATTTAGGATATTTATTCTAGTGGGGCGCTGAGGCGTCATGAGTATAACAGCAGGTCATTCCCTCAGTAAAGCCACTCGGGTAAGCGTATACATGCACCAATCAAAGCGCTGCTGATGATAACCTGACGAAGAAGCGGGAACGGAGTACAGCAAATGTTCGGCAGTTGTTAGTCTCTTCATGACGGCCAAAGCGAAGAAAACAACACTCAAGAAGAGGAGAGACGACACAGGCACTAACGACTAAGTGCTAGTGTCGTCTCTACCCTGGTTGTCTCTTGTGTTGTTTTTGCTGACCATCGTGAGTATATTCCAACTCGCCCAATTTACTACCCTATTACAGCTACCCTTTCGTAACCCCGAGAAGGCGAAAGCCTTCGCTGCATTCATGCAAGACGAGATGAGCCGCAATTCGTACTACATAAATTTAGCCTTAAAGTGCGCTCGTGAACGTCTTCTCGCGTCGTGCATGTGCTTTCGTCCACCGCGCTCGTCGTTGTTCCGCTTATCGCTGCCGAAGTTCGGGATCCTCTTATCTTCGACATTGTGCTTTTACAGACGCAGAAGCCCGAACAGCGACCTGCCCTTCTTCAGCAGTGGCATACTTGCGCGGCCGGTCCCCGCGAGCCTCAAGGGGCGTGCTCGCTTTGTCGCTCGACTCCTCGCCGCTCACTAGCGCTGCCGGCAACACCGATGCTACATCAACTGCGCCTAGTTTGACGTAAAGGCGCAGTGCGCGCGCCCACCTTTATGAGAAACGACGCTTGTTTCTCCAAAGAGTAAAGCCGAGAGCAGGCTTCGTCGGCGCGCGCATACGTTATACAGTGAAAGCTCTTATGAAATAACAACAGCCGATTTTGGTGCCATAGTTGTGAGTGGCCGCCGCCGGTGTCCGTAACTGCTATCGCGCGAAATAATAAAAAAAATGAAATAAAAAGTTCCTAGGATCGGAGGGGATTTGAACCCGGGCCTTGTGCATGGTAGTCGAGTATTCCACCGCAGAGCCACGCCGGTGCTTGAAACTCCTTCGCAAAAAGAGCCTATAAAGGCGTCATGTCGTGCAAGGAATGGCGTTTGCATGTTTAATATGGCATCGTAGAAGAGGAAAAGGACAACCACACGTCACACACTGCGAATTGTGCAATGAGTGGGTCGTTGAATGCTTCCAACCCATTACAAAGTGCTCAGCCGTAATGCTTCATCGTCATCTGCCACAGCACAAACAAAATGCACATAACATAATGCCTTCCAGATGTGTATTGGGTACCGCGCTTCTCCGCAGAGTGAATCTTATTTCTTAGGAAGTTACAAATGAGTTCGCACATGGTTCTTAACTTGACGCAGCGGGTAGTCTAGAACGTATCGGCCGCAAAAGACCTTAAGTCGTTGGGCGTTCGACTAGGTATACATTCCATTTCGTCGCACATAACTTAGAAATGAGAGTTATGCAAAATAATAATAATAATAATAATAAATAAAAAAAAATAAAAACGGAAGGAGTTTGTGGACGATAATCATGGATAGAATTGCGCGTTCTGAGGATTTCAGGCTTTCGAAATGCTACACCATTGCTTGTCTTTAGAAGATGCTCTTAAGCCCCAAAATTTCGCGCCATCTTAACAACCTCCTTCGCTCATTCATTCTTTCTCGTGGAGCCTGCTTCTCGCATCTTATAGATAGCTTCGTTCTTGAACGGCTGGGCTGCTAGTATAGAAATTGAACAAGCCTGAATCGCTGACGAAAGAATCGTTTCCCCCCACTACCGAAGCAAAGATCGAGTTCTCGGAGCACCCGGCCCAACTATCTTTGAAAGCCTCTTCCCTGGTTCCTGAAATCAGAAGCCTTCAATAAACAATCGTGAACTACTTGTACGTCCACATATCGGCGTTCCTGGCACTGAAATCAACTTCCGCGGCTCCTCGAACGGTAAAAGTATTTTCCTTAATCCTTCTTCTGAGTCCTTTCTTTTTGCAGGAGGGAATGATGAATTAGACGTGTGGTAGTAGACAAGTGGACCATGCACCAGGCGGCATGGGGATTTGCCTGTTTATCCGCGCGCCACTTAAATCAAAGCTCGCCCCGCCTAGCTTTGCCCTAGCTTCACAAAAATATAGACTCGGGCTGCTAGGGCGGCCCCACTTTTTTTTTTATCTCCTCAGAATCTGCGTCCGAGTGAAGAGTTGAAGCCATGCTTCTGATAAGAATCTGTTCAGAAAAAGCCCGTGCTAGGCTCCAAACGAGGGTTCACAATTCGGACGGTGGGCGTGAAAAAATCCTCGGCTCTTTTAGAGTACTTTGAAGGCACTGTTCTTCTTGAATGGCCAGCAGAAGGCTGGAGAAAAAAATAAGTTAAAAGATCTAGGGCGGGAAAAAGCTAATAACGGGACGATGACGACGGTGGGGGTCCTATAATCCCGCTTGAATGCACCAGCGCTCCTAGTATATACGTCATGCTTCGAGGAGGACGCGCGACAGGGTGTCCTCGAATCTAGAGAGGTTGCAGTAAAAGTGAGTCGACAATACACTTGCGTTAGCAACGCACTTTGTCGGCAGCAAACATTTTTTTTTTTAGGAGATCCCCATAGGGCATCGCGTTTGAACTTGATTTCTTGCTTTAAACGAATAACAGAGCAACAGAAAGGATCGCAGAGCTTGAGACAACATTTTTTTTTTCTGTGTTGCGCCATACGGCTGTTTTCCTTCTCGACGAGTGCAAATGGTGGGAACGCAAAACAAAACCTTCGACGAAGCAGGAGTCCGATAACAGCACCCGATTCAACATATATAAATAAAAATACATCGGGAACCCCTGAAGGAAATTCGGAGGAAACAAAGCCAGGCACTCTTTTTTGCTTTGTTTGCATCCCCAGCCTCTAGTCGGAGCTCTTACGAGGCATTTTCGGTGAGAGAGATGTGTGTTTACAGTCGGAGGTGGTAAGCACCAAACAAACTGTTAAAGGGTTTACGCGGAATAAGGGGGGCGAAGAGGGAACTCAGCAGTCTCCGGAAGAGTGGGCGGAGCGGAGGGCGCAGTGGTTGCTGAAGGAAAGTGGCCCTTCTGCCCACTTCACCTCTTCTCACTGGGATCAAGAAGCTCCCCGCCCCAACGCTGCGGGATTCAGGAACGCGCCGCCGCTTACACAAGTTCAACGGGGCCCGCTGGTGCAGGAAGGCAGGCGAGGGAAGGTTGCGACGATGTTTTAGAAGGAAGCGGGACACAAGATAAAAGCGGGAAGGCGGTGTAGGAGGGATTTAGGAAAATTTCGCGAGAGAGCCTGATCCCCCGGTTTTTCTTCCCCCGCGCAGATTCTTGATCTAGTTTCAGATAAGGTTGCGTCTCCGCGCCGCTCCCGCTGCAACGCGCCCTTCCGCGCGCCTTTGTGCAATACTGTAGTCCTGCGAGGAAGCCCCGGGCACGCGGAGGAACGCGAGGGATTTGCTGTCCCTACGAGGATCGCGACATCTCTCCCTCTCTCTCTGCTGCAGCCGTGCGAAGCAAAAGGAACCACCAGTGTTGTGCGCGACGGCGGCACTCTCCTCCTCTAAGCGTCAGTTGCAGCTTGGCGCGCGTGGCTTCCTCGCCGCCGGTGTCGAGCACACTCATCTGGTGCACTGCGGCACGGAACGTTAAGGTCGCGAAGGGAAAGAGATCACAAAGTTTCCTTTCCCGCGCGCTCTCTCTCTCCTCCCTTGTCCCGAATAACTGCCCCTACACTTCGCTGCCTTCTTAGCAAGAGGATGAGGCAAAAGGGGAAACGAGGATGCGAGGTGTACTTGTTCCCCGCTTCCCCCTTCCTCGGGCCAATTTGTCGCAACTGCGGCGGCTGCCTCACAACGAGAGGCAGTCGACGCGTAATCGCCGGCGTTCCCTATCTCGATGAAGGGAAAATTGGGACCTCTTGGTGGGAGGGCGGCTGCGCCCGCTCGCGTTTCGAGATAAGGAAGCGGCGCGGCCGGGAATCGGCGTCCCCTGGTGACAGCCGCCTGGAGGGACGACAGCACACACGGGCGGCCGATGGAAGTGATGCGCCCGTTGCCTTAGCTTCCTCGTGCAGATCGTTGACCCAGAAGGTGGGTTCCTGCGCCAACACTTTCCCGTTGTGGGTCCAAAGGAGGAACCACCGCTAATTAGTGCAGATTCTTACGTGTCATCTCTCTGGGTGCTTTCACTTACGGTATAAACGTAAGGGACGCACGGTATCCTCGAAGAAAACAAAAAGAAGCCGCGTAGTTCCATGGGAACACTGAAATGCATTTCTTCAATGCTGCTCTCTTCTCGTCTCTGAGGCTTTCCGGTAAGCTTTGTTATTGCAAGCATGGTGAACGCCACTTAACATTATTATTATGGTGAACGCCATTATCATTATTATGATGTTTGGACCTACAAAAAACAGAAACACACAGAACAAAAAGGCAGGGAACAGGCTGAGAACTGCCACCTAAAGGGGCACAACTCCTGCCTGCTCCTTCGGGAAGGAAAAACATAGAGGAAAGGAAAAGGGGGAAAAAGTGGAAAGAAAACAAACCTTTTAACACATACGGGGACCACCACCATGGCGGAACCGATACGGAAAGTTGCTGACACGATACATAGAAGTAGAGGCAGATTCTCGAACATGTGGCGCGCATCCACTCCATGGGTTTGGCTGAGAACTGGGTAATTACAAAGGAAATCTTTGAAATAGGTTATCTTTTACTAATCATGAAGAACAAAGTAACAATTTAACATTAACAAAATTTGAAACTATCAAAATGAGATAAATAGCCAAAATAACAATTTAATTTATGTAAGGAAGAAATTGCACTGAAAAATAAAGCGATTTATTAGAAAGAGAAAAATGGAGTAAGAACTGATTATACAGCGAAAATCTATTTGAACATTTCCGAAACTCCTGTAACGCACCACCAACCTTCCCGCAGCTGTGTTTCAGGGCGGAGACCCCTAAAGAAATGTGTTATATTTAAATGTAATTTGGGCAGTTGAAAGACTGTATCTAGAGTAATTCTACGCAAAGCAGAAAATACCTCACAAGAAATTAGAAAATGTCCTGTTGTCTCCTGGTCTCCGCAAAAGAACAGTTAGGATAATATGCCACACCATCACCGTGTAAGTAAATATTTAGATATCCAATTTGCCAACGTTGCCTGACTGCGACTTCAATGGTTCGTGTTTGACATATCGTCCTATTCCAATGATGTTTCAAGGGCTGAAATCTTAAGCTGTCCATCAGTGACTGGGCACCGAATTCACGTAACACTATTTGCCTACTAAATATTACATCTGTAATGAATTTTTCTACCGAAAAAATTTGAATAACCAGACTACTGAAAGACGTCTTTGATAGAGCATCCGCCATTTCGTTCAGGAATAGGCCCTCACGCCCCAGAACCCAAATTAATGCAATCAAAGCTATGTGTGACAGTCCTTCACTATCGCTGCGGGACTGATCGATGCAGCTAATTTGCGGAGAGATAGAATGACCGCTAAAAAATCTGCTAGAAAGATAGGTACAAAATCGGGAAGGCAAAGGGAAAAGGACTAATCTTAAGTATGAGAAAATGTCCCCATTCTCTCTTTTTCTTAACTTTGAGGAGCATCAGTCGCTGTGATTCTCTTTATTGGCACGTGCAACAAGTCCTCACTGAATATATAGCTTGAAATGGTAGATTTGCGTTTATTTGAAAAAAACAAAATATAGTCAAATTATATTTTATGGAGTTCTTCCCACAGCAGATTGAGGTTACCTTACAATTTAGAACATCTTATTGGTGAAGGCTCTTCACATAGAGAATTTGAGGTGTATGAAATCCTGGTCAGTACAATTGAACAAAAATCGGGCCGGAAGATAAACACTGTTTGCGAACGTCTCATAATATATGAAGCGTGGAAACTTGGGCAAGTTGGTAGGACATAATTGACTATAAGGACAGAGCAACAGACAAAGACTGCCGAAGATAACAACACACTGGCGCTGTGTAAATCTCATAAGAAGGCTATGTGAATGTGAAGGCTATGTGAAGGCTATGTGAATTTCATAAGAGATTCGCATAGCCTTAAAGACGATTGTACAGCTAACAATCTGCGTAACATTGACGCTGCACTACTCTTCGTTATTTTCAAAGTTTTCATTTATTTAAAAATACCTTACAGGCCACCTTTGAGGTATTGTGCAAGGGGGGCAGCACAAAAAGTGAACTTCCGTAGCACTTTCGTAATACAATATGCATGAACAGTATTCGTGTACCAGATCACATAATGAGCAGTGCTGTACAAAGTAGTTAATTAATTAGTTAATGCAGCACTGGTAATAAAAAAGAAATCAACAACACTAGCAAATATAAAATATGTAATAAGGAAATAATCCCTCGGGGTATTATTTATAAAGTCATGTGGTCAAGCAAAATTGAAATTTGATACAATATTACGGTTCGCATAAAAAAAAAAGAGAAGAAAAGCGAATAAAGCGACACTACGGTGCTAACAATAAGAAATTGCAAAATGTTACAGCAACACAGCACACTGCGATAATGGCAAACATGTTTACACTTCGTTGACAAGATAACTGTTCAATGAGTCACGGAATGCATCAATGTTTGTGAGACATGCGATGAGATCCGGCAGGGAATTTCAACACCGGACTGCACGTGGAAGCGCACAGCAGTCGAGTTTGTGCAGGAGCAAGTGTAAACGTGCGCTATTTTGCCCTAAAAAGAGAGAAAAAAAGAAAGGGGGCGGGGTCGGCAGGAGGGGTGAATTGGTGCGATGTTTTTATGAAATGCAATAAAAACAACACTCATGGGATTGACAGACAGCAGCGAATAAGTACAAATATTGGTGAGCTGGCCGACCATTCGATCCGGCCATCGGCATTATGCCAGATTATGTTCTTGTACGCTTGGATGCCTCCTAATATTTCACAATGTTACCATGAACTCCTTCATACCCCCTTTGACACACCATACCACATAGGCAACAATTGCAAGTAGGTTAACACATTTCGTAATGTTTTAAATGAGAGCATTGCGAATCCCCACATTGCGGGTACCTGGCCTGTAGAGCCGGCTACAACACCGGCAACGTCATACCGCACTCGGCCTCGCACGCCTTAAAGGGCCCCTAAACAACCTCTGAAAATACGAAGAACGAGCGCATTATTAAATGCGAAGCATTTCTTAGTGAACTTCGGCGACTTTGAGCGTATCTATCTATCTATCTATCTATCTATCTATCTATCTATCTATCTATCTATCTATCTATCTATCTATCTATCTATCTATCTATCTATCTATCTATCTATCTATCTATCTATCTATCTATCTATCTATCTATCTATCTATCTATCCGCCTACGACTTTGTGCTCTCCTGGCCGTATCGTCAATGGGATTTATACCAAATTTGGTATGGCATAACATGACTGTATGAGGAACATAAATGGCTGGTCATATCAGGAAAATCTTGACTAACTTGTCATGAAAAGTATGATTAACATGCCACGCTCATGGCGCGCTCGCGGCCTGCGTTTCGTTAGCTTGATATACACCAAATTTGGTATTGAGTGACATGACTGTATGACAAACATAAATGACAAGTGGTAATATGAAAATCATGACTTGTCATGTCCGACATGACTTGCATGCCACGCTCATGGCGTGCTCGCGGCCGTTTCGTTAGCTTGAGATACTCCAAATTTCGTATTGAGTGGCATGACTGTATGACGAACGTAAATGACAAGTCGTAATATGAAAATCATGACTTGTCATGTGCGTATGCCTTGCATGCCACGCTCATGGCGTGCTCGCGGCCGTTTCGTGAGCTTGATATACACCAAATTTGGTATTGAGTGACATGACTGTATGATGAACATAAATGACAAGTCGTAATATGGAAATCATGACTTGTCATGTGCGACATGACTTGCATGCCACGCTCATGGCGCGCTCGCGGCCATTTCGTTAGCTTGAGATACACCAAATTTGGTATTGAGTGACATGACTGTATGACGAACATAAATGACAATTGGTAATATGGAAATCATGACTTCATGAGTGACACGACTTGCATTTCACGCTCATGGCGCACTCGCGGCCGTTTCGTTAGCTTGATATACACCAAATTTGGTATTGAGTGGCATGACTGTATGACGAACATAAGTGGAAGGTGGTAACATGAAAATCTTGGCATGCATGTCATCTACAATGCCATTTACATGCCACGCTCACGGTGCGCTTGCGTCCAGTTCGCTAGCTTGACATACACCAAAATTGGTATATCGCGACGTGACTGCATGACGAACACAAATGACAGGTCGTCTGTAAAACACGACATGCAAATTATGTAATACATGATTTGCTCCTTCCTGGCTGCTTCGCATTACATCTATTCCCACAGTGAGTGGGATGTGCCGGACTTTTTTCTCTCCCGGCGTCTTCCGTCTTTGCGGCACAATTCACGACGCCAGCTGTTGGTTCACGCGACGTCAGGATGAAATAAACTCTCGATTGGTCGATATACGAGAGATATCTTGGGTGAATTGTATCCTATTCTGTTTTGCCATGCAGTCGCACGCCCGTTCTTCCGTGTTTCGCATGACTATTGTGCGCGATAAACTGATTTCACTTCGTTTTCGGCGTTGGCGACTGCGCATGGGGAGATAGCAGCGTGTAGTCGAAAAGCGCCAAATATTGACTGGCTCAACGCTTAGTGCTGACATTCCACGTGTTCTATGAAGAAATAAGTGGACGAGGAGGGGATAGCGCTTGTAGGAAGGGTAGTTAAGGCGTGAAAGAAACTACTGTCTCGCCTTTGAACTCGGTGTGGTTTAGGGGCCCTTTAAAGCTCACGGCTTCTCCTAAAGTACACTACTGCGCATTATATTTGCCTCCTACTTCACATGTAACGTACTGTGCAAAATACAAGGGGGGGGGGGGGGGGGGGGGAGGTAACTAGGACTGAGTGTAGCGATCTTCCACTCCACTCTTAGACATTGCGTAACACGTAATGTCGTCTTAGTTCTTTGTCGGTAATAGATTGCGTTCGTTTGCGTAGCTGTTGAAGATGTTTACAGCCAAGCTGTTAGCCTCTAGTTAGTAATTTTTCGTTACGTACTCCTCGCTGAAAGAGAGTTGAGCTTGGAGCGATTCCGGAGATAATGCAATACCGGGGCGGCCTGCGGCGGAGGTGGAGCAGGCGTCAAGCACTCCGCTGCATTGGTAGCAAAGAGAAATTTGCTGGCGATAACATTTACATCTGACATGCGTGTCTGCCTCGCAGTGGCGTAAATCCAGAAAAATCACAAAGGGGGGATACAAATCAGACCATGGTGGCCATTTTGTTTTTAAATATGGATTTTGTTTTTATTTACATAAGAATTAAAGCATGCTTTGCAATGAAAATTAAGAAAATGAGCATGGGGTCCGAGCTCGAGTAATCGCATTGTTCTATTCAGTTTTCTTTGAACTGGTCGAGTGGCTTTTGCAACTTCCATAGTCTCACACAGCTGAGGGGTACTGAACACACTGCAGTTACACAATAAAAAATAATAAGCCTTTTTAAAAATAGTTGAATGCGCTATACTTAACTGTCAAGTAACTCAAATATCTGATGTTCAAAGCTGAATTTCTAGGGGGGGGGGGGGGGCACTTGCAAGGGGCGTCCCCCCCCCCAGCCTGAGCACAAGGGGGGGTCCGGACCCCCCCTGACCCCCCCCCATGATTTACGCCAATGCTGCCTCGATTGGTCTTGAGTGCTTGCATGGCCCAGTTGGTAGCCGCAAGTGGTCGCAACAGCTGGCTTCTCCACTATTGCACTGCTGATGCAAAAAAGCCAGCTTTAGTAATTTATTTCTCCGCTAGCTCGCTTGTGGATCGTTCTAGTGACCGTCTCACATTTTCCTTCAATATATCGCATGGCTTTTTACTGTTTTTCGCAAAGTATTTCTGAAAAATATCTTTGCTGAAGAAAATGTTGCCGGCCGTGCAAAATGAATAGGCTGACCGCGCAGCGGCGCCGTGCTTTCACGCAGAGCACGGCGCCGCACCCGTATTCACGGAAGCCGCTCTATTGTGATCTATAGCCAATAACTAGAAATTATATATTGTTACCACCGCAGTCTGAATTAAGCGGGATGGGGCTAGTGCGGAGGAGCGTGTATACAGATTTAGACGCGTGTGTGCAGAGAAGCATCAACAAAATGACTGAGGTGTCGTCAGTAATGACAAACGCGCAACGGAGTGTTTTTAACATTCGTAGTACATTCGTCGTAACTTTCAAAATGCCACATCACCGCTAATTTGCCCGCAGTTTAGACCTTGTTGCAATAATTTGATGTAACTTGCTGTAAACATGGCCACTTTTTGCATGGCAGCTGCAGACGTCGCTTTTTTTTTTTGGTATTGCGCGTGCAACATTACCCGCCACGTAGTGGGAAGAAAAAGTTCTGCCAGTTGCACTGAAGAGATGTTCCGAGGCTAGCTGCGCAGGTGGTGGACCCCGCATTTTATGCGCCACGCCTTCATTTCGAGGCTCGAAGACGGTGGTGTGCTATGGCGAAGGGGACAGAACCAACTGGTGCGTTGATTAGCGTTGCCGACGCGACGATGCGAACCTAAGCTGAGCTCCCCGCAGTCCCATTTTCTGGGTCCCGTCGTTGCTCTCGAGATGCCGCAACCCTTATCCGATCTCGCGCCTCTGGAGACACCCGACGCGCAGGGCGCTGACAAACGGTCTGGTGCGGAGCCGTTGGTGAAAATTGTCCTGCGCTCCTTGGCGCGATTTTTCATCGCTCGTGCGCGCGTGGCTTGATCGACGACCGCGGGCCGCGGAGTCATTAACTATACCCCCTTCCCTCCTCCACCAGGCCATGCCTTCTTTCCGCCCTCCGTCTACTCTCCAGCCTCCACGAGCCCCCTTATATACGGTCGCCAGTTTCATATGTATCGAAATACGGCTGCGTAAGCATTCGGTATTGGTTGGCGAGTCGCGCCGGTATACGAATCATGGCCTTGGAAAGGTCGCCACCGTGTGGGAAGGATGTTTCGCTTGTTGCGGAGCTCCGGGATTGCATTTTGAGAGCTCTCCGTCGCGGTTTTTTGCAACCCGATATTCTTGTTTGTTGTCTCTTGCAATCTCGTTCCTTACAACGATTTATTGACTGGCACTCTCTGTCCACACACACACGTATCCCCCATTCCAAGCAACACACTTACACTGACCCACGTAAACACGACAATTTTGTTAGTTTAAATGAAAAGGACCACGATGAGCCACGCATAACCTGCGCTTCTTTTTCTTTTTCGTTTTGATGTTTAGTAAAGACAGTGAGTACTTTGCATTTTCTTTTTTTTTTTTCGTGTTCTCCTCGCTCTTGCACTATCCATGGGCTTTTGTAGAAGTTCTAAGGGCCAGTTTCTATGTCATTCCACTTTCCGCTGTATTTAATGAACAGCGATGGAAATCGGCTGGAAATGAGCGGATAGTGGAGACAAGGTTATGAACGCCGGGCTGAAAAAAATGCGGGCATCCCGAAATGACAGAAAAAATTAATTGCTATGTTATGTCTTTTGCGGGTACCTGACTGTCTATAGCCTTGTTTGAGGTTGCCGAAATTGTTGCTTGATGGAACAACTTGTCCGCGTAAAGCGGGTGTAATTCCGTGCTTGAGGCGAGCACGTGATTGACGACGACAAGAAGTCATTGGCACGTCGATTAAGGTGACGAGAGCATGATGACGGTGACAATAAAGACGATTAGTACATGCGCCTTTCGGCGTATACCGGAAGTCATTCGGACCATCTCTTACCCCGCGCTTATCTACACGTCTGTTCCCTGCTCCTGTGAATCGTGCGAGAAAGGAAATGAAGTTTTGGGCCAAATGTGCAGGTGGTGGACCCTTTATTTTATGCACAACGGAACCACAACGTTACCGGGAAAAGGGGGGAAAAATAATAATATTCGTAATTACGTTCTCTATTCACTTTAAGCGAATAGGTAGATTTGGATGTTGCCCACTTTCGGGGTAATCTGTGTTTGGACTTCATCACTGACATGGAGGCGCAGATGTAAGGGAAACATGCTCCGGCGCAATAATGTTGCGGGTCGCGTCAAGCGCAACCCCTCTGCTGACGCACGTGCATGCTACCACGCGACATCTTTGGGGTGTCTAAAGATCTTGACGCTTTGCTGGAACGCTCTGGAAGGACAGCCTTCCTATTCCGCCACCGTATCCATCTGTGGCGGCTGTGGGAAAGGTCTTCATTTTAAACGGCTCGTGGCAGTCATCCGTTGACGTACTTGGAGGTTTTTAACCATCTCTTAACCTGTTTTTTTTTCTTAAATGTGTTGTGACTGCGGTTTATAATATCTCAGGCGTTTAGGGAACACGATGTAAATTTTTGCATGTTTGCGTGTTCTTTCCCTTCCCCAATTTTTTCCCTTATCGGCACACTATCACCTTACCCAGTGAGCGGTAAATTTGAGTACCCTTGGTTAACCAACGTGACATTCCTTTATTTTCCTTCTTTCCTTTATTTTCCTTCTTTCCACAACAACGCCCCTCCTTCTACCATTTTCCCCTGTGGCATTTACGGCACAGCTTAACATTCTGAAAAGAGGTCTACGTCATCATAAACTTTCTCCAGTCACAAGTGTAATTGGCAAGTGGAAGTTATTGCTTTTTTAGTATGCACGCGTTAAAAAATTGTTCATCGGTGCATCCATGCGTGCGTCTCTGCGAGAAATGCCGCAATGAACTGGTAGGACACGTTGCGCTTCCGAAGAACGCCCAATGTTCGCCGCCTAATTTAGCCGATCGCTGTGTTCCTTGCTCCTACGGCTCGCCAAACTCTGCTTACGACCCCGTAAAACTTGTCCGTGCGTTTCAATGAGGAATCACTTCTCTCCCACAGCAGCAACCCTGCTCTGCAAAAACCGAACGAGGCCAGGGAAAATAAATGGATAACCTAACTAACGTCACACCGACACTATGGTAGCAGCGCACGCGAAAGCAAAGTGTATGTCCGCTCGCCAGTGTCCTTCCACTCCGCTAGTCGCACGCGATCGCGGGCGGGTCCGTCGAGGTGGGGTCGCTCTTGCGCTGCGCGAGCCGCAGGAAAAACAGCGCGCTTGCCTCTGCTTTCCCCGAGAAGGACGCGGCAGCGCCTCACTTGCGACGTACCGAACCGAAAGAAATAGCGGCCAGGTTTGACAGGCAGCGCCGTGGACCGGGCTCCTGCCAGCCGGAGCGTGGCACTGCCGCGATCACCCAGCGGCGGCCGCATCTTTTATGCATTCGTTGCGCTACAGATGGCGCTGCTACGAAGGACGCCTACCATGCATGGTAAGGCGGGAACGGCTGGCGCTCCTGGACGGCCGTCTCAGTGGGCAGCCGATCGAGCGGTGTAGCTGCGCCTTTCGTCCCCCCGTGGGGTCGGCGACTGCGACCCGTTCGGAGAGGACTCCGCCACTCCCCGCGTCCTCTCGCAACCCGCCGTCCCCAGTGGGGCGCGCTGCACGTTTTCACCCGAACGCCCGCGTTGATGGAGTTGTCGGCGCTTGAACCGAGGGGCCGTGGACCGACAAGGTGCGCTCCCAGCCACGGCTACGCCTGCACTCGAGAAGGGCGAGAAAAAAGAACGTCCAACGTTGAATGGCCGACACTTCCGGCGGCATGTGCAACGCTTTGTACTGCAGGTTGCCTAACATTTGCATTAATAGCCTTCACAACGAAAGAGAGAACTATTAAAGACGGTGTTACGAAACATAAATGAAGAAAAATGCAGATCGCATACATTGTCGGAATAAATGCTATGCAAATTATTTCGCACATATATGTTTCTCTATGCAACATTATTCCGTTTTTTTTTAAAGTTATGACATCATTAATATTTATTTTCGAGTTTATACGTGCCAAAGACGAGATAAGATTACGAGACACGCCATAGCGTGGGACTCAGGTAATTTCTGACCACATGCAGTTCTTTGGCGTGCGCCTAAATAGAAGTGCATTTTTTTGTAGTTCGCACGCATCAAAATGCGGTCACCATGGTTGGGAATCGAGCCGGTGTCCACATGCTTAGCGCCATAGCCGCACGGCAGGTGGTTGTCAGGTGGGCAACGTCTTTGTGGAAAGCAAGCTATTTGTGTGTGCCACGAACTTGCGAATAACGACGTACGGAACCAGACGACAGCGGCGACGACGATAATGGAACAGTGGCGATAGGACGGCAGCTATTATTTATCGGTTAACGTTATTACTACGGATGCATTGGCGGAAGCCTGCTCACCTCCGCCGCAGGGCGGCCTGGAATATTTAAGATCGACCCACGCTCACATTTCATTCATTCATTCATTCATTCATTCATTCATTCATTCATTCATTCATTCATATAAAGTACGCATGGACAGCTCTAAGCCTTATTAAATCTGCTTTTTTTTTCGCCGCATTCTCCGCTTCCTGACATGCGACATTTCTCCTCCCCCCCCCCTCCACCGGTGGTGGGAAGGGCGGGAGAGGCATAGAGGGATGCGAATGCGCTATTATTTATTAATTAACGCAAAGGGTAGAGATCTATGGCAGGCGGCTTCAGACTACAACCTAACTCTACTCACTGATCCTTCGTTCCCAACTAGAATTGGCAATTCATGCTCCAGAGACACTACCCCGGACCTAACCTTTGTGGCGAACTCAGGGTCGGTAACCTGGCACAATCTCAACGAAAGTCTCGGTAGTGATCATTACATTCTCGTCACGTCGATGGAAGTACAGAGCAGACCCCCAAGGGAATTTAAATTCACGGATTGGGATCTTTTCCGCGAAATCAGGGTGCAGGGTGGTGAGAACCGGGAGTCACCAGATTCTTTCGATCACTGGGTGGCACAGATCAAGGAGGATGTAGCTGCGGCCACCAAGTCCATAGTTACTGATCTTAGGGTTGACAGAATGGACAGCCGTCTAGCACATTTACTCGAGGCTAAAAGCGCCCTTCTCCTTCGATGGAAGGGACAGAAGCGCAACCGCAGGTTGCGGAAAAAAATCGCTGAGCTGAATCGCGAGATTGAGGAACACTGTCAGACGCTCTCTAGGACACAGTGGGACGAGGTTTGCAACTCGGTCGATGGCCAGATGCGCACGGGGGGGCAAGTGGAACTTGCTGAAGCACCTGCTCAAAGAATCAAACTCGAAATCCAACCAGAGGGGTGCAATAGACAAAATCCTCCATATGGCCAAACAAGAAGACTCCGAACAAAAAGTTCTCGAACTACTCGAGGAAATATATCTGCCGGTTGATCTCTCGTACGACGGCGACTATCCTCCTTACAAGGGTCCGCACGTAAAGTCCCTAGACGAACCTTTCAGCACAGCTGACGTGAGAGAAGCCCTCATGAGGTTGAATGCGCGATCGGCCCCAGGCCCGGACGGGATCTCAAATCGAATCCTTCGTAATCTGGACGATGCTTCTATACGAATACTCACGGACGAGATCAACAAGGTATGGGAACAGGGCACCGTCCCGGAATCGTGGAAAGTGGCGTCAGTCATCTTTATCCCGAAACCGGGACGTCCACTGGATCTTTGTAATCTAAGACCCATATCGCTTACATCCTGTATAGGAAAGGTGGCCGAACACGTCATTAACAGCCGCATTACTCAACACATTGAAGACCACGGTCTCTTTCCGTACAACATGATTGGCTTCCGACCGGCATTATTGACCCAGGATGCCATGAAGTTGATAAAACACCAGATTATCGACGTTCAAACCAGAGATGTCAGAGCAATCCTGGGACTAGATTTGGAGCAAGCTTTTGACAACCTCTCCCATACGCATATTCTCAACTCCATCTCTAGTTTTGGCTTGGGGCATAGATTCCACGCATTTATCAGCTCTTTCCTCAAAAGCAGAAAGGCCATGATTAAGATAGGAGATCTCAAGTCAGAACCCTTCGTTCTTGGCTCCAAAGGCACGCCACAGGGTTCAGTGGTCTCACCACTTTTGTTCAATATTGCTCTTTGTGGGCTTTCCAAGAAGCTCTCGCAAGTAGAGGGCATAGGTCATACCCTATACGCCGATGACATCACCGTCTGGTGCACGGGTGGCAACGAGGGAAGAGTAGAAGAGGCACTCCAACAGGCTGTAGAATACACCGAAGCTTTTCTTAGTGGTACCGGACTCCGACTCTCTCCAACCAAATCGGAACTTTTGCTATACAGACCAAATAGAAGAGGTGTCAAACCTAAGGGCTGGGTCCCCCTTTCGGACATCAATATCAGGCTTCGCACTAGCTCTGGTCATCTCATCCCTATTGTAGAGGTAATCAAAGTACTTGGTATGCTTATAGAGGCTAATGGCACAAATGGGCAGACCATAAACAAGCTCACAGCTAAAACGTCAAGCATGATTCGGCCTATCACCAGGGTCTCCAACTCTAGAGGTGGCCTCAGGGAGGACAATCTACTAACGCTGTTCCACTAGGGACCTACACCGCTGGTATAGCACTATCTCTGGTATCGGCCTCCACCTGTTTCTTCGGGGAGATTAAGATGTCACCGCGAAAAATCTCGACCAACTGTAGGATGACAGCTTCGCTTTAGAAAGCAAGAAATAAGCGGCGAGTGGACAACGGCTAACTAATGAGAGCAGCTCAGTAAAGCCTTCTTGAAGGCTGGCTAATCAGCCGGGTCTTCCATGTCCTCACCTGTTTTTGTCACTGAACGACTCAGCGTGTACAGCGCGCGTCTCCTTGTTCAAACTGGCTGCACACTTGTTCGCAAAGAGGGTGTGCCTCCAAACGTTATCGGAATTTTGAGCGTTTGCAATGTGCCCAGCAATAATAAGGGTTCTCCTCAAGGCCAAGTGGACTCATTCAGGAGTTGACGACGCATAAATTCTGCACGCAGCAACTGAAGCAAGTCATGCAGTCGCGGAGGTGTATAAAGTCATCCTGTCAAACACTAAATAAATGCGATGAGAAATTTGTAAACAGGGGGGTGGGCTGGAGACTCAAACAGGGGGTGTGTGCTGCGGCCTCTCATTGTCCCCCCACCCCTCCCCCCACTTTCGCAGTTGCCTTCTCCTCCTCTTTCGTTTGGATTGGAGGATAGCGTACGAAGCATACACGCACGAGCGCTAAGGAAATCAGTTGCAGCCTTGAAAAAGACAAGTCCACTTGTCGATACGTCGGCTCCAGCACAAACCCCCCTGTTTACGAATTTTTGATGGCAAGCTTCCATCTTCCCCTTCTTGCCTTTCTACTAAATACATGCGTCACACACGAGCAAATAGTATTGGGATCGCTTCATATTGGCCTCTACAGCACACATTTCCTTCCGCAAATATTGTCGTTCACGGGTACTAAAGAACGACTTGCACCATGTTAAGGATTATAGATCATGTGCATAATGCTCAGGCCCTGTTTTGTCGAACGGCGTGAATAAGTTGCCACAGGCGGGGATGACTTACCATCGGCACTATATTTATCTGTAAGCGGTTTAAGTTGACCAGGCCGTATACGCGGTTGAGAATGATTTAAGCCGAGCATCGTACTTTATAACGGGTGTTGCAAAGGGTAATATTGCATAGGGTTGCATAGAGCAACACCAACTTGCCCAGCAATTCTATGCTTCGTAGTGTAGCAATATGCCTGAAGTTCCCGGTAGATAAATAGAAACAGACGCTAGAGAGATATTAACTCTTATATTACCGAAGTACCAGCTTCAGCCTTCGCGTTTCTGCAGGATGCATCACATCTGACCCTCCCCCCTTTTTTTTTCTTTTTTTTTTCCTATGAAACTGCAGTGCACGTAGCAGCATACTGCACCAACTTGTAGCAGCAGCGCTCAATGGAAAGCTGTGCTAAAGCCTTTATAGTTCGTGCTAGCAGGAGCGAGATAGCCTCCCCCAGCAGGCGCTATCCATACGCAGTCGCCGCTTGGAGGCACAAATAAACCTGGGGATTAGAGCTTGCACAATGAGAAAGAATACCCCAAGGCCCCTATTTCTTGTCCCAAATTACCAGATATTCTGTGACGTAAGCACTTGACATAATGGGCCAAAACTATGGAGGTGGTCTCGTTATTATATCGATTGCTTTTCTATGTCTGAACGCCGACCAATGAGGAAGTAATTTTGCTTAAGAGAGCTGCAAAGACAAAGGATTCGGAGGAAGATGAGGACTTGGAAATGATAGGCAGGGGTAGACATACAGGACTACCGTCATGGCTGCACATTTCCTTAGCTTCCGCAAATAGAGCTGACTTAGCTGCATAGTCCTATTGCGTTCACGTGTCCTTGAACGTGTGGAAGGGAATTACACAGCGAGCATTTCCCGACGCTGTCTCGCACTAAGGCCCAAACAAGTAAAGTGATCAAGCAAAGTTTCCCGTATAGACGGTATTACCTTGACTATACTACAGATGTTTTAGATGACCCCTATCTGATCGAAGTATGTTGTGCGAGCGATAGCGTAAATATGAGCTAAACGGCCAAGTTTTTTTTACACACTGCTGTAAAGATAAGAACTTCAGTCGTAGGCATCGTGTTTTAATGGTTGGGAGCGTAACTATGCCTTCATTTTCTAAATATAGAAAAACCCTGTTTTTAATACCAATGCGTAGTGTTGTGTACTTGGCCCCTGTAGGGTGCCACACTTCTCTTATGTGTAAGCGGCAACATCTGTGTTGTTATGAAACCCAAAGGGACAGCTGAGAGTCGAAGGATGGAGGAGGCAACTTTTGTATTGCTGTTCGTGCGGCAAGCCACCGCTTATTAAGCTGCCTGGTGTCCACCGGCCGTTCTCTAATGATGAATTCCACTCGTGTGGAACTCATCCAACGGTGTGCCGAAGCCACGAGGGAGAAGCAAAAGAAAAATCAAAGCCCCTTTCTTAAAGAAAGGAGGTTTAACGCGAAACTTTCTCCCATGCAAGCTGAACCAAAGTCCAAAGCCAACGACCACTCAACGAACCCAAGAAATGCTGAGTGGCCCGATGCGATGCATATGTGATTTAATTGTTTGTTTAGGATTGTATTTTGTGAACGTTGGCGTTAAATGAAGGCATATTTCGTTAAATTGCATAGCCTTTATTACAGGTCATGTAGCCGTTGATTACACACACACGGTTACACTATCACGGACGACTCTACGCTTGCACAGTATTGCCTTGTGATCGCTGTGGTAGACAGTCAGAAGCTCTCCCATCGTAACGGGACACAGCGCGCTTGCAAACGTGAAACCAGTGCAGGAACGATGTTGCGTCGTGGGTCTCTGTAGCGTCTTCAGTTTCAATGAGCAGCGCTCTAGCGTGAACTAGCATGATCTATGAGTAGGTTATCTTAGCATGATATATCTACGGGCACGATCTCCGCCTTGCGCTGCACTCAGACTCACCAAAATTTTCCTGAGCCGAACTTACCCGGCCTCAGACTCCCCAAAATAATACTCACCCGGACTCACTCAGACTCAGACTCACTGGTTGATCTGAGTCTGAGTGAGTCCGAGTGAGTCGACTCATGAGTGAGTTCGCCGACCTATGGTTACGGTAATACAATTTTAAGGCGAAAGCCTTTCATGCCTGATGTTCATGGCGTCCGCTCGGCGTCCGCCGTTCGTCCGGGCCCTGGAGCGTTGCCAGCTGTGGCCTCTCCCCATCAAACTCTCTCATCAATCACGTCATATCTGAGAGGGAGTAAACAAAACAGAACAAAACAAAAACACAACAAAGCAAAAAAACAAAAAATAAAAAAACAACAAAAGAAAAGAACAAGAAAAAACAAAACAAAACAAAAAAATGACATGGCATAGTCAATAGGAATGGCCACAGGCTTTCGCCGAACACAGTTTGGAATTTACAAAGTGTCCTTCCTATTTTGAAGGAAAGTAACGCAAAAGTTACCGATTACATTTCTGTAATTGCTCAGTTATTTTGGGGGGGCCGCAGTAGATCACTGCTATCAATTACGTTTTAAAGGAAGTAATTGTAATTGTAATCAGTCAGTTATTTTCTGTAATGTGTACAAGTTTGGTTCTGTGGCAGCCCCGAAGGATGGAACGTGGAACCGGGTAGCGAAGTTCAGGAGCTGGGGCAGCAGCCATCGGCCCGAGCGAGTAGCAGCGTCCCTCCAGATGACCGGTGCGCGTGGTTCCCGCAAAATGAGTGCTACCATAGTTCCTGACGCAATTATAATAACCGTGATTATGAGCGCACTCATGCTGGAGTCATTGTTCTTCTCACCAAGAGGCTGGTAGCTCCAGTAGTTTGCAGAAAACTCGCGCCAAACGCGTAAACAGAATGCCACATTTGGAACACCTGAAGACACATGTTGACAATTCATCATCATCACCAGCCTGTCTACGTCCACTGCAGGACAAAGGCCTCTCCCATGTTTCGCCAATCAACCCGGTCATGTGCTTTCTGCTGCCACGTTATACCTGCAAACTTCTTAATCTCATCTACCCACCTAATTTTCTGTCTCCCCCCTCACGCGTTTGCCATCTCTTGGAATCCAGTCAGTCAATTATGCTGTCAGTCAGTCAGTCAGTCAGTCAGTCAGTCAGTCAGTCAGTCAGTCAGTCAGTCAGTCAGTCAGTCAGTCAGTCAGTCAGTCAGTCAGTCAGTCAGTCAGTCAGTCAGTCCGTCAATTATGCTGAACTAAATGCTTGATGAAGTCAATCAGTGCGTAAATCGCAAGAAATCTCACTTTGAAATGTTCGTGCCGTACGTGTTTACATTTTCTGCATTGCTTTTAATTTTAATCGCTTAAATAAAAGCTTTTCACACATGCGCGGTAACTTGAGGCTATTTTGCTCCCCGCGGCTTCATTTGGCTACTTTTTAGGTCGTTTTTCTAAGTTTCTGGCTCCTGTTTGTTCTTTCAAACTGGCAACCCTGGCTATGGCAATGTTTGTTTGCTTTCAAGTTGCGTCGTCTTGCCGATAGGTCTCCGCCACCATCCTCGGACTGCCAGGGCGCGGAACGTTGCTACGTTATCTCGTCAATCGCGTCTCGCGAGTCTCCTCACATAAAGAGTATACATGCATATCTTGCGACGTGACCCTAATAGACTTTCAAGCTATTGATAACACTAGAGATGTATTATTGAGCTGCGGAGAGAGAATCTTACAAATAGCATCACGTGTCCTCTCAGTCATGGCTCGAGACACGCGCGCGCTGTGCGTTCACTTCTGGTTCACTCCGTGCTACAGCCACACTGTCCTAACGCTGCCGTAGGATGTAAGGCTCCTCCCCCTTTCTTCAGGCTGGCTTACTCTTGCAAAAAACAATTTTGTTCATAAAACTGATAAAAAAATTCTTGATGTAGTATGGCGACAGTAATATTCGTAAAAGTGGACCAATATCTGTTTTTCATAATAGATTCAGACATTTTTAATCTTGTGCCTGCAAAATTGTTGGCCTCTCTGCCTTAAGGGTATTCATGTAGGGAAGACTATTTTTGCGACTGTCTACAAATATACAAGTGTCTTCACAGACATTTCCTGAACTTAAAGGCGGAGTTATGCACCGGCTACGTCGTGCACCGGCTCCGTCCTTGCTGCATTGCTGCACACTACTATTACAACACATCCTTAGCCTTATTTAGTGTTCGCATTTGGGCATAGCTTAAGGGCGATGTTGTACGTAAACAATAAACAATACATAGGAATAAAGTTGAGGAGTTTGTTGCGGATAAACATGAACATAGCACGAGTCCACGCATTTTGCATAATGTGACGGGAAGCATTAAGGGCATCGCCGTTTGTTGAGCACAATGTAACACGCACGCATGCGCGAAAACGCTGCCCTTCAGGCTTAGCCGACCACTCTACCTTCATCGTTGGATGCATGAACCATTTCATATTTCACCGCTCGATTGTCTCCACGAATCAAAATTTGTTTGGGTGTCTTTGACAACGTGTTCCACAAAGCCTTATGCGCAAGGTAAGCATAATTCCTTTCCTAGTTATATGACAGGTATACTACCAGGGTATATTACGCTTTTACGGCAACCTGGTTACTTGAAAGGCGTCCACATTCACACGTCAGTGACGGATCTGTCTAATTTACCGATTCAGATCACAAAAGTGCCTTCGGCAGTTGAAAGCCGTCACAGCAATTTGCTTACCGCAAACATGCCGTAGACGCAATGTTTAAGACATTTCTTATTGTGTGAAGTTTCATATTTTCCCTATCAATGCAGCTTTTATCGGTGCAGTGGTACAGATCGATTTTTTAAAAAGTGGGGCAGCTACGCACTGATGCGCGACGACTGATGAAACAGCGGAGCTTCTGGGCTTACCCTCCTCCGTTTTGCTCCTTCTCACCCTGATTTCACTTTCCAACCCCTCGCTATACTTTATGATACAAGACTATGCCATGCTTTATCCTCTCCCATTCTCCTTTCCCTTCTCCTGACACCCACATAACTCCTTCTCACCGTCACTTTTATTTCCCACTCCTTGCTATACATAGCTACGCCATGCGTCACCCTCTCCCCCTCCTTTCTCTCCTTCTCATAGCGACATCACTTCTCTTCATCCACACTCCACTTTCCCACCCCCTTGCTGTACCGTACTATAGAAAGAGAGACTCTTTATCGGAAAAACAGATTTTAGCCGGCCTGCATATACCCTCTGACAGGATACTGCGTATAAGGAATGAGTAACGGGATAAGAGAGGCAAGAAAACAAGAATAATATTAAGAAAGTAGCGATGCTCAAGCACACAGACGAGTGAAACAAATGTATTTATTAATGGTGAACCTGTGCCCACAACTCAAAGGGACTTTAGTCATAAAAAAAAAATTGGCCGCGTATCTGCGTTCTTCGCTGCAAATTTCGTCGAAAGACGATAGTCTTGTGCTGGCCGTACTACTATGTTATGCCTTGCCTCAAACAGCGCCTACTATATGTTGAATCGGCCGCATCTGGCTGGCATTGATAAAATAGAGGAGGCGCTAACCCAGGGCCACTGCCAGCGGCAGCACAATATCGTTGGTAGAGGGCTTTTTCGCGCATAGCGTCGTAGTCGGTGCACAGCGTCACATTTTCAGCGCAGCCTAAGAAACACTAGAGTCTTTAGAATTACGTATCTATGTATTTTATAATAAAGGAACACATGACCTAGTGCTTAAGTATTGATGTTGCGCCTAAAATATGCGTAGTATTTGCTTTTTGATCGAAAATGTTCACAAGTATGAACGCAAACCCCAGTTCAAGATGGCTGGGCGTTCAGCAAGGGGTTAAACTTTGGCCGGATGGCTGAATCGAGGGACTTATAGGTACACAGGCAAACATTTTCTAAACGCAAAGTTTCTGCGTTGAAGTATCCCAAGAAAGACTATCGTCTTTAAAAAATGTGCGAGTCAATCGAACACCAGAAAGGAATCGGTCCACTGTCTTCTTCTTCCTCCCCGTGAGAAGTGCGAGTGCGTGGCGCATACGAGCCGGAACCGGCCATTTACAAACTGGATATCAGGTAAGTTATGAGTAGCGTATATTAGCGCGGTACATCTAAGAAACATGACACAGACGTAGAGAAAGGTAGGCGCTAACTACCAAATGCTTGTTTAATGCCCTTCACAGCCATTTTATACATGCGCGAGAAAACAACACTCATCTTGCACGTGTTCTTAACTCAAGGAACGTCATTTCCTTTTCCGGCAAAGAAACTCATGACAAGCTAACACACAATTTTCCTAGTTCTGCTATAGCTTCGGCTACATTCATTTCCTGTGCGAGATGATTCGTAAACCGGCCTATAACTATACAGGTATAGTGATCAGGAGAGCACCCACAACATTTGCAGTGCGCTCTTAGGAACCCTCGCGCTGAATGCTTATTTGTCGCGTTATAGTTCGCGTAGTCTATCAGTCAGACACCATTTAGTCTGCCCTATATTTTACTTCCCGCGTGATGATGAAAATTTGTAGACTACACAGAACACAATCAACATATCTAACGTAGTGTTTCTTATCACAAGCTGAGAAAGCGACGTTATTTGGGCAAGACAGCTTGTGAAGCTCCCTAGGCACCTACCTTTCTCATACATCTGTGTCGTGTTCCTTAAGTGTACCGTGCTAATACACCCTACGTTTATGGATGACCTACTCGCCCGAGCAGCAACCCTTCTGAGGTAAGTTAAGGCTTTTCTATATGAAATAGTTAATCACTAAACTTTTTCCGAACAAGGCCCCCCGTACGGGAGCCGAAACGTCGTGTTATTTTTTAAAGTGTTTTTTGGTCGGCGTCTTGCTTTTACCTTTTGACCAATGTAGATATACCGGGTGTTTCAAGAAGTAGCCTATGTCCGAAATGCTTAAAAAACAGGAAATGCAATATTTGCTGGCTGCATTCAGAATTGCTTTTTCCGTAGCGGCAGGCATCTTAAGATGGTTTAAGACATCATTTGAAACTCTAATAAAGAACGTTAACTTAATTAACGTTTTAATTAGTTGAGTTAGGCGGTTATATCAAATAGAAGAATTGAACTTCTTCATGTCAAGAACCCATCCCAGCTATGATATATATATATATATATATATATATATATATATATATATATATATATATATATATATATATATATATATATATATATATATATATATATAAACGGTCTCTAGTAATTATTGCGGCGTAATGAAATTCGAAGAAAATCAACTGCCTTCGCTGTTGAAATTGGTTGAATATCATTACGCCACAATAATTACTAGTAGTAGTAGTAGTAATAGACTTTTATTTCATCCACAGACTAAAGGCCGAGCATTTCGACCGCCTGCGCGACCAGTCGACGCTGTTCTTCTCCTTCGGCGCCGATCCAGTCGAGCCAGGTGGTGATGAAAAGGGAGGGGGGAGGGTAAAAGCTGGATTGCTGAGCAGTTGGGCAATAGAAAAGGCAGTGTGACAGGTCGGCATATGTGGAGGGGCAATTGGGACAGCAGGGGTCAGATCTGTATTTATAGAGAAAAAGGCGAGAGGGCGTGATCAGGCAATTCAATTGTATGTGCCGAAGAATTCTAGCCTCTAGCACAGTGAGTGATGGATGAGGGGGAGGGTAGAGTCGCTTGTCGAGTCTGAGCTGGAGGTATACCCCCTTGATAGTATGGCGCGCGAATGCATACAAGGGGATCACGAGTCGGCGGACGGCTTTGTTGTGCTAATGAAGAAGCTGCGAGGCGAGAGAGGGGGGGAGCGTAGGAGAGGAGAGGGGAGGGGACGCGCATGCGCAATGGGGGGTGTCAACGACGCGGGAGGGATGCCTAGCGGAGAGAGGGGGGAGCGTAGGAGAGGGGAGAGAGAGGGGGAGGGGACGCGCATGCGCAGTGGGGGGTGTGGTCGCCGCGGCGAGGGATGCCTAGAGGAGAGAGAGGGGGGAGCGTAGGAGAGGAGGTGTGTGGAGAGGGATTGCGCATGCGCAGTAAGGGTGGTCAGGACGCACACCACCACCAACGGATTGAACTCGGCTTGAACCCGAGTTCAATCCGGTGGTGGTTGAGGATTGAACCCGTGTGGTTTCTCGCCGTGCGCTGCGGAGCGTGAGGTCGTAAGTTCGACGCCCGGTGACGGAACTTTTTCTTATCGTTCCGTCTTTGATCTCAATGTTTATATTTTACAACGTCATATCTGTGACGGAAATACGTCAGAGGAGCCGTGGTGGACCCCGGCATAGAACACTTTCGTGTTCAAATATACAAAATCTCCAAAGAAGTTCACTGTATTGTCTCTTGCGAAAGGGGGAGTCCCTGCACGACAGCGCGGGTGACAGCGTATACGGCGCGATATGTGGCCTTCCATCACTCGACGCGTGGTCCTCAACTTCTCTGGTTTCTTTGTTATTTTCCTAGTTGCATCAGTATATATGCTAGAACTGGCAATATTCGGGAGCTTCATTTGGGAGGCGTTGCCCAGATACTGCACCAGTCACGAGCGTGACGAGAAAGCCTGATCAGCGGACGGCCGTTCCGCAGCTGGTTTGCACCCCCCGCTGAAGCGCCACCGTCTCCGCGCTGTCTCAGTGGTACGCCCGTGTCATTGGAGGCGAGTAACTTACGCCGTGCCGTCTACCGAGTTCTCCCTATTTTGCCAGCATCTCTTCTGCCAGAACCAGAGTCGACAGCGACGTGCCAACGAACGGGTGCTAGCGGCGGCACGGAGATGGTGGTGATTCAGCCGGGGATGCAAACCAGTGGCGTAACGGCTGGTCCAGTTTTCACCTCACGCACGTTGTTTTCTTCCTTGAGTACGCGACCCCTCGGGGAAATATAATCACGCTAGGAGATAAGGGGGAGGCGGTGGAGAAGGGGGAATGGCTCTTTATTACTTGATAAAACGGATGCTTGGGCTAGTTGGCGATTTGGAATCAACACGTTTGCACAGCGCAAGAAAACGAGGATGTAGGGAGGACACAACACGGGCGCTGACTTCAACTAAATTTTATTAGCGAAAACGCTGGAAATATATACACATGATAGCAAGCAGCACACCACAGCACAAACGCGCAACCTATTGCTTTACAGCCAGATACTCGATATCTTGTTAAGTGAGTGCAACAGCACACCTCAGCACAAACTCGCAACCTTTTGCGTCACAGCCAGATACTCTATTTCTTTTTAGATGCGAAGCAGGGGCTGACAGGGGCTTGGAAGCTGCCGTTTCAACCACAGTATGTCATTTCGAAGAGTGTATGGCACCACTAATTCTGACGCATGAGCTGCCGCAGGATGCTTCGTTAAGGTTTTTAGATTTGAGATTAAACATCTCATGCGATCACCTCTGCTGGAAATACGAGCCTAGAGGAAGCAAACCTCTTCTACCGTACTTGTCAGCTCATTCGAAGCTCGTAAAGAGAGGAATCGCTAATCATTGTTTCAGCAATGCTCTTCGGAAGTCTTGCGGTCATTCGTTAAACAGCAGCTTTGTTGAGCAGGCTTCCCGTCTGATAAGCGCTGGTTAACTGATCGTGCGCTGGTTTCGGTGGCGGAAAAAAATGCTTAGTACCATTAAGCAGGGATGTGAAGCACCAGGCAAACTGTGCAGCCAGTGACACTAAGCGTGTCGCGGTGCTCCGCCATCTACATAAGATTTCGCACAATTTGAAAAAGATAGAGGGGATAAGGTTGACGTCAAGGTTGTTTTTTCTGCCCCAGAAAAGCTTTCAGTGCTCTGTAAACGTGTGAATGCTTAAACCGCACAAAGGAGCGGCTGCACCACCAAACATATACAGGGTGTTTCAAGAAATGTGTCCACTATTTTTAAAAAATCAGCAAAATGCGGTATTTGCTGGCTGTCTTCTCAGTTGCTTCTTCTGTAGCGGCAGCCATCTTAAGATGGTTGAAGACATGATTTGGGTTGGTAATTAAGAAAGTTAAATTAATTAACTTTCTAATTAACGGAGTTAGGTGGCTAAGTCCAATGGGAGAATTGAAGTCCTTCATGCGAAGAACCCATTTCAGCTTACAAATACATTACAAATACCGGAACGCTTTTTCCTTCCATCTGTTGTCTTTCATGCACTTTAATCTCTCTTCGAAACTAATTTTCAGACTACTAAAGTCGCTACCGACTCCAGCATCTCGATACGTTTGCACGTCGTACAGTGTAGTCTGTACGTTATCATTGTTACGCGGCGCTATTTTTAGGTGTAGGTTAAAGCGTAGGGTAATGAAAAAGGTTGTGTATGGTAAAGTAGGGTAATTTTGACCTCGGCGTAGTGTATTTTCCAAAAATTGGTTGGCAACACTGGTGTCGCTACGTTACAATTTTAGATTTCGAAGGACCAAAAAAATCTTTCTCGATTTTACGAACTTCCCGATTTAACGAAGTAATTGAGTGAGGTGAACGTTTTGTTGAATCAAGTTTCAACTGTAGTTTACATGCATGCAAGTGGCAGATAAATGATAATACGTACTCATGTGCAGCCTATTTATTGAAATGGATTAAGACAGATTTTAACTGCAATTTCTGTTGTTTATCACGATTGATATTTTGTAGCCTTCTGGGAAGAGAATATATTAGCGTGTAAAAGTTGAGCACATTGTGGGACTAGGCTATATTTCACAATGGATTAAGTCACATGGCCATAGAGGCTAGCACCGTATTAGAAATTATTCATAAGAAAGGACGCGCATACAGCTACATGGCTTGAGGAAAGCGTGAAAACACGCAGAACTGAAATGTTAGGAACAATGTAGCGTGGCTGTGCGCCTTCACTGCCCTTAAGTAGTATAGATTGCTTGCCCTGATGTCACTGAAACACCCACGTTGGAGCACCAACATGGTGGGACGCGAAATTTGTGATGTCACGTTAGCGTTATCAGTACATCGCATGCTGGTTCCTTCGCTATTCGTGCACAGAGGCCCAACAACGTTCCAGCGCTGACGTTATCACACTGAGTTAACGTTAATCGTCACGTGATTACGCTGCCTTGACGTCACCTAAGCCGCCATGTTGGAGCCATGTTGTTCGTCCATGGCGTCACGTGCAAGCTATCAATAGACAAACAGCACCGCACGCTTCTTGTGTAGCCGTGTTTTGTCCAGCTTGCTGCGCACGTTTAAAGATTATTAGAAACGCTTAAATAGCGATAACGCGTTTCCTGACGTCCACTGTGTCTTCGATCTTAAGAAATGTAATTTTATGCTCTTTGTTTCGCTTTTACAAATATTGCCCATCATTCCAAAGCGCGCATGTGTTGTAAAACAGATCAAAAGAGTTTGTCAGAGTGATAGACGATCGTTTTTTTTTTCTTTTTTTTTAAAGATAAAGTCAAGGGTGGTTGAGCTGCAAAGCCGCGCATCTAAAGTTTAAAGATATCAAATATCTTGCGTGTTGTTGTTCGTGGTGCCTTTTATACACTGAATTTCCAAAGATTTAAAGGTGCAGCCCCACTTGTTTCCGTTGAAGGGCAAAGTGACTGGGTGCGCAAGCTTTAAGCGAATTAAAATACGGACACTATAGTTGTAACGTGTTCGTTGGAACATGGTCTTGTTTTCTCAGTGTAAATCGCAGCTAGAGTACGTGGTCTGAATGACAAACAACGCATGCGTGCGGCATTCAACAAAGCGATGAACGTATTTCTTAGGACGAGGCTTTTATTTATTATTTTCTTGATTTGCTCGCATTCACAGTCCACTAAGATTGTGGTGCGCGCTGAAAATTTGCTCCGCTCCGGCTTTTGCCATTACTTGCAGCATATGACGGGACGTGGTAGCAGGGGGGCTATACGGGGCGGGGGGGGATTGCTGCACGTAAGGAATGACCGCAGTCCTTGAACTTTCAAGGCATACGGAATTTCTCGCATTGTCGTCAAGAAAGTCTGTTACGACGCTGCGTAGCACGTTTTTCCCATCACCATTGTTGTAAAAGGAGAAAACAGTAACGCTATTAACGTTCATGCACTCCGTATGACGTTATTTTGATACTTGCCACGTGGTGGCGCGTGTGTCTGCTTCCCGTCCCTCTCGCTACTGTTGCAATCAGCGCTGCGTCCTTGTAGATTTCTGTCCTCTTCTTCGTCTTGTGTCGCTGTTGCTTTGCCTTCATCGCACCAATCTGGATCAACAAACGAACCGAATAACTGGTCCTTATTAAGAGCTCTCCCCAGTAAGGTCAGGTTTCTGAGCATGCCGACAGTTCCGCATATAAACCTGGCGCCAATGAAATTCAGAATAGAAGAACTTATTGCTGGGCGAGTTGGTGCATCTTAACACAAAATGAATAATTGCGCTACCTGACACAGACGTAAAGGGTAATCAAAATAACACACTGCGCTTGTGTGTGTGTGTCTGGTTTTACGTGTGTCAGGTAGCGCAGTTATTCCTTTTGTGTGAAATGCAGGATATCGCGTATCTTTTTTTTTCTAACAGCGAAGCTGTTCTAGCTCAGCGAAAAATGTCTGTCGTGATTCAACAACTATCATCGTCAAGAACGGGTATGTGCCGTAGAAATAGGGCAAATCTTACAACTCATCGCTGGTCCGCTAAAAATGAAGAAGGCAACAGAAGGGCGGCAAACACCAGTTAAGATTTCTAGACAGACGTAACAAGTAATTGAGGAAAGCTTTACTGAACCGTTGGATTAACCCAGTGATAAACACCGAGGCCGCACGTTTCGTCTTCGCTCAAGCATCTGTACGGAGTGCTGCAGCGGTACGTACTAGGAGAGAAGATTAGAGGATCGGAAAGGCAATGGCGGCTGTGAAACGACCACGAAGCGATGGAAGCCATACGCGAACGATGACGTGCCCGTATATATATGGGAGGCTGGAACGCTCGGTTTCAGCGCAAGTTCTATGACTGTCTGTAGTTTAACTCGAACCTCTCTGGGCTGAGAAGCGACCTAGAAACAAGCGAGCAACACCTAGCTAAAGCCAAGCAACAACGCATACAAGCACCAAGATTAGACTTCAGGATCGTTCACCTTCGCTGTTTCAAGTCTTGCGCGACTTGATGCAAGCTTCGTTTTTTCTTTCTTTTTTTTTTTTTACAAAAAAGGAGTGCCAAATAGAGAGAGTTGAAACCTGGACACGAATGCTCAGACATATTCCATGTAGTTTATTAACTATTCTAAAGTACCCGCCATGGTGGTCTAGTGGTCGTTCTAGCGGTTAACGTGCTCAACTGCTGACCCGAAGGTCATGGGATTGAATCCCGGCCGCGGCGGCCACATTTCCATGGATGCGAAATGCTAAAGGACTGTGTAGCCTACTTAAACTTAGGTACCCGTTAAAGAACAACAGATAGTCAAAATTTTCTGAGCCTTCCACGACGGCGTACCTCATATAGTCATATCGTGGTTTGGGGAGGTGAAGCCCCAACAATTATCAACTATTCTAAAGCTGTCCACCTGCGTTGTTCGCTGTTGTCCTATGCATAGTTAAAGGGACCGACAACTGATTTTTCTCGACGCATTTTTTTACGAGGAGACAGAAAGATCACCCTTCGTAGTGTTTGTAGCTGCAACAGTTAATTCCAAAAGCACGTAGTTATTTTACAAACAGTATTTTTCGATCTCAAAGGCTCTAAACACAGATGCACCTTTCCTCCAGCAACGCTGAGAATTGATAGCGATGCCGCCAGCGCTTCTCGCGATTTGTGAAAGCTGTCGTCGTTCTGCTTTCGCAGGAGTTCCTGTAACTATGCTTAACCACCTTTATCTCGAGCTTTTCAACTTTTCAACTATTCTTGAAAATAACAAGCTCTTACAATGAGATGATGTGGCATTATACACCTTCCTTGTATTTGTACTGCGTTGTGTGCGCCTGTGCCCAAGGTTGCCTGCGCCTGAGTCATGGGCGGCTTGTCCCGGTGTCGTTACTCTCTCGATACACGAGCCACGCCAAGCCACCGAAAACGTCACTACGCTTATGCACGGCCGTGCAGAGTAGCAGTCCACGTCATTTCTGAGACGAAGTGTAGGTAGCAAAACTACGTCTCTCCAAAATCTTGGCAACCTGGAAACTCCGTGCACGGTTGCATGAGCACGCTGATAAGTTGCTCAAGACGCGCTGACGAGCATGGGATCATTACGTCACGCGAAGGCAGCGCCACTTTAATGCATACTACTAACGGAGGCCTATATGTACATTTTCATGGAGTAATATATTTTAATATAAAGAAACCAACAATATTTGAATACTAACAAAAAGATCGTCGACCGCGCACAGCAATCAACGGTCACGTGGCCCGATACATCTGATCGTTCATGTTTTTGCCGCCAGAGGCGTCACAGGTCATTTTTCGGCGACTTTCAATGAAGAAATAAAAATATAAATCCACCTCTCCCGAAAAAAACAGGGTTGGTTTGAGTCAATGCGACGGACAATCTTTCCATCAGTGGAGTAATCTCATTTCATGTTCTGGGCAGTTGTCGGTCCCTTTGAGATTTGAAGCTTCATATTTGATTCCCTTACGGCGTTCTGCATAAAGAACCAGGCAAAATTCTTACTCATTGCCAAGTTGATCCAAAAGCGCGCTTCGCGGTTCCTTGCCTAATAATGCAGTCTGTCTTCGAGGTCAACACACTTGAAGCTGATAGTGCCGTGACCATTCTTAGAATGACGTAGGGACCCAGTGTTGGTCTGTCTGCAGCATACACTGAATTGTATTATTGTATTCCTCGCCGGAGAAATCACCGCACTTGATGTGGGAGCGAAGCAGAAGATGAAAAGGTACGAAGGAGAGCACGTACCGGTTCATGATGATGATAATTTCTGTTTTCGACGGAGAAATTACGGCGAGCTTGAGCAGCTCCGCTGTTAAAAATCCATTCGTACCATCCCTTTTGTTCTATCTGGCTACAAATGGGGCGCTAAAATTAAATGTCATGGCTAGTTTGGCCACATTCAGCTTGAGTTCTGGCTCCTATTCAAGTCTACCAAACGGCAAACCCTGGCAAGAAGACTCGCAGGCGGTGGTGACTTATAACCATGTAGTATATTTATAGCAGGAATCTGTTCTGATAAAAAGAAAATGAGAAAAGGGTCATACCACACCGATGAAAGAAAAGTAGTTACGAAAATTAAGTAGAAATTTAGTGTCACATACTTCAATATGTCGTACTGGCGACCTCGCCATTGCTATAGATAACTGACCGAGGTATCTCGTGCCTCATTGATAAGGCATGAGATGTACGTTTTGTGAGAAACACACAGGTATTACTTGGCTGATAAATGACACAATCTCACGCGTCCGATTACACTTGTATACATGAGCAAAATTTTGCGCTTCTGGAAGATAATCAATGCGCTAGAAAACCGTATAACCCATGTGACTACCGCCAATGTTTCTAAATGAGGGGTCTCAAACACGCGGCCCGCGGGCCGCATGCGGCCCGCGAGGCTCTCGGTTGCGGCCCGCACATGACAATCTCCGCCCCCCAATTCATAGGTCGGCGAACTCACTCATGAGTCCACTCACTCGGACTTACTCATCGAGCAGTGAGTCTGAGTCTGAGTGAGTACGGGTGAGTAATGTTTTGGTGAGTTCGAGTCCGAGTGAGTCCGGTTGAACATAATTTTCGTGAGTGTGGGAGTCTGAGGGATTCCGGCTCAGGAAATTTTGGTGAGTCTGAGTCCGAGTGAGTCCAAAAGCACAATATAAATATTCTTGAGTGAGCAGAGTCAGTTCCACTTTTTTTCCGACATATGGTCATATCTGCTCATCTTCAGCATTGCTATCAGCCTTACCTGGATTCACGTTTATACTCACGTCTACCCACACGTAATCCAAAGCAGTATCGTTCATACGCCATTTCAATATTTATTGATCAGAGACGTGAATTACGTAGGGGGGTGCTTTGACCTCCCCCCCCCCCCCCCACCAACTCTTCCAGGGAAATTCCTGAAAAATGTAACTTATGTTGTCATCTCTTTCAAGAAAAAAATGTCCTTACTCGTTTGCTACCACTGATAACTAGTATTCTAAGGTACTATATCAAAAGGCGCCAAGAAGAGCATTGAAATTATGGTCGAACAAGCTAATTCTAGGCTGACAGAGTCATGAGTCGACTCACTGGGACTCACTCAGACTCAGATCGAGCCGTGAGTCGGAGTCTGAGTGAGTCCGGGTGAGTAATATTTTGGTGAGTTTGAGTCCGAGTAAGTAGGGTTGAAGAAAATTTTGGTGAGTGTGACTCCGAGTGAGTCCGGCTTTGGAAAATTTTGGTGAGTCTGATTCCGAGTGAGCCCTGAGCTCAAAGTATATTTGATGAGTGAGTCTGAGTGAGCTCCACAATTTTTGCCGGCCTATATGCCCCCCATTGTACTTATTTCCTTAAGTATGTTCGTGATCTACATAGGCATGACTGGCTTAAAGGGCCCCTAAACCACCCAGAGGTCGAAGTTTAGTTGAGGCGTTGCACTTGTGCATGAATCTACAGTGAATGCCGGCGGAGCTACACGCGTTTCCTCGTTTCGCTCTTTCCTTCGCTAGGCAGTGTTCGTCAGTTCATCTGTCCACCTCTCCGAGTGCCATTCCTCAGCGTACGAGGTGGAAACGCGAAAACCCCGCGCATCTGATAGCAAATACATGCTTTTGTTCACCCACTGACAGCGGCTGTTGCTCGCGACGTCACCTAATCATACGGGTGACGTCATGACAGCTGTTTTCGACAGAGGAAAGGCATGCAGAGCGGCACGCGAGCGTCTCTTCGTGGTTTAGGGGCCCTTTAAGGTATTTTCTTCCTGAGGCATCCCGTGTGTTCACCTTGTTTTGAAATGTAACCGTGAAAGAAAAAGTCACAGTTTCACCGCAAGGGTGAAGCAATGAATGCGATAGCAACAAATTGTAATGTTATACGAAGTGAGGCTGGCAGCTAACTCTTTTGGATCCGATCTCACGCAACTCTAGAAAACGCTCGTTTAAAAGAATACGGCCGCTCCAGGAACACTCTTCACACATTATCTTCGCGTTGAGAGCGCTGCACGTAGAAGGGTACACCGGCAGCCCGCTGTCGGCTGCCAAGATAGGGAGATAACGCGCGCGCCAACGACGACCGCGCTCGTAAAATCGAAGGTCGCTCGAGGGACCCTCCCCCAACCCTCGCGCGTTTTTTAACGCTCGCAAACGACGGGCGAGGCCGGTCGAAGAGTTGGTGGGATCTTATCGCATGCGCCTCAGAGCGACGGAGATGGGCCGGCCTGTATGATCCCCGCTTCAGCCGCGTTCATCGCTCCCGCTCACGCGCTATTACCCGCTGGTAGAAAGTACGATGCGCAGGGGGCTCTTATCAATATGGACTTCATATGCGACATGACGGCGACGGCGACGGCAAAAACCCGTCGAGACTGTCCATATAATTGCTATCGCAAAAAAAATTATATTTCTGAATAGGCACCCAGTTTTAAGTCAATGTTGGAGATCGGTATCTGGACATAATTTTGAAATCCTGGCATCAAATCTTGAGAAATGAGTTGCATATGAGATATGGGACAATTTTCATTCAAATGGCAACGTTTGCTGGCAAACTGTTCAACCCCCCCCCCCCCCCTTTCTTTTACCTTCTTCATTGCGCCGGCCCTTGCGGAACTAAATTGCGTGACTGCGGCCCGCTGGCTGAGGTGAGTTTGAGACCCGTGTTCTAAATGCATCAACCTCTTTCAGCGATGGAGCAACGGCTGCATAGCAAGCATATCTTATGCATAAATTCAGAATGGGATTCCATGTCCCTTATCGCATGCTTCTTTTCACACGCTTAGGTACAAGCTATTTCAATATTTACTTCATGACGCGTATTATCTCTACGCGTTCCTAGAGCAGTGACCGGCTATTCCACGCTCTCTTTGCTAGCAGTTCTTTTTTTTTTCGTTTTTTGGTTTCTTTACACAGACTTGCCCTTAAGGCATTCTTTTAATGTCGTGAATACGTTCCATACATGTGGTATGGCTACAATGATATTCGAAAGTGGCTGATCTTCTCTCAGTAACAGCAGTTATCCTACTAGAACGGCCAGAGTAGGGGCTAGTTGGTTGTACATAGTTGACACTTGCGACGCGCTGTTTTAACACGAAGAAAGATACGCGAAAAACCACAGGTAGTACTCGCGCTCATGTTGTGTACTAGAGGTGTGCACGGGCTCCGGGTAGCCCGAAAGCCCGAGCCCGGCCCGGCCCGCGGGCCGGGCTCGGGTAGGCCGACGTCTTCTCATCTCGGGCCCGGGCCGGGCTCGGGCCACTTAGTTTTTTTTTATCGGGCCGGACGGGCCAGGTGCAAAGCCCGTATGAAGCCCAAAATATACACGCTGTGCCGGAATATTTTTCCTGCACGTAGCGGTGAACACACAAGATGAGCTTTGTGATTATCTATCCATCATCCTCCTGTCCTGCATCTGAGGCACTAAACTTCTGTAAGAACAAGCAGTTTAACTATCTCAAGCTCGGTATGCCTGAGAAAAAGATATTGGCAATCCAGATACCAGTGCGGGCAGCGAACAGAACTTCAGAGCTGTGGAAGATGCGATTCAGGAACGCCGCACTTCACTGAAGCCAGAATCATTGGACAGCCTGCTAGTGTGGCAAGTCATTTGTAATCTGTATATACATATATATTGATTGTAACATGTCGCTTGCTTATGTTTCACTTTGATACGTTGAATAAAATGCCACATTATCGGAAAGCGATGGCTCGTCTCCGCAGCAAACCTGCATAATGGCGGGACGCACCGGGCCGGGCCCGGGCTTATGTTATTGTATGTCGGGCCGGGCCAGGCCGGGCTCGCAGCCCTATAGCGTCGGGCTCGGGCGGGCCTGCAATTCAGTCGGCGGGCCCGGGCCGGGCTCGGGCTCGGAAATACGGCCCGTGCACACCTCTATTGTGTACTACCTGTGGTTTTTCGTGTGTCTTTCTTCGTGTTAAAACAGCACGTCGCAAGTGTCAGTTATCCTACGCTTAATTCGGCGATAAGCAACTCAACATACCTGAAACCAACGCTGCGAGAAAACCAGCTGACCAGCGAATTTATTTTCAAGTGTATCATAGTAGGATCTCGATATATGGTCGTTTTTAGGCAAGATGTTGCTATTCCACGCCCAAAAAAACTTCGTTAGTCTTTTTGTGAGAGAGATGGGTGAGCGGGATGTCGGGCCATGATGAGAGCGTATTTCCATAAATAAAATTAAAAAAAAAGGTTTCTAAATTTGAATATATGATACACTTGAAAATAAATTCGCTGGTCAGCTGGTTTTCTCGCAGTGTTGGTTTCAGGTATGTTGAGTTGCTTATCGCCGAATTAAGCTCAGGATAACTGACACTTGCGACGTGCTGTTTTAACACGAAGAAAGACACACGAAAAACCACATTACTTTGGAGAATACTCTCGGCAGTTGTAGGTTCTCCATTTCGGAATGGGTGACCCAGTAAGACTCTGAGTATTTTTTTTTTGTCCTAACCTCAAGCTTGCCATCATGATACAGTACTAAAGTGGCCCGCATACCGTTTTCACAGCGCTAGCCTCCCTAAGTGCAATCAATTAGTCAATTGCAACCAACTATCCCGCCTTTCCATCTTATTTAAGTGCAATCGTTATGCCTATGCCATTGCAAACCAGTGAAATGTCACACAGTGAGACAAACTGAACCTAAATGAACCACGAATATTCGCTTTTGAGGAAACTGAGTGTTCTAAAAGTAATGCGGGAAGCAATTAGTTGAAATCGATGCTGCGTGCGTTCTGAAGTTCATGAGCAGAAAACAGCGCTAAAAGAAGGGACTAAAGAAGGAACACAGACCACGGCGCTGTGGTCTGTGTTCCTTATTTCTCCCCGTTTTCCAGCGGTTTTCTACTCATAATCATGAACCAACCTGCCAAACGCGCACCCTTCTTCTGAGTCTATTAAGTCGTGAATTTGTTGCGTTCTGAGTAAGGCGGTGAAACGTGACCTTCACATCTATGAAGAGCGCTCTATATCTTTGGAGCACTTAGCAACAAAGGAATTCAAGAAAGCGCGTCATGTTTTAGCCAATCTAGGAACGGTTCCTCCAAGCCGTACCCAGGAATTTTTTTCGGGGGGTATTTATGTATAGAACGGCCAACTGAGGCGACTGGTGGTCGATGTGAAGACGTCTGTATCTTCAGTATCACCCAAAAAGTTAAAGCAAGAAAACCTTCGGGGGTTGTCTGAACCCCCCTCAACTACCCCCTAGTTACGGCCCTGCGGTTCCTCGGTATTATAGCCATCAGATTCTTCCGCAGACGTAGTACCCTACCACGAGTCGCAGCCAGGTACCGCATTCCCCTGCGATGAAGTGACAAGTTCTGCCAGAATAGTGTCTTAATATGCCATGCCGGACAGAAGAGGCCACATTTATTATAACTCGCCTTCTTCCCACAGCTTGGCTGCTGTTGCGCACCCTCTTCTTGAGACTGACGATGTGGATCTGTTGGTTGATCATCACGCAATGAGGTAGAGCGGTGCAGGAGGAAAGATACTGGGAGAAAATAAACGCAGACACGAGCACTTGTTCTTTTTGCGTGACTGTCTTTATTATTATGTCGATTCCCGAAAGAGTGCAGTGCTTTGCACTCATCTCCAGAACTTTTCCCTTCCGGATCCCGCGTGCACGCACTGATGATGCCGCAGTGGTTGTCTTCTTGATGACTACAAGCGCCGAAGATTTTGTTTTTCTGTGGCTGGAGAATCATAGAACACCAAAGGGTCTCGTTTGTTTGGCATGCCAGCCGCGTGTCTTTCAGAAAAGCGCTTCCTATAAAAAACCAACATTTATCTTGATAGGAAGTGCCTTCGCACCGACTAAGACCTCTAAATGCAATAGTCCGCCTTTACCACATGGATACGATATGTCCATACTCCCTTCTTCCTATGACGGAAGGAGATTCTTACCACTTAGTATGGACCAGTCCAGGCTTTCAATGGCAGAACGCTCATGTGCATACTGCAAACTGTTCTCCGCTACAGTGCCAAAACCAGCTCTGATCGCTGTGTACATGGGAGCAGACAACACAAAACACGGCTTCAGTACATACAACACTCACGCCTTACACAGCCACCCATTACAATATAGATCTGACGTCAAGCTTGAAGACAAGCCTTCCTCTCAATAAAGAAATGGCCATATGTATTGTACGTAGTGCATTCCATTGCCGTCTTGCCGGCACCCAAATGGCATTATGACTCCTCTCGAATTCCCTGTTTATGTCGAAGCGAAAAATGGAGCGTCAGCACTCCTTATGTATATCGTTTACTATTAAACTTGCGACATGAAATGACTTGTAATGCTACGCAGTGCCTGTGCAAATTCAGTTGCTGCGAAAAATATGGTTCACCAAAGCCTGTAAACCAGCATTGATGGGACATAGCCACTTTCAACAGCCATTTGAAGGTACAATAATATCAACCAGCTCCCTACATAGCCACTTTCAACAGCCATTTGAAGGTACAATAATATCAACCAGCTCCCTAAGCAGACACTAAAAGCACCGCTGTCATTTTTCACTGCACGTCATAGCTCCCAGCCAAGCAAAGTCTCAATTAAGTCCTTCGTCGAGTATGTAGCGTGTGTGGTCAATGTCTCACATAACGGCTCCGAATACGTTTGAAAGCCAATGCGACTTCTGTGTCCCTTTTGTCCTTTCGGACGACCGCCCCTTCACGCCGCCGTGCGTGTTATGGTCCTGGCGTCACGTTTTTACTGCTCCCTAAATGAAAGCGTCTCTTCTGGTTTTGGTCGTCCGCTGTCTCCCTTTCACAGTAATTTTTTTGTTTCCCAGGCTATTATTCTCAGGGCAACGAAACGGACGAGGGCCGAGAAAAAAAAAAAAGGATCTGCAAGAGCGACAGAATACCTAATAAAAAGGGGGAAAAAAGCAAAAGAAAGAAGGCGCATGACTCGTAGTGGGCGCGCGCTGAGGCGACGAGCAGCGTCCGGGGATTGCTGGCTGGCGCAGCACGGGCCGCGAGTAATAAAGTGCGAGCGGCCGCCGTCGAGAGGCAAACAATAAAGGCGCTTGGAATACGAAGGAGGACGGCACAAGAGGGACAGTTGGGAAGTAGAAAAGAAAAAGAAAATTAGGGAATGGAAGAAATTTGTCCAGCCAGACGGAGGTTGAAAACGAATAGGGGAGGAGAGAGAGGGGGGGGTGTACGGAAGACGCTGAGCGAAGAGACGGATTAAAGAGAAACGGGCAGAAAAAAAAGAAAGAAAGAAAGAAAGAAAGAAAGGATATATGAATGGCGTGGGGAGGCCGGGCTAGGAGGGAGGGGGTGAGTGTGGACGCTGTAGAGTCGACTGCGAAGCGAGGCGCGACGCGAAGCCCGGACCGTCTCCCCTCCTTTCCACCGAGCTCCACTTTTTTTTTTATTTCAGTTATTTCATTTCTGTCGGCGCTCGTTTTTGTTTTAGGGAGTATAACCTTACCCACGAGAGAGGCGGGCCGAGACGATCGCTCTTATTAAGAACGATGTGTGATTCCCTGCTCGAGAGATCGCCCAATTTTTGCGGGCTGCGGCTGAAACAAGCGGGGATTTAGCGCGCTGGGCCCGGCGCTCGCGCTGCGCCCGCTCTACAGTCCGCGTGCGCGGCAAGAGCAAAAAGGGGGATGGAACGGCGACGTACAGCGGCCACGAAAGGAGACAGAAAGGAAAAGGCAGCTGAGAACGGCGGGAAGACGGGAAACAAGACAAAAAATGGAGGGAACGTGATAGCTAACGGACGACGAGCGCGTGCTCGCGGCGGCGTTCCTTTTATCGCTTTCCTCGTTTTGTCCCTCTTCTCCCCCAATCGAGAGGTCCGTCCCTGGTGTCCTCTTTCCCTCCTCTACGCGTATTTATCTCGCCGAGACACGCCAGATATATTTATACATGAATAAAAAAAAGGACGGCAGAGAAATGTAAAGATATTGCCTCCCGCTGGCGCCTCGTTCTTCCTTGTCTCCCTCTTCCCCCCCCCCCCCCCAATCCCTTCTTACTCTTTCAGAAGCGCAGTTCGCTGCGCGTGATTGCGCAGGCGGAAAGGAAAAGGCGAACGAAGGCAAGCTTCCTGAAGATGTTCCCGATTACGCGCGTTTCTCATGCACGAAATGGTAATTTCTAACGACGAACGCGGAATTCATCTCTTTTCACTCTGTCTCTATCTTTCTACGTTGCTCCATCAATTTACCTCCAGTTCGATACATATTTATATAACTTTTCTTTCTGTCCTTTCTTACCACCATGCGCCGCTTCCCGCGTTCCCGTCGGCTCCCCCCTGTTCCTTGTCTGTTGGGTGACTTTTAGAAATGCGTCCCGTATATATTTGCGACGTTTTTCTCCTCGCACGAGCGGGGCCCTTAGTATACATACGAACCTGTGAGCAAACCCTCCCTCTCGGAGACTATCGTGCTTCTCTCGAGCGCCGGCGAAATAAGAGAAAATTATTGGTGTTCATGTTGCCCCCCTTTTATATGTTCTTCCTTCTCCACTTTCATTCCCTATGGAAGGAGGGCTGGGAAACGACCAATGAGTGCAGTCGGCAGTCGATACACTGCAAAGCTGACACCACCTGCGTCCTCTAGGCGCAACAGCTACGCGGCTCTAGCTCATCTGTTGATTTAATTTGGCAACGGTGGGATGGGCCCGTTTCAGAGACAGATGTAGTGTCGGCGCCACGTACAACTGCTGTAGACGTGCCGAGCTCCCATACCTCGGAGGAGGAGGAGAAGATTGGTTTCAGAAGTGTGAACAAAGCAACGTTCATCCAGAGGTTCTCACCTTTTGGGATGTTTATTTTATTGCTAATTGGATATAATAAAGAAATCACCTGTGAACGGTAGCACAATCATACTTCTTGAACTAGATCCTGCTGAAAGGTGGACGTTAACTGCACGAGAAGTAATAAAGAAATCGATAAGGTGAACTTTTTTTAAAACATAGTCGTACCGAGCGAAAGGCATGTTTGGATTCGTTTTGCAAAGGCTATGCACACAGTGTTTCATTACAGGGGCCACAAACCACCGACACTTTCGTGAACCTCTCTGTGAATTTCCGATATCCCCAGCAGCCATCGTGACGTCATCGTGACGACACAGAAGAGGCGACGAACGCAGCGTAGCGAAGGAAAGAACGAAACAAGCAAGGGTCGCTATCGACTATCAAACGCATGTAACTCTGCTAGCGTTCGCTGTTGTCTGATGCACAGCTGCAGCCCACAACTAAATTTTGACCTCTGGGTGGTCTAAGGAGCATTTAAACCTTAGGCTGGTCACGTGGTACCGCAGCGGCGAGGCTCCGAGCGAGCGCATCTGCGACTCCTCTCCGCATCGCATCACGTGGCATCTCGTCGCGCCTGCCACGCTTGAGCTCCCGCGGCTCAAGATCACTGAGACGCGATGAATGACCTTGGGAGACGTAGCGTAGCAGAGTTTTCGCTGTAATAATGGATTTTCACTGAATCAAAAAGTATTGCTAATTTTTTGATTGATTACTTCTTGGCATATTACCTGGAGACTACGAATTCTAGCCGATGATTACCGTGATTTCTAGAGACATAGATACTACAAATAATTGATCTCAAAGTGTGCACCTCAGTATTCGGTCCATGCCCAACACGGCAATTTGGACTAGTTAGAATTGGTTCATGTTTAAGAAGCGCGAAAAAAACACGGGGACGAAGCAGAGAATACACACAGGACAGGCGCTTTCTAAAAACTGGATTCATTATCGGAGACTTAGACTATTTAGCCGTACAGAACTGTGCAAAGCACTTCTGGTACCACATCAGCGCACATAGCAACAGCCCATGAAAAGACAATCACAAAAATGCAGAAAGTAGGGATAACTCTTTGTTTGATAGGGCAATTGGCCTATATGCATAAGAAGTGCCTTGCGCAGTTCTGTACGGATAAATAGTCTAAGTCTCCGATAATAAAACCATTTGTTAGAAAGCGCCTGTCCTGTGTGTATTCTCTGCTTCGTCCCCGTGTTTTTTCGCGCTTCTTAAGCACGGTCTATGCCCCCACCGCGGTTTCTCATGGCATCGCTTCTTGAGCTCTCGTCATATTTTTCTAAACAGACATATTGCCTACGCGTGTTTAGCGCTTTATTTTGATGTGTTCGGGTCACACCCACAAACACTTTTAGCAATGCTCTGCGCGGTCTGCGCCATGCATTGCTAAAAGTCTTTGTGGGTGTAACCCGAACACATCAAAATAAAGCACTAAACACGCGTGGCAATTTATAGAGATAAATTAAATGCAATTAAGCAGGGACGTTAACCGGAACAACCGATATCATGCTTCGTACCTTAGATTGGGTGCATGCACAGGTACTGGAAGCTCCCCTCAAAAGTGGTAGAGTGGACCACGTTGCCATAATGTTGAGTGTTCGGTAGTAAGCTCGATATCCCGGCATCAGGGGCCACTTTCTGATTAGCGCTATAGCATATTGCATTGATTGTATACGCTTTCGTTTTCACGAATACTACTACCAAGCTTTCATTCATTAAGTAAATGTTAGGCTGCAAGGGGTGGCTGCAGCGTATTTTTATTCGCAAGACTACATTACCTGTTTGAAAGAACGGAGCACTGAAAAAGTCGGTTTATATTGTGGCTTGTTATGGAGGCATACGCCTGAAAACAGAGGCCGACAACTTCATATAGCGTAGAGTCGGTGCATACAACATACCGCCAGTAACCTATATACGCGGCGGAAGCTTGCAAGGCCCGAAACATTAGCAGAAGTTAATTGGGCCATGCAACGACCTTCATTTGAAAAAAATCGAGTGGCAAAGGTGTATTCTTCTGGCGTGAAAGAAAAAAAAAAGAAGAAAAAAACCTCCAGATCCCAGGCACTGTGGGAATCAATGTAATGCGAAGCAGCCAGCAAGGAGCAAATAATGCTGTACATAATATGCATGTCATGATCTACATGTTAGGACCTGTCATTTATTTTCGTCATACAGTCACGTCGCGCAATTCCAATTTTGGTGTATATCAAGCTAGCGAACTGGACGCAAGCGCACCATGAGCACGGCATGTAAATGGCATTGTAGATGACATGGATGCCAAGATTTTCGTGTTACCACCTGCCACTTATGTTCGTTATATAGTCACGTCCCGCAATACCAATTTTGGTGTATATCAAGCTAACGAAACGGCCGCGAGCGCGCCATGAGCGTGGCATGCAAGTCATGTCACACATGACATGTCATGATTTCCATATGACCACTTGACATTTATGTTCGTCATACAGTCACGTCACGCCACACCAAATTTGGTGTATATCAAGCTAGCGAAACGGCCGTCAGTGCATCATGAGCGCGGCATGCAAGTCATGTTGCTCATGACATGTCATGATTGCCAATTACTACGTGTCATTTAGGCTCGTCGTACAGTCACGTCACTCAATACCAAATTTGGTGTATATCAAGCTAGCGAAACGGCCGTCAGTGCATCATGAGCGCGGCATGCAAGTCATGTTGCTCATGACATGTCATGATTGCCAATTACTACGTGTCATTTAGGCTCGTCGTACAGTCACGTCACTCAATACCAAATTTGGTGTATATCAAGCTAGCGAAACGGCCGTCAGTGCATCATGAGCGCGGCATGCAAGTCATGTTGCTCATGACATGTCATGATTGCCAATTACTACGTGTCATTTAGGCTCGTCGTACAGTCACGTCACTCAATACCAAATTTGGTGTATATCAAGCTAGCGAAACGGCCGTCAGTGCATCATGAGCGCGGCATGCAAGTCATGTTGCTCATGACATGTCATGATTGCCAATTACTACGTGTCATTTAGGCTCGTCGTACAGTCACGTCACTCAATACCAAATTTGGTGTATATCAAGCTAGCGAAACGGCCGTCAGTGCATCATGAGCGCGGCATGCAAGTCATGTTGCTCATGACATGTCATGATTGCCAATTACTACGTGTCATTTAGGCTCGTCGTACAGTCACGTCACTCAATACCAAATTTGGTGTATATCAAGCTAGCGAAACGGCCGTCAGTGCATCATGAGCGCGGCATGCAAGTCATGTTGCTCATGACATGTCATGATTGCCAATTACTACGTGTCATTTAGGCTCGTCGTACAGTCACGTCACTCAATACCAAATTTGGTGTATATCAAGCTAGCGAAACGGCCGTCAGTGCATCATGAGCGCGGCATGCAAGTCATGTTGCTCATGACATGTCATGATTGCCAATTACTACGTGTCATTTAGGCTCGTCGTACAGTCACGTCACTCAATACCAAATTTGGTGTATATCAAGCTAGCGAAACGGCCGTCAGTGCATCATGAGCGCGGCATGCAAGTCATGTTGCTCATGACATGTCATGATTGCCAATTACTACGTGTCATTTAGGCTCGTCGTACAGTCACGTCACTCAATACCAAATTTGGTGTATATCAAGCTAGCGAAACGGCCGTCAGTGCATCATGAGCGCGGCATGCAAGTCATGTTGCTCATGACATGTCATGATTGCCAATTACTACGTGTCATTTAGGCTCGTCGTACAGTCACGTCACTCAATACCAAATTTGGTGTATATCAAGCTAGCGAAACGGCCGTCAGTGCATCATGAGCGCGGCATGCAAGTCATGTTGCTCATGACATGTCATGATTGCCAATTACTACGTGTCATTTAGGCTCGTCGTACAGTCACGTCACTCAATACCAAATTTGGTGTATATCAAGCTAGCGAAACGGCCACGAGAGCGCCATGAGCGTGGCATACAAGTCATGTTGCTCATGATATGTCATGATTTCCATATTACAACTTGTCATTTATGTTCCTCATACAGTCACGTCACGCAATACCAAATTTGGTGTACATCAAGCAAGCGAAACAGCCGGGAACGTGCCATGAGCGTGGCATGTAAATCATGTTGTATATGACATGCACGTCATGATTTTCATGTTACCACCTGTCATTTATGTTAATCATGCAGAAATGTCTCATCGTACCAATTTTTGGATATGTCAAGTTAAGAAAACGGCCTTTGGAGCACTACGGTCATGGCGTGTAAATCATACTTTTCATGACAAGTTAGTCATTATTTTCATGATATGATCAGTCATTCATGTTCGTCATACAGCCATGTTATGCCATACCAATTTTGGTATAAATCCCTTTAACGATACGGCCCGGAGAGCACAAAGTCGTAGGCGGATAGATAGATAGATAGATAGATAGATAGATAGATAGATAGATAGATAGATAGATAGATAGATAGATAGATAGATAGATAGATAGATAGATACGCTCAAAGTCGCCGAAGTTCACTAAGAAATTTTAAAAAACCCTCCGCGCCTGGCTTATCGCACGCTGTTGCTTATCAGCCGCGCCCACAGACGGAGACAGTCCGCGCAGCCGCCGCGCCAAGTCTGCCCGCCGCGTGGGCCGAGCGCGAGCAACGAAACTAGGGAGGGGCGAAGCATGTAGGGAAAGGCATTTCAGCTCCACTAACGTGAAACCTGGGGAGGGGCGAAGGATGCAGTGCGCGTGGACGCTGCGAATCTTTAGGGTCTTTTAGCTAGTTACGGAAATACGGTACGCAAATACGGTACGGTATTACCGTACCGCTCCTCCTTTCCCGGTCGTTGACCTTTTACCAGTGAAGGCACCCCAACAACACAAAAGCCCTTTCAAAAATTACTGTGGAGTTGTCACGCCTCCTTTGTGGCCTGTCAGCCTACGCATTGTTAACGAAGAACCTGTCGTCCGGGGAACGCACTGTCACGGGAAAGAAGGAGCTACCGTACTGCCTTACCGTATTTGCGTACCGTATTTCCGTAACTTGCTAACAGACCCTTTTATTGTTCAACTTCGCACCAGAGAAATCCCCCCACCGGCACTACATTACAGGTCAAGATCCAGTGCCTATATATACGGGGTGGCCGAAGAACGATTGTGCAGCGCGTTGTCTCTCGCGTGCTAGGGAGCATTTCCATAGCCAACGGGCGCCGTTCGCTCTGTCTTGGCGAGAAAGGGTGGTCTCTCTCTTGCGCTCAAGCAAATCGACCATCACGGCAGCAGCAGACGACGGACGATGCACGCCGACACGCTGAGACCCTAAGGTGCTTCGCCCCTAGAAAAAACGACACCTGGTGTTTTCATGCACCTGGAACGCGCTACAGTGATGCTAATAAAATATGTCTCGTTTTCCTGCGTTGCAGGTAAGTCTGAGGAGCTCACTGTAGCAAATGCGCGCTGTATGACGGACGAGCGGAGCACTTACACCAACCTCACTCTGAGCTCGCGTTGCAAAATTAGATCCACTTAATCTCGTCCTATGTTTATGATGATGTTGTTGTCGCGTAAGAAGAGGATTATTGTCTTCGTTTTCTTGCTTTGTAGGAATGAAAACTGGGCAAGCCTGTGTGCATTCACTAGTGTAATGTGTTCGGCACTCACGAAAAAAGAAACAAGAGGTGGTTCATACACTTATTGAATGCAACGCCTCACGTTGTTTCTTCTTCTTCTTTTTTTTTTTTTTTTTTTTTTTTTTTTTTTTTTTTTTTTTTTTTTTTACGGCGATAAATTCGTCACGCCCGGCGTTCAGGAATAACTCATAAAGGGGCAGCAGAAGCGACTCTACTGAGGAGCCTCTTCCCTCTGATGGTCTCAACTTCTTGATCCAAAGGCATCCAACGAACGTTTGCACAAAACCGTAGACTTTTCTCTTTTTTTTTCGGCACATGCACCATTAGAGTATATACATGCCATCAAGTTCTCTGCGCTGTCCCGACTGTCGGCGGGGGCAGGAAGTCCTGCGCAATGGTGATGCCCAAGGAATACGCTTCCAGACGCACCACTGCGCCGCGCAGCGGTGCTGCAGGCTGCGCACGTCTTCGCAGGCGGCGTGAAGATCACTTATATGTATACGACGCCGCCGGACGCCCAGCGGTTGACGGTGTCGAGAAACCCCGCCGCCAGTTTTTACGATCCACCGTGGTAGCCTCGTGGACCAACGCAGCGGCACTCGGTCAGCTACCAACTCAGCCATTGGCTACACCTCCACGCAGAACGTGTGGGTAGTTAGGTGCAGTGTTTGGCTCAATTTCGCGAAGGTCAAGCTTCGAGATCCACAGCATGTAGTACGTGCGCCTTGTGGGATGCGTTCTACATTCTGTCGGCCCATTGGGTACTTACATGTGGCGAGTACAAAAGTGTGAAAAAGTCGAAAAAATGTGCTGCTATGGTTCAACAGCCGTAATCGACCATTATTTCACTAAAGATGTACAGTTGCCGTTTAAAAGCTATGGATCGATCTGATGTGTTTGATTGACGCACGAGCAGCAAAACTGTAGTGTCTGGTACTATATAGGAATTAGGTACAGTAGAAGTAATTTTGTTCACTCACTCTCATCAGAGCACTAGGGAGAGAGCGTGATGACGTCATAGAATTTGGCTGCAGGATACGTCGTGACAAATATAGACACCGGCCATTCGTTAGCTTTCCCGTTGTCAGACTTGACTGGTTGCAAAATATTTCTGCTTACTTTAAATCGGTTTCCGTAGATCAGGGCCTACGTTCTGTAAGCGGTAAACATGCTGCAGAATACGAGTTTTCGAAGAGTGGCCGACAGGCACGGCGCGTATGTAGACCGCGACGCATAAGGTTATAGGTACCTATATAGGCATGCTATACTTGCGCCAGGACCGCGTTGCACATAACTTGTGCAGCGTGGTATATATGGGGTACAGATATACAAGAACAAGGCAAAGGTCGACGAGCGGCGCAAGGCAGGCCGTATACGCGACCCGTAATCCGGCCGGTATAAAGCGCGCGGAACTAAGCGACCGGTCGCCGTTTATACAACGAAAGAATATAGCGGGGCTGTCGAGACCGCGAGGGAAGCTGAAGGAGAGGAATCAACGGGCGTAAAATTCGCGCTGGCGGACGCGCGGCGTAGCGCAGCAGCGTCATTAGCGTGGCTGGCTGGCTGGTTTGCTTGGCTCTTCGTAGCGCGCGTGTTGGCACGGTGTACCGCGTTGACTACATCGAAATGACAAACAAAAAGAAAGAAAGCTCTAGGGGGGCCACCAACGAATGCACGTACGGTGCCGAGACGCTTCGCGCGCCCTCCCTGTACATACATTTATAGGGACGGGACGGTGCAGACGAGAAGAGGGCAAGGAGGTGATTGTCGTGGCGTTTATTTATTTATTTATTAGTATTTTTTTTGTCGTCGTGCGGTGTTTAGTTCACCAGGGGGTTTGGCACGGTGGACGAACGACAAGAGGACCGACTGGCTGGTTGGTCGGATGGCGCGAAGCGGGCGAGTAAGGGCGTCCGCTGAACCGCAAGTGATGAGTCGCCCCCATCAGGGCCCGAAGGAGGCCGCTAGCGCGCGCGCGCGAGCGCCTACGTTGCTGGGCGGCCATTAAAATGGCCGCTTGCCGCCAGCAGCGGCCCCCCGACCGCTTGATCCCGGCTATCCTTTATGTCGATGCTTCTTACCTCTATACGGCCCACGCGATCGCTCGCTTGCTGCCCGGGACCGGCATCGCTCTCCGTCCCCGTGCCTTATTTTTCCATCTTTGCCGCTCTTCCTTCACTGTTCCCGGGTCGTTTGTTATTCTTCTCCGGTAGGCCTTTTTTTTCCCCCTTTTTTTTTTCGTCGTTGAACCGCTTTGGTGTGGCGCTTTCCACTGCGGCCTCTCGTCTCGTTATTCTTCCGTGGTGTAGTGCAGCACCTAGGGAGTAGAGCGCGTTTTTTGTCGTGTCTAGACGAATGCTTTCCTCTCCGCTGGTGGTACCACGCGGTGAATTTCTTTACATTACGTTTAAAACTGTTTTCCTTTCTTCGCTTTCTCTCTGTGCCCTTTGGCGTGTTGGTGCTCGTACTGGTGGTGTCCAACTCTCCCGCGATTTCACTAGTTTCGTTTGACTCGTTTCTTTCTTCTCTCCCTCTTTCCTCTCGGTCTCTGAAAAGAAGGAGAGCGAGAATGAAATGTGTGGGTTGTCAAGAAGAGAGACTACGAGGACAAGCGAAGGACGACACTGTCGCGTATACGCGGCGATCCTCCGCGGAAAATGCTCCTGGCGGCTGAAGGCGTGCCTCTTTGTTGACGTATACCGTTTACTCGTGTCACGTGTAGTCACATGCATCCTGCGCACGTACAAATCATCGGTCAAATCGAGCCGTTGATACGGGTTATCCAGAAAAGGCACGTGACGTGGCGATCGCTTTTCGTCCTGCGAAGGTACGGGTCACGCAACTTGTTACCACTGACCAGTGCTATCGAGATTAGGTTGCGTTCGACTGAGGACAAGAATTTTCGTGGACATCTGTACCCTCTCTGCCGTACTGATCTGCGTTGCCGAAACTACCAGCTGTTGGGTAACTTTCTGCATTCAATCCACCATGGTGGTCTAGTGGTTATGGTGCTTAACTACTGACCCGCAGGTCGCGGGATCGAATCCCGGCCGCGGCGGCTCCATTTTCGATGGAGGCGAAAATGCTAGAGGAAAATGCGGAGCCCTCCACTGCGCGTCGTCCCTCATAATCCTATCGTGGTTTTGGGTCGTTAAACCCCAGCAATTATTATTGCATTACCTCACCTTGTGAGCGGACTACGTAGTGAATAGCAAAATCCACTTTAGCTCACGGAGCACTCGGCTTTTCGGGAAAATTATAGCGTGGTAATGAACTGGCACTATGCAGCGTCACCCCCCCCATGTGCGCTGACGTACTTCGAGTACCCGGGACACGAACGCTAGCTTATGGTATGCCAAGCTGTCGAAAATGCAATTTACAGAGCTCTTTTTTCCCCATGGAAGATAAACGCTGACATTCCACAAAGTACTACTTTATTCGTATTCGTTGAAACAATGGCTACATAGGAGAAATTACCAGATCAGGCCGGAAGTCCGCCTATTAACTTTGGGGTGGGACTCCAGCAAGGAAATAAGTCAAGATACAAGAGTTCCCTATCTTGCCTTTAACATTTTATCGCTGCCTTCGTTAAAAATCTTTCGTTGTCGTATTAGTTTAGAGGTCAGCTACACAGAGCATCGCATAGGGTAATCATCGGTCTGCAGGTGCAATGTCTCATGATACCTCCAGGTGCAATGTAGCCTTCATAAAAAGTGCTCTTCTCTTGCATCTCTTTCGTACTGTATGTACTACAACACAATCATATGGTTTACATATATTGACATTCTGCAAGCGTGGGTGTTAGCGCGCTGTGGACAAGACACTCTACTTCGGAGCGTAGGGCTCAAGTTCGAAGCCCAGCACCACCATGATATTTTGTTTTGTTTTATAATACATTTTCTTCTTTATAGTTATTTGTTTTACCTGACGGACGGACACATAATTTTCTGGTCGAGTCCGCATAGAAATGCATACGCGCTTAAATCTCACCTGCACAACGCGTATACGAATGCAAGCTTTTGTCGCAATGGGAAGTTGGGAGCTGCACACCAACCACTGAGTAACAGCAATCGCAGAGCTTTATTTTGTCTTTTGATAGCATTGCTTGCACCGAGCAAAAATGGGTAACGGCAGTAAATGTACATTAGGAATACTAAATGGTCGTACCTAGAGAAGGCAGGTGAAACAACATAAAAAAGTCAGTTTCGCCGCAAGGGCGAAGCAATGAATGCGATAGCAAGCAACTGAAATGTCCCACGATGAACGGGAAGCAACTCGATACTTCCGGAGCGTCGCTCAAGCGCAAAGGACGCCCGAAAAGAACACACACGGGACGAGTGCAAACTATCAACTGTCGCAGCTCGACACTCGCACCACGCTGCTCAAACGCAAAGAAGGACGCTCGAAACGAACGCACAGGACGAACGCGAACACACAACCGTCACAATTGTTACTTCTTTGTGTTTGATGAGTGCGCTGCAAGTGTCGACTTTGCCAGCGTCTCTTTGTTTAACACTGCGGCGCGTGGAGTGACCCCTCTTCGCCTGCTGCGGCGTGTGGCGTTCGAAGCATTGCTTGCCCGGCGTTCCACATCGCGAATGAGTACAGAAATGGGCCACTGTTTAGTGCGCGTCTCAAGAGCAGTTGAAACAAAATCTAGAAGCGTTGTTTAAAGCGCGCCCTTCGCCCCACTGAACACGCTGAAGCGCCTCCGAGATCTGCGTACCGCCAGCAGTAAATGCTCGCCGTTAGCATTCCAAGGAACGAGTGGCACGTGACAGAGCTGTCTAATGCGGCGCGCTGCGGAGCGAGGAGTCGCTGGTTGGAATCCGCGGTGGGGTACTTCGGAACCGTTTTCTTCTGATTTATTTTTCTCAGTGCCTTTGTTATATATATATATATATATATATATATATATATATATATATATATATATATATATATATATATATATATATATATATATATATATATATATATATATATATATATATATATATATATATATATATATATATATATATATATACTCTAAGAAAAAGGTCGAGTATTTTGGGAGTATTTCTGCTACACACAACAATAATCGTCATCTGGCTTGATCACGTTTCCTCTCGTGAAAACCCGGCTCTCGGCATTCCTATCAAGAATGCTATGTCCCGCCGATAACGCGCGCGGCGTTCGTGACCGGGAAGTGCCGGGACGGCGGTGATAACGCCAGGAAAGTACGCGGGGTAGATGACGATTATAGTTGTGTAGCAAAAAGACACCCTTTTTACTCGATTATTTCTTAGAGTATATATATATATATATATATATATATATATATATATATATATATACACACACACGCACACACTACATATACGGGACATGACGGTGACGGCAAAAATCCGCCGAGAGTGTCCATATAATTGTTAACGCAATAAAAACACAGGATGCCATACACATTCGACTAAGACGACTCGAAGGCGAAAGTCATCTTCTTTTTCTTCTCCGTCGATGTGTTGGATGTATTGACCCTCCCCCGGCCCCGTCCGAAAGCTTTCTGCACTTAAAGGGCCCCTCAACAGCCACACAATATACAAAAAACGAGTGCATTATTCTCTCCTGGCGTTTCTCGTCTTTCTTGCACACTTTCGTGACGCAGACAGTGATTCCCGTGACGTACATACTCTACATGCTCTCGATTGGTCCATATACGCGAAATATCAGATGTGAATTGTCTCCTGCACTGCTCTGCCATGCACCTGCCCATCCGTTCTTCCTTGTCTCCCATTACTATCGTGCGCGATCCAACTGATTTCACTTCATTGTGTGTGTTTCCGGCTGCGCAAGCTGTGATCAGCGTGTAGCCGAGCAGCGCGAAATCCTGCTAGGCTCGAGCGCTTAGCGCTGGCATTGTTCACGTGCTTTTAAGAAATAAGTGGCGAGGAGGATATATCGCCTGTAGGAAGGGTAGCGAAGGCCAGGAGGGAACAACTCCCTCGTCTTTGAACGCGGGGTGGTGAGGGGCCCTTTAACGTGGTTTTCCACTGCCTCCAGGATCGCAGGCATTGCAAGCTTTCTGCACCTCACCCGGCATTGCATTGCCTCCCTGATGGGCGCACCTTTGACCAAGCGACGATGTCACGTGGTACGTCATCATGCGACGTGACGTTGACCTCACAAATTTCGACGAACTGTGACGTCATATGGTAACGCCATCACGTGATGATGATTTTTCGCATCTCTCGTGTTCAGTGGCGTAGCCAGGGTGGGGCGAACCGAGCCCGTGCCCCTCCCCCCCCGCCCTCCCCTAATTTTGTTTTTTTTGTCATGGCATATAGAGCACAAAATGGCGCTCGAACAGATCTGCCTGCCCGGCCCCCACACCATATCAAGGAGGTCCCCCCCCGCCCTCCCCTCTCCCTCCCCCCCCAAAAAAATTCTGCCTACGTCCCTGCTCTTGTTTACGCCACCGCCGTCGACGGTCAATTTTCGCATTTGATGAGAGATATATATCAAAAATGTTTTTCTAAAAATGAACTCCCATCTGCTCTATACCAGAGGGCCCAAGTCATCAACCGACCGCGGCGACCGCATTTCGATGAAGGCGGAAATGCTAGAGGGCCGTGGGCTTGTATTTAGGTTGCACGCTTGAAGAACCCCAGGTGGTCGAAATTTCCGGAGCCCTCCTCTACGGGGTCCCTCATAATTATATCATGGTTTCGGGACATAAAAACCCAACAATTATTATTATGAAGTTACTAATTACTTTGGTTTGCAACTGCTACTATTAACTGGATATGGTTGCTCAGATGATAGCCAAATTGAGAATTAACCGGAAGTTTTCTCAATTTACTAAAGTTAGTGATACAGCCATTGGGAATACGTGCTTAGAAATGGAGAAACGAAACGTCTTATCAAAAGGTTATCCGGCTGAAAAATTTTAATTGGAACGTATGCGTGCTTCGAATGTATGACCACCTGACTGTAATTTAGTATGGAGGAAACAACCACTCGTTCATTGTGGCCTTGCATGCAACCTCTACACAAGCTATGTAGCTCCATAAGCAACACATACAAAATGATAATTCATCGCACGGTGCAACAAGATACAGGATAACGGAAGAATTTCAAAGGAACGCTTCCTACGAACCTATGCGGAGCACATCTTAGTAAAGACTTAAAGGTTTACAGTTAAGAAAAAAGAGCTCGAAATTTTCTGGCATGCCCAAAAAAAAAAAAAAAAAGGCTAGATGAAAGGTTGAACAAAAAAATTCAGTTTTGTCGCTAGGGCGAAGCAATGAATACGCTAGCAACAAATTGGAATCTTATACGGAGTAAGGCTAGCAGCTAACTCATCTGGATGTTGTCTCACTCAACGCTACAAAACGCTGGTGTTATGGAATACGGCCGCTCCAGGGAGCGAATCGGTTTCGTGCTGTCTGTCTTCTTAACGCGAAGTAAGCGGTGGGAGCGCAGCACGTACTATGTAAAGAGAAGTCTACTGATGTATGTCGAAATAGCATGCGCGCCAGTGCTCGCCACCACGTCGTTTTGATCAAAGTTCGCAGTTGCTGCTCGAACGACGCAGATCCCTCTCCCCCAGCGGCACTCCTTCATGCTCCTTCGCCCGACAAAAGCCGGGCGGGGTGTTTTTTTCTCTGCTTGAGGAGCCATCGACGGCAGGCCTTGCACACGCGGGCGATGTTATCGTATGCGCCCTTTCTGCGACGTAGATGGCCGGCTCGTTTCAGTTCTGTTTCAGCCGCGTTCGTCGCCAGCATTCGCGCGCTTTTATTACACGCGCGCAGAAGATACGACGCACGGGGCGATGTTATCAATATGGACTTTATACGGAACATGACGGCGACGGGGACGGTGAAAACCCGCCGAGTGTGTCCATATAATTGCTTTAGCAATAAAACGTGTGTTTTCTTTTTTTTCGTCTTGTCGCAGGTAAGCTTTAAGTGTGCAACTCTTAAAAGTAAGTTCTTTAGGGCATGAGAAGGGGACCATTACGAGCACTTGCACGTGTATTAAATATATCATCATTGTCGTCACCATCATCACTATATGGATGTGACCTATCGCATAACTGTTATGTTTTGCCAATTTGTACTTGACCTATCGCATAGCTATTACGTTTTGCCAATTTGTACTGCATTTTGCATTCCATATAGACCTAGAACAGTAGTATCTATGCCTATTTTTCGAAGTCCACAATAGAAAATAACGGACTATGGGACGGCACCGTGTGCATCGCGATATTCCTCTTGTAAAATTGGCTGGGTCGTTGTGAAGACCTGCTCCTGCATCAGTAAATGAACACACGTAAGACAACCCGCTCAGGTTTGCACCTTGTTTTTAACGGGGATTTATTTCTCTCTTCTACCTTGGCCTACCTTCAGCGCGTTGCGCCCGATTATCTGGCATGAGCACAGTAAGTGAGGCACATATGCGCTGCTAGATGGCGCAGCGTATGCGGAGGGAAGAGCGAGTGGCGCGAGCCAGTTTTCTGCAAGCCTGACTGGACTGACATAAGCGCAGTGTCGCTAGACAACAGCCTACCTATTGCCGGCAAAATACGTTTAATAAAAGGCTTGAATGCGAGTTACTTTGGCCACACAGCTTGTTCATCGTTTTACTTTTGGCATGTAGTTCAAATGTGAAGCAATTATAGGCTCCTTTCTCCTCATGGAAATGCATGTAGCCAGTTTGAAATTTTGTTGGTCGTTGCTTCTAATATTGTCACTGAAACATATGAAATGTACTCACTGATGCTTTGAGCTATCGTTTAACACGGGAAGTTCGCTGGAGCCAACGTTTTGACAAGTGGTCTTGTCTTCGTTAAGGCAATGCTGCTGCCTTGGCGAAGATATGTCAACTTGTTGAAATGTTTTCTCCCCAGCGACATCGCCTGTTCAATGATTTCTCACCGTTTCACGCCTCCCTCTTCCCTGAACATCTGTCTTGTTTGGTACTCAAGTCGTGTAAGAAAAATATATGCACCGTCGTAACAGACGTGATTGAGTCAATTACGACGTGGCCTGCTCGTGATTGTTAATAATTTTCGCATGGGTTTGGATATTCTGGGCTCAATGTTTGCTTACTATGTGCATATGTCAGTGGTGAATTAAAGCTGCTTTTGCTGATTGGACACTTTCACACTACGTGTATGTCCGTTTCTTAGTACGATCGAAACATGCGATTAAAGAAAAAAAAACATTTTGATTTTACTTGAGTTGATCGAGTTTGGCTTATTGAGAAATCGGCCAGCTTCAGACAACACAGGAACAAAACTTCCAAAAACTGGGTAACTAAATTTAACGAATGGCCGCGTCGCCCGAGTGGCCAGCGGACTTGCAAGAGAGCACGAACACATTCCGCTTGCATGCGAAGTGGGAAAGGGGAGGTTCTGCGGCAATTCTCCACCTCTCGGTTTCGCAGCCTTTCCCTCTAATTTTTACCTCACCAGTGACGTCACGAAATAAATTTTTTGTTCGTGACTTATTTCTAGTTGCATGCCCCACAGCCGCCAGTGGTGGAAGCGGCGCTGCCGCAGCGTATCAGCAATGGGAGAGCGCGTCCCGTAGCAAGTATAGGGAGTTTCCGCCCCCCGAACGGGGTGATTACGAAGGAACTTCGCTGTCGATACGGGGTTCGACGACTGCGATATGACCAGCGCGCCGTGATTTCTTGAGTTTTTTACTCGCACCGATTTGTTCGCGGTGAGGGAATTCGGCCCCAGCTGCCGTAGAAATCGGTCCGGGACCGACGACGTAGAAAGGGGCAGTTCTTGCAGATCTCGCTGCCGCCGAACTGGGTTCCGCAATGCTCGAATGTCTCAGTGTGTACTCGCCTTAAAACATACCATTTTAAGGTCGCGTGCATCGAGGCGCCAAAACGACGAGCGACACAGGCATGCATTTTTACGCCGCGAAAAGGGCCAGAACGCGATGGTATGCTAATTCCACTGTGCTTGCTGAACGCGATGTGTGTTTATGTTCTGTTTACAAGGGTGTCGCACATACATGGAATACTAACATTTTAGTGCCCATTTACTAAAAGTTCGATTAACATTGTTTTCCACTGCTGAGTGGAGTCCGCCGTAATTGTTTTATTTCTCTTCTTGAAGCAACCGAAACGCATTCATCACCACCCATATGTAGCTGCATAACAGGTGCGCATTAATACACGAATAAATAGCAACAGCATGACAATCACACGAATACAAGTGATGGTATATGGGCAAAAAAGAATGAGAACTTACGATGACAAGGCTTTGTCCATTCAGCGTCCCACTTTCCAACTCCACCCGAATGCGGCAGCTATATGATGGACGTCGAGCCCTCGATAGACGTTGAGTTTATTAGCAGAGCACCATGGCCATTGAGGCAAAACGGCAAGTTAATTAATTAATGGAAATGTATATTCTAATAAGCACAAGATACTAGCGAGCTGAAAGGTTCCTCGTGCATTCGAAAGTGGCCATTTTTTTTGCTCACGTTTTGATAGCTCCAGAAGGACACATGACTGCAACAGTCATTTCATAGATCGTAGCTTTCCCATTTCCCAGAGCGAGGGGGGGGGGGTGCGATAGAGGGGTGTACATAACATACATCGTTGTGATAAAAAATTGACGTGAAGTGTACTTCTGTATTATACTACATGCCTAGCATAAATTAAGCCAGTAATTAGAGATGCTAGGTTTCCGGGCGGCGCGGGGGGGATTCGCCCCCTTCTTCTCCTTGCGCTATCCTCGGGCTAAGCGGGGTGGTTGAGAGGAAGAATTGCACCCCTGCCTGCCTTCCCATAACTGACGCCACAAGGACAACATGTCAGCAGTAATATGAAGTCACGAAGACGTTGTGTCGTCTTCGTTCGTCCCTGTCTAAGTGTGTGCTATTCAAATTATGCAGCAATATGGTCTACCCTTATAATGATCTCTCTCTCTCTCTCACACACACACACACACAAACACACACACACACACGCACGCACACACACACACACACACACGCACGCACACACACACACACACACACACACACACACACTCACACAAACACACACACACACACACACACACACACACACACACACACACACACACACACACACACACACACACACACACACACGCACACACACACACACACGCACACGCACGCACGCACGCGCACACGCATACACACACACACAAACAATAATAGTTTTTCGAGGAGGCCAAAAGTGTACTTTATTTTTAAAGCTCGCTTACTTTATAAAAAGCAGACGTGATCTGATGATAAGGCTTTCGCGGCAGAAACACTTGAACTCAGTGCATGCTTAGCGTCGGTCGCATCGTAAGCACGGGCTTTCTTTCTACACATAGGCGTGATTTCTCGCGGAAGAACGCCACGTCCTCGTGCCCAGGCTACTATAGGATCACAGTGCGACCAATACAGCCTCTCCGTCCTTTACCGCCCCTTCTCTCTTCGTGGCGGTGTCTCTTCAGCTCTTCTCGGGCGGTCCGATTCTCCGTGGGATCTTCCCGCAATCCCCGCGTAATCAGGGAGTCCTTCTCCCGCCGTCTCGGCTGCCGCCAGCGCGGAAGCCACGCGTATTACGTGCCAGCGAGAAGAGACGCGCACAAAGGGGAAATCAGGGCAAGAGAAGCCATCACGCGAGGCCAAGCTCGCGGAATGGGCTGGGCGAGAAAGCGCGCGCGCGGAGAACAAAAGAGCCGGGCTCGTCTCGATCGAGAAGGAGCGGGGGGCTCGAAGGAGACAACGCAGGAGCACTACTTAATTACGGCGTCAAGCGAAGAACCAGCGTCCTGCGCCACCACCGGCTAGGACCAGAAACCTAATTAAGAAGGCCGCTGAACCAGGCCTCTTTTCTCTTTATCCTCGGCTGCTTCTTGTGTTCCACCGGAGAAGCCCCACGAAGGGAGGCTTCACCTCAATTGGAGAGGCACGGCGAGTCGGGCACCGGTGTGGCGGACGCCACTGCTGCTGTTCGTGGCACCAACGTGATGGTGTGCGAGCCCAAGGTTCTCGTTTGTGCGTGCGCGCGCCCTTTCGTGTCGGCTTGCCTTCAGCGGCGAGAGTCCGGACGGCCTACAACGTCGGCTGCGGTGGCATCGGGGGGCGGCGAGTCAGCGGAGCTAAGGAGCAAGATTTGTCGGATCAAGCCCGGATCTTCTTCTCGGCAGCGCCTACCGAGCCTCTTTCCGGGAGGTCCATGCCTCCTTCGATCGCGCGCTCCCAGGGCTGCTGAGAGTGCTCCTTGTGGCTCCCTTTCCACCCTTTCATCTTATTTTTCCTCACCCAGAGAAGGCAGTGAAAGAAGGGAAAGAGAAAAGAAGTTTGGCGTGAGGAGGCGGCAGTTGTAGCGCGGTTTCTGGCTCCGCGGCGGATTGTCAAAACGAGGGATACGCCCGCTAGAGCAGAGGGAATTCGAGAAACCGTTGTGTCGTACCGTTTACCTGGTGGCAAGTGTGGCTGCGGGACTGACGAGCTAGGTTGCCTTGTGGCTGACGCCACGAGGCGACTAATCTGTGAAATGCTGGCATTTTGTTCCGTATTTTTAGTTCGAGTTGTCATTCAATTCATGAATCTAGATCATAAGCGTGTCACCTCGTGCTCAGAATATAAAAATTGCCATAAAATATTGCGGCACTTAATCTTTCATTCGGTTTTCTTTTTTTTTCTTTTTTTTTTACGGCTGCGATAAAGTCTCATCCGTATCTCTGTAAGCGATAGAGCACCGTTGCGTCATTTTCGTCTTGGCATGCATAATCGAATGTAGATTTGGGACCGCATTCTCGGAATATCACGTTCCGAGATGGCTTTCAGCGGTCGCGGATTGGCTTTAGCTGGTGGGCAGATTGTCCAGCCCTCAGCCCACTGAGGCTTCGCGCCAGGCGCCACGTCACGCGAGAGTGCCCTCGTAAGCCGTAAATCGGTCAGTCGTACTTCTAATGTTATGCGTCACATTGTTTGGTGTCACTACCGGGTATATTAAAGAAAAGCTCATGATTAACTTACCAACGCATTAAACCTTCGTAGTTGATAAATTTCAAGATGATCTAAAATTCCTCATTAAACGCGACAAAACTTTGCATGGAGGAGCAGGCTTGAAGCGAATAAGAGAGCCGGCACAAGAGCGTTGCTAAAGTCAGTATTTAGATAACGGAGAAAGTTTGCACGAACGAGTCAACTTCGCGGAAACATTCACTCTGACGACATCATTAAGGCGAAAGCCTTAGATGCCTCGCAAAGCGCGAGAATTGACCGGCGGTGTCGGCGTCAGCACGAGTGATACAAAAAAACATCATGTGATGAAGTCACCCTATGACGTCATCATGACGTCACTATGGGGTAAAATAATGTCATTGTCTCTTGGTCAAAGGTGTACTGATGCGGGAGGCACCTCCAAAACCGGCATCAGCTTGGAATGCGTCAGAGCAAAACCACGTTAAATAGGGGGGGGGGGAGGGGGGGGGGGCACCAATACAATCGACTGAGAGGAAAAAGATGGCTTTTGCCTTCGAGTCGTCTTAGGCAAGTTCACAAGAAACCATGTGACTCTTTGTTCGGCGTCAGTTGTCCTATGCATCATGATAATCCTATAGGGAGCAGAAATTGTGGTCCCGTTTCGCGGTCGGTGTCCGTTTTTTAATTGCTGTGGTCTATGTTCCCGACAAAATGACTTTCCGTCCAATTCTTGGCTCCAGAGCAGAAATTCGGTTAACGTTACGGCCTCCACTGCGGCTGTATGGCTATGTTATTATTCTTAAGGCCATGTGACGTAGCAGAATTCCCGTTTTGGAATATTTTTATTTAAATACGTTATGGCACTATTTTATCATGAGCCATACCTATCACCTATTAGCGGTTGATAACATTACTTGGCATGTATACGTAAAAAAATGTAATAAGCGATGAGTGAGCACGACCGATAATACTATATGCTGTGGCTCTTGCGCACAATGCGTTAGAAGTGGCCGCATAACACGGATTATGATCGAAAATTGGGGGTCATGGCCCCTTTAAATCTTTCGTCCGAATTTTCTCTTCGTCCGTCTCACTTCGTCCTCTTCGTCCGAATACTTCGTCCGTCCTACTCGTCGTGACGCAACTTAGTGTTGTCCTGCAGCTCCGATTTTTAAGTGTAATACAATGAACAGATGCGCAAACAAACAACTTAAAATGCAAGCTTTTTCATTGCCATTTTTTTTGGGGCGTGTTGGTAAACCGGAACTCGAAAACATATTCAGCGCTAGCAAACAAGGACGTAAGGGAGACGACAATGCAATGCGCTAACTTCAACAATTTTATTTCTAAGGAAACAACAAATTATTTATCCATGCACAGAGGCGGCACCAGTCCACTCACTAGCCAACCACAAAGGCCCTCTCCCTATCTAAGATGCCGAATATGGGGGGGGGGAGGGGGGGGGGCTAGGGCACCCCCCCCCTGGCTACGGGCCTGGTACCACCAAATATTTTGAGAAAGGGAAAGGAAATTTTAAAGATGCAAAGTAGCTAACCAGCCACGCGATCGTGGTTGTTTCCATTATCCCTTCTGATTATAATGATTATATTATGGGCTTTTATCTATCTATCTATCTATCTATCTATCTATCTATCTATCTATCTATCTATCTATCTATCTATCTATCTATCTATCTATCTATCTATCTATCTATCTATCTATCTATCTATCTATCTAGCTAGCTAGCTAATCTTGCTGGCTAGCTATAGCTATCTGACGAGTTCAGCAGAATCAATCCACCTTGCGACTTTTATTACCACCGTTGACAAAGAGGAAGAAAATGTTTAATGAAGAGAAAGGAGGATAGGTGGGCCTGGAATACGGGTTTCTAGCCGGCCTACACCTCATGGGAGTAAGGGTAAGAGGGAGAGAAAAAGAGAGGGAGTTAGATGACAGGTGACTATGGTATAGTACAATGAGTCACTGCACACACACTATCCTGCGCGCAGCGGGCACTAGTTTTCTTTCAGAGCATGTGCCACCGTTCACAAAATTTTCCCGTGAAAATTCCAGCCCCAATAAAGGCGGAAAGGACAAAGAACTGAGCACCAGGCACCTCAGTATCGCCTTTCAGCCTTTCAATACCCAGCACAGAGTGGTGAACCGGTCCTTTCTGTGGGTCACTTGCATACTTTTTCCTCATTTTTTCCTTTCTCTATACCTTCCGCGTGTTTCTACGTTGCGCCTCAGCGGACCAGCTCCTCAACTCTGTCGCCGCATAATGAGCAATCTTCCTCCAAGCGCGTGGTCGCCTTCGCGATGGCGTCGCCGGCGATGATCACCCGAACGCGGTTCCGAGTGCTCTCACCCGTCTCTCCCGGCGCACGTCGCTTCGTGCTTCCCTCTTGTGCGCCAGTCCGCGCCGTAGATCCTCGTAACGGCACTGGCGCTGATCGGCGCGCTAATCCCTAAACTCGTCCTAATCACCCCTGCGCTCCTGTCTGGGCTCGAACAAAGTGACTCTCTCCTATGATTGTGTTGGTCGGTTGCGTCTGTAGGGGTAGGGCGTGTGTATCCTCCAGAGATTTATAGGAAAGATCGCCATCGTGGCCTCTCCGGAGCCGTCCTCCCGAATCAGCGGACGATGATAGCTGGTCGGGCCTGCGTAATGCGGTAATTGCTATTGGCTGACACGGGGGGCCCAGAGTTGGCGGCAAAAGAAGATCGCGAAGAGAATACTGCGGTTCCCTGGAGGCAGCCACATATAGAGGGCGTGGTGCGGATGCGTGATTATGTCGTTAGCTGAGATATTTGGAGAGATGGTCAGGTAGTCGTGATGAGGCGAACTAAGTTGGATAATCTCGTAGGTATCAACCACCTTGGAGATCTGTTTTAACCTGCGTGCGCCTTGCTTTATTGCAAGGAAATCTAAATGTACGGACTGCACTTCTTCGTGCAACAGAGGGTACGAGAAGGGAGGGGGGAGTTATCGAAAAGAGAAACTGATTAAAATTTTCTTTAATGCGCTCTAGTGGACATGTTGGTTCTAGAAAATGACGAAGTACTGTGCGGCTAGCAATACTTTCGAGACGAACGCAACAAAACTTGGAGGACGCTTGAGCTTCGCCTTCAAGAGTAGAACGCGATAGCGTAATCGGGCCCCGTGCGCATCGCCTTCTCAATTGCTAGGCTAGCTTCGGTTCACGGTGCATGCCTCAATCGTGCCGCAAGGAAACGAATGTCTCTGCGTGTAACATTGACCGTTTCAAAATATCCTAGAATGCTTACTACAATAGAAGTACAGGGACGCAGTGCCCACTACGCCATAATTATTCCTTTTGCAAATCAGCGAAGGGCCCACTACGCGTCGGTAAGGCAACACGTGAACCTACGCAGCTGCTGAATTTGTTGATGCTTTTGCTGCTGCTGATGATGAAATATGTCTGAGCGCTTTGTAATGGGCGGGCCTTTAAAACACCCACTCGTTGCACAATTCGCATGTTTTGACGCCTGGCGCGATTCCACGCTTCTGCCATGCAATATTACATGCGTTAAGGATACTTCTACTACATCACATTCATGTAGTGTTTTTTTCCCGAAGCAGTTTCAAGCAATGGTGAGGCTTGGATTCGATTCTTACTCGTACCGAAAATTTTTATTATTTATTTTATTTGCCTTTTTCTCGATTGTTCGGGCACGGACAACGCTGATTTTTCGCTCACAACCAACAACGCCGACTACGACACGAACACTGGAATTTCTGCGAAACTAGCTCTTTAGCGCTATCGCGTTAACAACTGAGACATTGAAAGCACATCATGAGGAGACTAACAAGCATTTACTGACAGCAGCAAGAACAAACAAACAAACAAACAAACAAACAAACAAACAAACAAACAAACAAACAAACAAACAAACAAACAAACAAACAAACAAACAAGACGTATATACATAGCGAGAGTTGAACCCTCCGCGGAGTCATATAATGAAGCCCAGGGTTCGACAGAAACCCGTCTGGTCGGGAAAATTTATGGCTCAAGGCCCCCGTAGAGGGGGCCGAAACGTCATTTCTGTTTTTGTTTCAGCGATTGGTCGGTGCTTACTATTTCCCGCCAAGGAGTCATATATTAAGAAATAAAATTCTGATTCATTGTGCCAATTAAACCACTCTTAAAAAATACGCTAGAACGATATATCTTTAAAAATAAAGTAGAAATCAGCATGGCACCGCCCACTGACATCGCGCAATTCTGTAGTGCGGTTCTGTGCTCTTCCCTTTCCCTGTGTATGTAGCAAACAAGTACCGATGGCCGTTTGTAGCAACAAGCGGCAGCCAGGTGCAGCAAAAGAAAAAACAAAACGATGTTGATTCAGAGAAACGTGTGCCAGAGTGGTGCATTTCAGAGAAAAATCTGAATGCTGCAACCACTAACGTGTCAAGTCACCAAGCTGTCACGCAGGATAAATATGAGTGCCTTCTTTTCTTGTGAGAAGCTATCCTTCAGGAAAAAGTTGCGCCTTTATTTTGTAATCCTGCAATCGCTTATTGCCCTGTAAAATGCGTGTAACTCCACTAACGCAAAAAGCAGAAAACTCATGACCTCCTACATTAAAGGCCGAATTTCCCGCACTATCGCGCCGTGATACAACGTTGTCACTTACACAAACTCGAATGCTTCACGTGCATCAGACATGTCTATATGTTCATATTAGAATAAAGTTACAGGAGCACATCAAGTCTGCATACAGTCGCAGAGACCTATCGACTATAAGAACACCATCAACTCCTTCGCTGCCTCCTTGTCACGAAGCTAAGACGCTTCGCTTTAGTGAAAGAAAGCGATAACGTAATAGTCATCGGTAGAAACGAGGCCATTGGTTGACGAACAAGACGAACACATTATATGCGCAAATCACAGGGACAAAAAGCGAGCAAGAATAAGGCATGGAACACATACACAAAAATTCAGCCAGCTCCATTTCGTGAACACTGTCGAAACAGCGAAGCTGATGCCCCTCCTTCATCATATAGTACGTCTATGTTTATCAAGTCATCCCTTCGTTGGCGCTTAGCTTCGGCCTCTCTTTCGCGAACATCGCGGTTGGCTCGGCGACGACACGCACCTTCTCGCGTCAGCTTCTTTATCGGGAGAACGAGAAATGTTCGCCATTCTGAAAGCACCAACTCCTGAATACTGACACTGACACGCTCTTTTATACTCCACTCAGCCTCACGCTCACCCCACCTTGGCGCGTTTCTCGAAGGTTCACCCCTCCTCCGAGCCTCGACATCCTCCGCCCTCGCCTCTCGCAGCCCTCCCCTTCCTACCGTGGCTCACTCTCGCCCCACTGCCATGCCAAGTGATCACCGCTACGCCGACCCCGGACACGAAAGTCTCGACAAAGAACAGCTTCGCTGTTAAAAGAAAAAGGAAACATGCATAACACAATGCGATAAGTTTTCAAGGAAAGAGTTTCACCATTCGTTATGAAAAAGGCACGGATTCCGTTGATGACAGGCTCAGAAGTGCAGGTGGCGATGGCGGTTGACGTCGTGGCACTGCACAAGCGACGACAGTAGACACGGCGGTATACGCAGAACCCGGTGGAGGGCAATGGTCAGACGCCCTTTAAGCGTTCGCAAGCCAAAGCTCGGTCTTTGTCGTGAAGACGCAGGTGGGCTTGGATCGCGTGTTCTTTCGACGACCTGTAAACGCCACGCACCGGAAAAAAGCTTGACGTGATACCAGGTGGGAGCCCGCAGCGACTTTCAGCCAGGCGTGCGGGCGTATAACACTTGTACATATCTTTAGCTTGATGTCGTTACATTTCGCTCATTTTGGGACGTTAAACCCTATCAATTATTAACATTTCACTCAGTAAAAAAATTCACGCCACATTCACCTTCCCGCCGCATGCTTCGCATTACATTGATTCCCACGGCACGTGGAATCTGCCGAATTTTTTTCAGTGAGTCTTATGTCAGAGAGGGTAGTTGCAGCGTGTGGATAATGTTCTCTGTTCGATAGCCGTGGGGGGTCAGTGGAGGTTTTAATGACTACTGTTATCTCTGGGGAAGTTCCAAGATCAACTCGCGTGGTTGAAGATTCGTGCCGTGCGCGTCTGAACAAGAGCTTCGCTTATAAAATTATTCAAGCCCCAGTTGGCTGCATAGAACAATGCACAACAGTGGCTTAGACCTGAGTGCTCTTTCACATTCCTATGACAGAATAGTACGCTGGCTTTCAAACATGGGAAGACTGGGAAGTGACCAGACCCCAACTGATATGAGAATCCAAAGGCCAGCTAACCGCCAGTTCTAAGGAGCCATCCACTTCCTCAGCTGGTCTGAACTGAAATAAAACCTGGAAGTCTGCTGTCGTGACGGCTTATTTTCCAACCTGGAGGACGTCATAAAGGACGCCCGACAGGCCATACCCCATTCGACTTTTGAAGACCTTGACAGGCAGAATCACTTGGACATCGAGTTAGAGAATCTTTTGTGACTCAGCGTCGGGCGTACCTACAGCGCGCAAAGTGTTGTCATGAAATTTGTTAGACGCATGACAAAAAAAAAAAAAAAAAAAAAAAAAAAAAAAAAAAAAAAAAAAAAAGCACGCAGCGTTTTACGTATGCTTAGCACTGTACCTTTTGTCCATACCTTTTTGTACCTATGAGCTGTTTTAACACGAATGCGTGCCTTTCGGCAAGTACCTCGATCTCTAAAAGCCTTTATTCCTTTTACAAAAAACTCATCGTAATATGCTCCACCCCTTGAGAGTGCACAGTAAAACAATGACCAGTACCTGAAGGAACTCAGGGCCAGACACGTATGATGTCAGGAGCACAATCCTCTTAGTAAACCAAATTGGTCTACGCCAAATTTGCGAGGGTATCTGGTTTGGTGTGCCCGTTTCGTCACTCTCACCGGTGAAGTGTCAGTTCAATATTACAATATGTCCAAGATCGACTCGCTGCAGTCGCTACGTCGATCACGAAGCCAGTGTGATAGCCTAGTATGAGCCGATCCCGGATACAGGATGACCTACTTGTTTTTTCGGTTGCTGCATAATGTGAGACCTATTTCATGGTGCGCCCGTCGCCGAAAGCAAAAATGCTGCAATTGTTCGATACGCCAATGCTTTCTGCCTGCGGTGGTCCTACAGATGTGCTGGTTAGCAGCTTGGCTCTCTACAGAATCACTCAATAAAACAACAAATGGCACATGAGTATTCTCGCTGCAACAAATATACACTCTCGTGTGCACCAGTAATTGAATATTGAATTGCTTTCTTGAAGCGTGCGGCTCTTCGCACCCATCGACAATCACAGCCTGAAGTTCATGAACAATTTTGACGGGCAGTGCCGCGTAAGGAGCTTGTAAAATCGCTTCGTAAGTTCGCCCGACCTGTTGCTATGTGCACCGAACAAACTGAAGACACGGTAGACTGTTTGGATTTGAGCGTTATTAGAATTTTTTATTGTAATATGCGACTGCGTGACCCTGAGTACACCAAATGCGTTGACATTCCATATAACACGGATTCAAATCAGCCCGTTCGCTTCGTTTAATCTCCTCGTTTTCTCTTTTATTATTACTATCATTTACTTATTTATTTATTTGGTGGGAACGGTCAGGAAACCACACGTACGCTAATTCGTACGTTGCCGACAACAAAAAACAAAGCGAAATGAAACGTGCCGTAACTAATAGTGCAGTTACAGTCATTACCAAGACGCTTAATGTTAAAGCGATCAGCGCGCCCTTTTTTGAAAACCCCTCGCGGCGTCAGCCTGCCGTGTTAGTAAACGTCAGGAAACGTGTTAGTAGTCCCGTAATATATTTAACAAAGGCACTGTAATAGCGCGTGAAGTGTGCAAGGGGAGCTACGCAATGGCGTTGGGTAAACGCACCGAATGTACACTACTACCGAGATACACATCCCCGAACAATGTTTGCCCCCCTCAAATCTTTCTTTTTGGCCGAGCGTGGCCGCTCCTCTTATCCCGCTCGCCGACAACGCGAAAACACGTCGCCTCTCTCTACTGCAGCTATACCCATTTACGAAGGTGCCCGAAAGAAGCCTCTCCGTCGGATCCTCGGGCTCTTAAAGACTTCCGCACAATCCGCAGAGCTTACGTCAGCAGCGCTTGCAGGGCTGTCAAAACAGAGCCTCACGTGTCAGTAACGCCCTAAGCTCGCCGCGGTCCGCAGGAGCACGCGGGGCTGTGAGTAGACCCAGCCCATTCAAGTGTTTTCCTCCGGCTTCCGCGTCTCCTCTCTTTCTTTCATGGGACGTAATGGTGCGGGAGACGGAAAGAACAGCGTTCGAATCGAGGCAGAGCGCGAACGCTGAAGCAAGGTGCAACAACATGGCGGAGCCCTAGAGAGCTCTCCGGATCGTGCTCAAGTGGCGATCCGCGTGCGCGAGGGCGTCTGCTACTGCAAAGAGCGCGCTGGAAAGCCGGGCGAGGCGCGCAAGCGGCAGGCCCGAAACTAAAGTTGTTTCAGCTGCGGTGTTTGAATCGAATACGCGCCGGAAAAACCAGCTGCAAAAAGCTTTTGAATGCAATGCTAGCGAAAATCGGGGGCTACGGGGGGACGTGTATTTAAGCGGCCCGTACTTGCGCTGCTGTTCGCTTCATTTTAGGTGCCACGCGATACCACTGCGTACCAAGCTACACGAAGAAAAAAGCGGAAAGTGGCGAGACACCTGCTTGACGTCAACTAGATGCTTTGATATTGCTGGTTATAATTAAAGAACGTGGTACTAATGGCAGCAAAGCCGTAGAGTTGAAGCACACGCAAGCATAGATGTCTGTCACAAAGGAGTCGACTTTAGCAAAATCAGTGGTTCTTCTCGTTCTCGCTGTTTTGTAGGTACCTAATGATAGCTTAATTTCAGGTCGACAACTTCTTCTTTGAACCGTGAAACTGTCTAGCAAATCGTTCCTTGTTAACCCCGTACCAAAAAACTCATCATATACGGGTATGTGCCACAGTAACTGGGTAAATCCCACTATTCAACACAGGCTCACTGAAAATGAAGAAGGTAACAGTTAGCTAAACAAACGGGTATGTGCCACCTGGCCCGTAGCCAGGGCGGGGGGGGGGGGGGGCAAGCCCTTTTCCCCTCCCCCGAAATTTGAATGGAGGGGGGTGTGCCGAGGACAAACAATAAAAATAGGCGTTTTTCAAGGCCTTCAACTAGTGCCCCCCCTCCCCCCACCGAAAAAAAATTCCTGGCTACGGGCCTGTGTGCCACACAAATTTGTGCGGCTATCAAAAAACTGTCATCATCATAAGCGGGTATATGCCACAGAAATTGGGTAAGTCCCCCTATAACACAACTTCCACTAAAAAAAAAAAAAAGAAGCAGGCAACAGCGACGGCGGCGAGCCGAAGATCCCGAGTACGTACAACGAGAGAATGCGAGGGAACAGGAAAGGCAACGACGGCTGCGAGAAGACCCCGAAGGGATGGAAGGCCTACGCCAACGACGACGTGCCGGTGTCGTGTCGGTGACTGACTGTGGTTTAACTCGAACCTCTCCACACTGAGAATCAACATAGAAACAACCTAGCATCACTTTGCGTAAGCTTATAGCAATGACCTAGAAGCAACCTACATCACCTAACTAAAGCCTACAAACATAGAAGCAGCGAGATTAGGCTTCAAAATTTTCCAGTTTCGCTGTTTCAAGGCCGGCGTGGCCTAGTGCAAGCTTTGCCAATTTCTCTCTCTCTCTCTCTCTCTCTCTCTCTATATATATATATATATATATATATATATAGTAGAAGAAGAGACAAGACACAACACCCTTTCTGCGGGCCGGCTGTTCTTTATCTGACTTCGTTCTCCTCTTTCTCTAGCCGAGCATGTCCGCGAGTACCACTTTCTCTTCATTACACTCGGCCACGCTGCGTGTATGCAGTCCTGACAAAATTGGCCCTTCTCTGGCGTTGGTCATCTGTTCGAAGGTGGAAACATTCAGAGGTTCTGAGCCGTGAACCACCATAGCACGAAATGATGCCTCTGGCGGGCGGCATTGGCTGCCTCGCGGAGGCCGGTCACGCCCATGCAGTGACTTGGCTTGCTGAAGTGCCAACGATGCCTCTGGCGGTCGGCCTTGGCTGTTGCGTGCCGGACGGTATCGGCCACGCAGCGATTTGATTTGGCAAGCGGCGAAACATGCGCTTGGTGGCTGGCCTTTCCAACATTGCAGAATGCCTGGATATTCTTGCATGGATATCTCCGGAGGGCGGCATTGACTTTGTCGTGGTGGTCGTGCTTGTGTACGCCGCGACATCTCTGGCCGAGTTGCCGAACATTGTGCGGGGCGACACTGGCTGTAACAGCGTGGTCTTAATGCCGGCTTACGCTTGTCCCGTCGAGGAGCCATATTGCCATGTTGAGTGGTTGGCGACACTGATGGCCTCCGAAAAATGTCAAGACGTCTGCTGAGTGATTCTGTGTGTCTCCGCACAAGTGCATCCGTCTTCGAACACTTGTACTTAGAGATGGCCTTTAAGAGGACCGAACGCTTGGGGTTTTCGTTTCTCCTGGGGTCCTCTCGGAAGTTCAATTGGCGGATGTCCACACACTCGGCCAACGACTGTGGTAAAGTCCGGGGACGTGGCTCGCACGTTGGAAGGTCCATCTTGCTGGCATTATCTGGCCGGTCTGGTCTGTGGAGAAGTGGAGTACCCTGTACGGCAGCAGCCGGTGCGTCCACGTGCTCAAGTGATGGGGAGCGTGAGAGCAGCCTCTCCGACTGGGGATGGTGGCAAATGCTCTCAGTTGCTGACGGTATGGTGCTGGAATCGCATTCCGATGGCGCACACTCAGAGAGCTGTAGCGGTGTACAGCATCTGGGGGGAGTTCCACCGGCAGGGAAGTCGACAACGTTCTTTACCGAGGGGTCATAGGGCACAGCAGCAGCGCCAGGATGGTTCCCTGCGGCTGCGTCGTTGGAACAACGCCCTTCATACGGTCCTTCTTCGGTAGTGGTCTTTGGCAGTGATGAACTTAAGTCAGGTAACGAGAAAGAGTCCGGAAGCTCGAGTGGGGAACTGCAGCGCACAGCTGCAGCCTCGAGGTGGAACCCCTCTTGAGCTCCTTCCTCGGTACCGGTCATGTTGGACTGGGTGGTGGCAGAGAGGTGGGAGGGAGTCCGGCTAAAAGCAGCAATGAGCTTGAAACTCATTGAAACTCAGCAATCCGCCCAGGATTGCTGCCGCACGCCTTCAAATCTGTGCCACGCCGCGGCAGCATTTCGAAGGTGGTCAATGGCTATGCACCACTTCTGCTGTTCCGTCCATTCATTGAGAGCTCCGAGAGCGTTGACGGCGGCCACCCAGTTGTCGGCGTCATCCTCGAAGCCGCGGAATTGCGGTAGATCAAAGGCCGCCGCCGATGGTGATACGGCTGCCAAAACTCTGGAGCATGTCGACGCCAAGCAATCGAGTTGGTATGAAAGCTCTTTGAGGGTATACCAGAGCTTTCTGCGGCTCTCTGGTGAGGTCTGTTCGTGGTCTTGGAAGGCGGCGGCGGTCAACGCGGCACTGATCGAGCGAAGTGCTGGCAAGGCGGAAGGAAACAGCACAGAGCCTGGCACCGTCAACGCGTTGACCGTGGCGCGGAGTCGCGCGATGGTGGCGGAAAGCTGGGCGGCGCTTTCGGGCGATTCGCACGCAGAGCCAGTGGTGACGTCGGAGTAGTACTTGTCGATAAATGTACTCACTGCGGCGCTATCCTCTGCCAAGGGAGCTTGAAAAGCACCCCTGAGCGGCTGAGGCGCTGATGGAGCACTGAGCGGGGCGTTGTCGCAGCGGGAAGCATGAACGGCATTCCCGGGCAACGGTAGGCCGTGCACTGTCCTGGTGGCGCCGGGGTAAGCATGCCCTTGATCCATCGAGGAGGCCTGGACGCCGTCCTCGAATGGTGGCGTTGGTGCTTCCGGCAGTAGGAGGGTCGCGGGCTCCATGAACGCGGTTCCGTGGGTGGCGTTCGCGAAAAGGGAAGCCCACAGCGGCGATGATCCGCGGGGACGCGCTTACGGTTCGTTTGTCGTGGACTGCGCCATTGTAGAAGAAGAGACAAGACACAACACCCTTGCTGCGGGCCGGCTGTTCTTTATCTGACTTCGTTCTCCTCTTTCTCTAGCCGAGCATGTCCGCGAGTACCACTTTCTCTTCATTACAATATATATATATATATATATATATATATATATATATATATATATATATATATATATATATATATATATATATATATATATATATATATATATATATATATAAACAATGGGTGTTTCTTTATGCAATACAGATTTTCCTTAAAAAGCTATTATAGTTAGGCACTTGCAGTCTTCGCAGCCAATTTCTAGACCGAGGCGGAAAGATTTTGCCACTAATTAGATCACTCAGAAATGGCTAATTAACATGAAAACGTTTTAATTAACTTTTTTATTATCAATTTTAGGGCGGTTGTTTATATGGCGAAGTTGCTCCACGTCACAATTTATGGCGAGCGTAATTTTTAAATATCGAAAAATATCGCGCGTAGTTTGAGAGATCCGTCGACGAATTTCCAGACCGCTATGCCGGAGATACCGAAACTGAACGCACCGGGTGCGCCGGAAGGGCGGTCCGTGTGCTGCGTCACGCCGGAACTTCCCTTTACGGAATTCGAATGATGGCGCGCCGCTCGGGAAACGATCTGTCATCCTAGCAGAGCATGCCGACCGATATTCCTTCGCGCGTGATGTGCGGTGGTTGTCTGATTCATTGTAACTTTAAGGCGAAAGCCTTTAATGTCTCACACTCGCGGTGACCGACATCCGTCCGTGCCCTGGAACGGCGCACCGATCATAGCGAGCACAGCGCGTCGGGGGAGGCTCCCCCGACGCGCTGTGCTCGGAGGCAGCTTTGCAGCTGCTGTGCCAATTGTCCCGTGATCATAGAAGGCGGTGGCGAGCTTTGGGCTGGGCGGAGCCTGCGCGCCGCGACGTCGCTACAAGGTCCTCAGTATGTCGACGGCTCCTACCCCTGTTTACAAACATGAAATATGTCTATACGGCGTGCCTTACATGGCAAGATTCTACGCTTCTGCCACGAAATATTCGCATAGCTGCTAACGTGACTCCTCGAGCGAGCTGGCGTCTCTGAAGGGTCATTTTGCGAAGCAGTTTCAAGTACTGGCGTGTCTCTGCAGTAGAATGCTTAACTACCACGGAAATTTCCTGGGTTCGATTCGAGCTCAAGCCCTGTTTTTTTTGTTTTCTCATTAGACGCGATAGCTCTGACGGATACCGGCGGCGGCGGCGGACGACATCGCCACCAAACTCTGTGTAGTGATAGTGACTGTTGTAGTGATAGCATTGCAGCCTCCACATAAAATTGAAGAAAAAAGGAAAGGACGAAAAAGAGAGAGACAATTACATGCGCACGAAAGTTCTATTAAAAACAGGGCGTAGATTTTTCCGACTGTTAGAAGCGTAACACAGAACAGGCGGAAGTTATTGAATCGCGTAAATAAGTGTTCCACTTCCGCTTTTGAGACACCGGCGACAACCTCGCAGATGGCGCAACGAGGCAATGACAAAGATGTTGCGACCACCGTTCACAAAGAAGCAGTTGGGGCGTAAATGGCGCGTGTGGCTGTCACGTTTGCTTAAGGCTGACATAAAAGCGGATAAACGCGCAAGCCCACCTGCTAGCCTCCGTCCCAGCCAGTGCGTCGGCTCGGGCTGCTGTCACGCCTTTGGCGCAGCTCCACGGCGCTCAGCGGCATTTTCGTTTTGCTGCGGGCCTCGTGACGCGCTCATGCACCACCCTAGGCACGCTACCCTTACCCCCCCCCCCCCCTTCCCCTCCCCGAATCACAAGGGAAAAAAAACATAATAAGGAGAAAAAATGGTAGGTGGTGCGGGTAGAAACAAGGAATTAGAGCCTGTCCACATTAGCTTAAACGCGAGGGAAAACAAAAAAGGTCAGCGAGATTGGACTTGCGCCTCCACTCGCTTACACAAACTGGGACACCGTATACGGTGGAGGGGGGTGGCCGAGGGAGCGAGTTTAAAAAGCGATTTGGCCACGCGTACACAACCGCTTCAATCAGTTAAACAGCCCTCATTGGAGATGCAACGACCATCGCCCTGACTGCACCATAGCTACCAGATGGGCGGTGCGTCGCCGGTCAAACCTCGGTGGCACATCGGCTGCCGTCCTCAGATTTCCCGCCTAATCTGCGGGGCAAACAGGTCTGGCCATTTCTCGCTATTATTTTTTTTTTCACTCGGTTTCAACGCATTTACTTTTAAATTGTTTGTTTGCGCTTTCCTCCGCGTCAAGTTCCGTCCCAACTTGGTCGTGTTCGTTTAGCTCGTCCCCAGTTCTTCCTCCCTGCAGTCAGCACTGTGGGGGGAAGCCTCGTGGCGGAGGGCCGAACCCACCGTCGCGCACGAGGCCACGGTATTGTATCGGTAGCGCTGTCACCTTTGTCTAAAGCGACGAGGGCCTTTGCCGATAGGGTCGATCGGCTCGGTGCTAATCGCCGGCTGATTGTCATTGCGGCGCGTGCCGACTTCCGAGTGGCGCGCGCCACGCGCCGACGTCACTCAGGCCACCGGGCCGGCGTCTGACCGACCCTCTCCCCATCTCGACAACGCTACGCGCGGAAGCCCATCTTGTCGCCCCCAGCTCCCTATCATTCCTTTTCTCTCATCACCTCGTCCTCTCCTTTCATCTACACGACGGCGTTCCATTTGTCCCGGTGTTTAGACAGGTCACGTGCCCGTGGCGCTGTAATCTGGGCTTGGCAAAAAAACGTTTCCCCTGATTCCTATCTCTCTCCCTTGCACACACAGCGCCGCCGTCAACGGCACCGTCACGTGGCGCCACCCTTCTGCAGCCTATTTTTATTTCGGCTCGCTCAATTCCTTCTGCGTGCGATTGCCTTGATTTTATTCATCCTTTTACTTCTCTCAGCCACTTCCTTACGTGCATGTGCCTTTTGTTTCAACTCTAACGCGCACGCTACACTTTTCAATGTAAGCTTAAGCTTACGTTCATCTTGCAACCTCTCCCTCTGAGCAAAGGCACGCGCTTTTCTTTTTACCTGTCTTCTTCCCGACCCTTATGCAATCCCGGTAAAACGCGCTGGATTTGCGTCGGATTACCTCCGGACTGTGCCGGTGCGGGCATCCTCTAAGCCGGTGACCGAGCCGCGTTGCAAACCCCGGGATGTGCGCGGAATCCCCTTCGGAGACGGTGCATCCTTCGTGCGCGCGCCGTCGCTGGAGCGCGTGGCGAAGGGCGTCTGCTCACTTTGCCTTACCGCACCTCATATCGGATCTCTGCTTATCGTGAGAAGCATCACACACGTGATGGCGTGGAGCATGTTCTTCTGAGGAGAAATACGACCACCATCTGTGAGTAGGGATTTCGGCACTGTATATTGGCGAGCTGTTCTTAACCTAACGGTCTTTTAGACGCGAAGCTTTTGTTGGCTAACCAAATGAACTTTGACCGTATCTGTCTCTATAGCCTTCTATTTCGTGACGTAATTATATGAAACAAATAAGTACACACGAATAAATAGTTCATGGGCCATTCAACTTTGGGAAGATGGATGAACAGCAACGATGTGAAGAACACGACGCAGAGGTGAAAAAAAATGTTGCAAAAGCCAGGAGAATTCATATTCAATGTTTTGGATCGCTGGCTTTACTCAACAAACGTCTATGTTTTGTTATTTTATATTCTTGAGTAAAGCCAATGATCCAAAATGTTGAATATGGACACAGAGGTGACGCAGAATTTTGATGAAAGGTACAGAAACATTTTAGGTGCGAAGCACCTCAGGGTCTCGGCTTGTCTGCGTCTAATGTCGTCACACTGTATCATGTAGTCACGATCCATCATAAACGGGTATGCGCCACAGAAATTGGGTGAATCCAACTACTCGCCACCAGACCACTTAAAATGAAGAAGGCAACAGTTAGCCCAACAAAAAAACTTTCCCCATCTCCCGCTAAAGGGAACCATGTGTGGATGCGAAGCAGCGGGGAGATAATCAGCTTGAGCGGGAGGAACGTCGCCGCTCTCATTTCACGGCAGCGGTCCCGGCGCTCATCGCGGCGCTGCACAGGAGAGAGAATGAGGCGCGCGCGCGCTCCGTCATTTTCATACCGCGGAACTACCGTGGCGCCCCCAGCGGAGTATGCAGCTGTCACACCACCTGTCGTGCGCGCCGCTCCGTAGATTCCAGAGGAGAGGACGGGGGGGGGGGGGGACCGTAGGAGAGGAGAGAGGGAGGGGACGTGCATGCGCTGTGTGGGACGCGCAGTTGCCCAGAGTAGAGGATTCCTTAGAGAGAAAGGGGGTGAGCGTAGGAGAGGATAGGGGAGGGGACGCGCATGCGCGTGGGGGGGTGTGGGACGCGGGGGGCCGCTCCGTAGAGTAGAGGATTCCTAGAGTAGAGAAAGGGGGGTGAGCGTAGGAGAGAGGGGGGAGGGGACGCGCATGCGCTGTGGTGGTGTGGGACGCGGGACGGACTAAGCCCCCCTCCAAACACATGCAAGCAAGATCAAGGAATGGGGTCAACCTGGGCGACAGACACCACCTGCCTAGCCATTGCTAAGCAGCCTCTCTGTGCTCTCGGCCATGACTCTGATGACTGTGATAGTGGTTGACGGCCTTCATATTACTACAGTGTTCTGGTTCGCATAATGGGTGCTTCCCTACTTCATGAAAGTCACCGGACGCGGGACGCGGGAGGGACGGACAGAGCCCCGAGCATAAGATGCTTCTCATCTAAAAGCCGACGACGTTACTGGACCTGAAACACCCTTCTCTACATGCTGTAGGGAACTGTAACCGGGCTTGTAGGGAAGAAGAAGAAGCACCTTAGGTAAGCGGCATTCCGATGCAGTTTTCCGACGACGTCAGTGGAGGAGAAACACCCTTCCCTACATGCCCGGTTTCAGGCTTGGCACCACTAGATGTCTCATGAAAGAAATCTCTCTCAAAACACTGCATGCTTCGCCCCTCCCGAGGTTTCACGTTGGTGGAGCTGAGACACCCTTCCCTACATGCTTCGCCCCTCCCCAGTTTTTATTGGTCTCGTTCGGTGGCGGGGGGTCATCGCGACGAAAAGCACACGCACACACATGCACAAACTAACACACACACACGCACACACACACACACACACACACACACACACACACACACACACACACACACACACACACACACACACACACACACACACACACACACACACACACACACACGCACACACACACACACACACACACACACGCACACACACACACACGCACGCACGCACGCGCGGATTTATTCATGATCAGTGGACTTGTATTGATCGGCGCGCTGCTCCTCTGAAGTGCGCCCTATACACCAGTGTTGCCAACCAATTTTTGAAACATATCCTCTGCCAAGGTCAAAATTACCCTACTTTACCCTACACAACTTTTTTTTATTACCCTACGTTTTACCCTACACCTAGAAATAGCGCCTGTGTAAAAATGATAACCTAGAGATAACGTACACTCTACGACGTTCAGAGGCATGGGGATGCCTCCGGGATTGGCCCACCTATGACCGTGCGACGATGACATCAGATGACGCCATCATATGACGTCACATTGTGATGCCATAGTGACGTCACATTGACTTCATGATGACGACAAAAATTCTGGCGATACGTCATGCCACAATGACATCATGAGGCGGCGTCGTTACATCCTGATTTTTTGCAACCCTCGCGTTGACGCCGACCATCACTTTTCGTGTATGATGAGGCATCTAAAGCTTTCGCCTTAATAACTGGAGCTGACCACCATCGCAAAATTTAAAAGCCCCTCCACGCAACGAACAGGTGGGAGACGACAGAGAGGGAAAAAAAAATCACGAGAAGAAAAAAAAAAAAGAAACCTAGCACATGTTTGACGTATTATCTTTCGTCTTTTGTGCTGGTAACATTGGAATTAAGACAGTTCCGATTCGGATCTATCCAGGAATGTAACCTTCGGATATGTCGCGCGGATCTTCTACATTTTTCATTGATGAATGGACGAGCGAAATGTTGAAATTACCCTACGTCACCGCCCATACTACCCTAAGCTGGCCGAAAAATTCCGAAAACACCCTACAAGTAGAGTAATTACCCTACGGTTGGCAACCCTGCTATACACGCCGCCTCCCCATTAAGGAAAGTGAAATTAGTTATGGAGGACGGCAGCTCGTATTTTTGTTGAACAACCGGGCAAACAACCAAGACAAACACGACAGGGAAGAAGGACGAACAAGGCGCTTTTCACACTTCGCTCCAGCTTCGAGCGAGAAGCAAAAGGGTTTGCTTTTGTTGGCTCTTTCGTAATAATAATAAGTATTGGGGTTTAACGTCCCAAAGCTACGACATGATTATGAAGGGACGCCGTAGTGGAGGTCTCCGGAAATTTCGACCCCATGGTGTTCCTTTAACTTGCGCCTACATCTAAATACACAGGCCTCGAGCATATTGCCTCCATCAAAATGCGGCCGCTAGGGGCGGTATTCGATCCCGCCGAACTTCCGGTCAGCAGTCGAGCACCATAACCACTTGACCAACGTGGCGTGTAGTTGGCTCTCTCCCTCTCACTTTTTAGGGGAGAGCGTGGATGCCATAAAATCCCGGATCCTAGCCATGGACATGTTCGTTGTAAAGTGTTCTGAATTCTGGTTTCGGTCTCGGAGCCTTCTGTACAGAAACGTGATTAAGGACGTTCTGTACGGAAACCTGATCTATATAACCAACCGTCAGCGTATGCACGGCGCTGACGGTTGGCTGTCGGTCTTGTCTCGTGCATGCCGTGATGCGAAACCCTTATCTCCACAGGCGGCGCTGTTCCATACGCAAGGACCACGGAAGAACAAGAACTGAGGCAGCGCAACATGATATGAGTTCGGTAATTTAGATTGCTGGGCGAGTTAATTCAATATATTTGAAAGAAGAAACCAGCGATTATACGCAGACAGCGATGAACAACCAGACAGGAGAAACGCTGGACTCTCATCTTAATGTTTATTGAAAAAAAACCCACACCCCCCACACACATATGAACCAGTATCGCATGCGTAACTATGCTATAAGTAAATTGCCATGAAACACACCAAAATATCAGCGCAACATGCGCCAGAGACCTAAATAAGCGATATCAGCTTCCTTTTTAAAAGTAGTTTACAAAAAAGAGTTGGGTATATATACGAATAGGTACGTAAAAGCGGCTAGAGCGTGGGAGTACCTGTTCCTAAAAACGTGGCCACGAAATATCGGGAAAGATCAAGAAATTAGGCAACATGAACAAGGTAACTGAAAGAGTAGATAGACAATCAGGTATCATAAAAAAAAGTTGGACAAGCAAAGACGGCAAATTGGACGCAACAGAGGGAAACGCAAAATATTGTGCATATGGTACTAAGGCGGCAAAAAAATAATAAAAAAATAAAAAATTAAATGCGAAACTCTGTAGGGAAACGTAAGAGGCAGCGCTTCGATATATGAAGCCCGAGTTAGCTGCCTGAATACAAAAACACAGAAAAGCAGATATTCGCAAAAAAAAAAAAAAGAAAAAGAAAAGAAAAACCAATAATTAAACAGCCATCTGTGTAATGAAAGGGTAGAAACTACTCAATGAAATGTAGGAAAATGCCAGGCTGTTCATCCAACAAGACCCGTTGAAGGCATGGGTCTTTCAGAGACTCTTCATTTCAAACTTTGTGAAAGTACTAACTGGCCAGTGGCCGATATAAGCAATCAACGTTTAGAATATTGTGTGTGTGTGTGTGTGGGGGGGGGGGGGGGGGGTACGGACGGAAAAATAGAGATTTTTAGAACAGGAGAAGTAGCAGGGGTAGAAAACAGCACATCATAGAAATAGATCGATGCTTGTATGAGGGAAAAAAAATGCGTAAAAAAAAAAAAAAAAAAAAAAAAAAAAAAAAAAAAAAAAAAAAAAAGCAAGGATAGTTCTGGAGTGCAATAGCTGAAACAGCCCATTATTGTAAATAAACAAGCTGGAGGACTACAGCTCACCGCTCTGTTTCAAAGGGGAATGCCAAGAAATATAACCATCATCATCATCGTCGTCATCAGATAGGGCGGCTGATTACTCTCCTCCCCGACCACGATCCGTTCAGGGCGGGGACACCCTTTGAATGGGCCCTTGCCATTATCGCCCGGTTGTTTCCGCGACCCCGCCCTTACTGCGCCCTATTCGCAATGGAACAATGCACCTGGAAGGAGCTGCGCCCGATAGGTCGGTCTTTTTCCAACAAGCTTCATGACTGCTCCTCGCAATATTACAGAAATTTGCAGGTTGAGTGTTTGTGCCTAACGAAACTATCAAGCCACTCTGTTGTACCGTTTAGTCGACTGACGTGCAGCGCTGCGCCTGTCACGGCCTAAAGCAATGCTGAAAATTAGCTGACGTATCGCCGATTACAGCTGCTATCACTTGCCTCCAGGGGAATGTGGTACTTCGCTTGCATCACCTACATCGCACGGATCTGTCACGGATCGCAGCGCCGCCAACAAAGCCATAATGAGGGCATCAGACAAGAAACTGGCGGGATTTGCAGCAGTATGCTTGCGTCTAATCAAGTCACTCTGCTGTACTACCATTGAAGTGAGAGCCTCGCCATATACGTCAATTCACTCTAAACTGCTTTAGTTGCAAGTCCCAACCATGCGTGTATTTGTTGTGCTATTTGAAATAAGCAATTGGTGTTGACCTTTGCACGTATACCGGGCTCGAATAGGCTGCTGTGCTCGTTACAAAGTATTCAAGACGCGTGGTCTCCGATGGCTTCGTGTAGAGAAACTTGCACGTTAGCTTCGCATAACAGGCCAATAAACTCTGATATTCTTCAGCATTGCGCACTGGCTACTTTGTCCCGGGGGACTTTGAAACAAATCCAGGCCCTGATAACATTGACCAACTGCTCACAGCAGATAAGGAATAGGTGGTCTCGACTCTCGAATGATACGTTTCAGAAAGACGTCACAGAAAAAATTTAAGATGACTCAATTGAGCGTCTCTCAAATAGAACGACGCCACTCCAAATTTGGTTGATCCATGATTGATCTTCGTAAATCAGCCGAAAGTATTAGACTACTCCTTACTGATTCTCACGGTAAGCTAAAGAGTACAGAGCCCAAACAAACGCAACAGTCTAACAACGCTGTTGAATATCTTTAAAAGCTTATGCGCCGCATTAATTTGATTTCCAAAGGCATCCCTGAGGCTTTTTCGGAACATAGGAAAGACACTGAAGCACTCGTCAAAAGATGTGCGACCAGAATTAGGTTTACCAACAGGATAAAGTCAGCGTGCCCAGAGGTTGGGCGTAAGCAAGTAAGGCGACGCGTCCGACCTATTATCGTAAGCTTTCTGAATCTTTAATGATAAAACAAACATCCACACAAACACATTCGAGTGGAGAACTCTAGAATAGCTCGTATGGAATCGAGGAAGATTTTTCTCTTCGCAGGGTGCAACTAATTAGAAAAGAATTCAGAGAATTTACATCTGAAAATAATAAAAATTCGGCAGATACCACGTACCTTGGGAATCGATGTTATGCGAAGCATGCGTATGGAAGGTGACTGGTTGTAATTTTTTGATTGAGCGAAACTTTACGAAATGACGCTAAACATATGTACAAATGTTATACGCACAGACATGTATGTTGAACAGTCGCGTATGTTTTATATAACCAGTTGTTTACAGTTGCGTAAGGATGACAAGAGCAACATGGGTATTAGCAACACCAGAAGCGGTGAGCTAATATGTAGCGCTTGTGCTCGCGAGAATGGTAGCCCTGGACAATGCTACATAAATCAACTTCAGTGGATGGCACTTCACTACAACTGACGTTAACCCGACGTGACGGCTGTAACATAGGAGTACATATGTAATGTTTATAAAATTGGATAGCCAGCACTGCAATTACAATTGACGTCTCACTAACATTAGGGTCTACTTGAAACGCAGTTCCGAGACCTGGCGTGGCTCTGTGCCAGAAAACTTGATTGCCACGCAGAATGCTGGGGTTCGATTCCTGCTGGGACCCTGACATTTATTCTTTGCATTCGTCGGGTCAACGCTGCCAATGTCAGCTTTTTTCTAATGCTCTCGCGTTAAAATTACGAATGTCTGTTCTCGCCGTTCCTGGGTAGGTATAAAGTGCCAATCACCTGTGGCATATACTCGCCTACCTGTGGCACATAAACGACCGTGGTATACGGGTATGTGCCACACGTGCCTGGCGGAAAGGATTTGACGACGTACGCGACGGGATTGTCACATTATTCATGTCATGACCAGCGAGTCATATTCGTCAAACCATCTTACGCTCCCTATACTAACTTTGGTTTACCCCAAGTTAAAGGGGTGTTCACGAGAGCACCCAGACGTAGGCGGCTAGATAGATAGATAGATAGATAGATAGATAGATAGATAGATAGATAGATAGATAGATAGATAGATAGATAGATAGATAGATAGATAGATAGATAGATAGATAGATAGATAGATAGACACGCAAAAAGTGCCTGCAGTACGCAAAGAAATGCTTCGCATTAAAAAAAAAACGCATGGAAGGCATGAACTAACTTTTCATAGGCTTGTTCTTAACAAAACTTTGTACTGTGTTGGTTCATTGAGTAATCAAGTTCGGCCACGACCGGAGGATGATTGTCTCGATACGACGCATTGACTTGAAGTACAACCTCCGAGGTGGTCTTGTGGTTATGGTGCTTGAGTGCTGACCCGGAGGTCGCGGGATTGAATCCCGACCAAAGCGGTTGCATTTCGATGAGCTTAAATGCTAACTGCCCGCGTACTGTGCGATGTCAGTGCACGTTAAAGAGCGCCAGATGGTCGAAATTTTCGGAGACCTCCACAACGAATGCCTCCTAATCAAATCATTAATGAGAACCAACAGACAATGATGCCAAGAAAAGTATAGGGGATGTTATTAGAAGTAATTGCCAATGTAAATGTGAAGAAAGAAAAGTGGAAGAAAAGATAACTTACTTTTATAGGGTATATATGCGCGTCCTTTAAACGTGGGAGCGTCAGTCAGAGCTATTCACAGACGCGCGCCATAGATATGCTGCCTAGTCAGGACAGGGATGTTGAAAAGTTAAAAGACGCCCAAGCACTTCGTACTCGCACGCACGAGCGCGCATGTGCCACTGTGAGCGCGCATGTGCCAAAGCGTGCGGCCCTCACAGTGTGTCACAGACCCCATCCGCCCAGCCCTTCGGTCATACCGCTAGTAGGCACCTAACGCAAGCGGTTTTGGCGCAAGGCAACGCCATTCCAGATGCCCTATATGGAGCGAGGCTTCCTTGCCAGGGAGACAACACAGGCGCAGACCACTGGTGTGCTCCACCGACGAGTGGCTGCCTGTCCGACGTTCGGAGTTCTTTTGTGAGCCCTTGTGTGCTCGAAGGATGTCGCTATAACTTGTCGCTTTGGCAGAAATTTTGAGTTTATTTGGGCTTTGCGGTAAAATGGTTGTAATTATGCGTAGCTGGCATGGTTGCGCCTTGCAGCAAAGCTAGTATACGCGCCGTCCCACCAGGTACGAGGCCATCTTGACCATGAGACCCACGTGAGTGTACAGGTCTTCAGAATAGGCTTTACTCGGTGAGCCACCACGGTGGTCGAATGGTTATGGTGCTCGACTGCTGATCTTAGCGTCGCGGGATCGAATCGCGGTGGTGGCGGCCGCATTTTTGATGGAGGCGATAATGTTTGAGGCCCTTGTACTTAAATTTACGTGCACGTTAAAGAACCCCAGGTGGTCGAAATTTCCGAAGCCCTCCACTACGGCGTCCCCCCGTATTGACATCGTGGTTTTGGGACTTAATACCTCAACGGTTATTTACTCGACTAGGACAAGAACGAGCAGACATGCTGAAACTCGGCGGGAAAAAAAAGGGAGAGAGGGGAAGCTTTCCATTTAATAAAACAAAAACCATCTTGAAGATGTGTATACTTGTTTGAGTCAACATATTGATGAACCTTTCGCTTTCGTCTATACCTAAGTCCTGAGAGAAAAGGACCAGCCACACATGCATACAGGCCTCATTATATGAGCAGTGCGCGCTATTTTGTGTTCAGCTTGAATCTCGGCAAGGTTCGCTAAGAATGCTTCGCGTTAGTAGATATGCTTCGAGTAATTTAGCCAGGTGTAACTAGACACTTGTATCCGCTTTCGGCGAACAATCTGAGGAATATATGGACGTGCAGCGAGCGTGCTGTTCCTATTTATGTTACCTAGCAGATATGCGTGAGAACTATTCGCGTTAAGACAACGCATGTTATTTTATAACTTTTGCGCACGCACTGGAAATATTTGTCCCGCGGTATTCTGGTAATCTGATAGCCTTAGCCTTCACGGAAAACAGCGTCAACAAGTCGCCAGCCTTGCTATTTCCCCCCCCCCCCCAGAAAAAAAAGGGGGGGGGGAAGGAGCAGTATGAGCGCGTCCGAGGCCTGTTTCAAACTCTGGCCATCGCATACTAAAGCGCAACCGCAAATCTTCCTTGCGTTTCGCGTCACATGCACCGGGCCTGCAGCAGCGAGGGAGAAGCGCTGTCAACAGGAATCCCGTGACCTGCAGAGCCTCTTGCGGCTTCCGTCTCGCTCGAACTACAGTGCGCCAGGCTCCGGAGGAAGACACAAAGTTTGGCATGTGAGCCCGGAGGAGGCGAGGGAGAGGCCGAGGAAGAAGCGTTCGCGATCCCCAGACTATAATCCCTCCCGGACGTTATGTATGCGGGCTCCACGAAACGAAGGACGCGAAACGCGGCAGCTATCGCACCGAGAGAAGGCCAAAGGAGGTGGAAGGAAGGAAGGAAGCAAGCCGCATTTGCATACGACAGGCGTCCGCCGTTGGCTCGTGGCTGTATCCATCGCAAGCACGTAGAAAGCGAGAGACAGAGAGAGAGAGAGAGCGGGCCAGCAGCGCGCGGGTTAGCGCGGACACGCAGTGCCTCTGTTTTTGCGCGAGAAACGGGAAGAACGAGGGAGGCAGGAAAGGCTGCGGTCCTGTAACTGGCTCTCTGCGCAGAGGACACGACGCGTTGTCCTCCGGGAGAGGAGGACAGCCTGCGATCCTTCCTTTGCCCGCACTCTGCTCCCCAGCGGGCTTCCCCACTTCTCTGGTCTCATCGTTTCATCGTCGCCGGTCGCAGCCACCTCCTGAGACCGCTGGTACACACACGGCGCGCCAACGCCCGGCGAAGCACAATATACATGCACACACGCACGCAGAAGCGCGCGAGCCGAGGCAGCGCACGGCGCTTTCACCCCCCATTTCTGTGCGTGCGTCGGTGACCGCGCGCGAGCGCTCCAGATGCGTCGCAAGAGCGAGGCCGCGCTGAGGGCCGCGTAGGAGGGTGAGGAGAGAGGCCGGCACGGATTTGGAGGGCAAACAAGAATCTCATTACGCAGCACCGCCGCTGCAAATCCCCCGTGCGGGGTTCTCGGGCACGCCGGCCGCGCCAGCCGTGCCCCCCTCTCCTCCTCCGTTCTCCCTTTCTGCCTTGTGCTTTCCCTTTCTTCTGCTTTCCCGCTTCACCCGCATCCCTACGCGCCATCACGCTAGTGAGACAGGGAAGAAAAAGGCGGAGAAAAAGAGTGGGGGGGCTACAAACTGCCACGCGCGCTTCTGCGTGTCGCTAATCCCGGCAGCGGTGGCCCCGGGACGACGTGCCCGCAACGTGCGCGCGAGCGTCTCCACGCGAGCGACGCCGAGAAGAAGGGAAGCCGGGCGTTTGGCAGTCTGCGCGCGCCTGGGCTGACGGACGCTGCCTGCGAGCCCCGTGTGCGCGGCCGGCACAGCCAGCGAGACGACGGCGACGCCTCGTGTCGCGCTGCCGGCAACGGAGAAAGGTTGCCAGGAACGCCGCACGGAGGGGGTGGCGCCACGAACGCCGGCACGCTAAGGCACGCCAGCGTGCCTTCGCCGTGAGACCCCAAACCCTTCATATTTTACCCGACACATCACGCAGGCGTCGCGTGTTCAAAGCACGTTTCGCTCCCCGCCAGCGATAAGGACATTCTACCACGCGAGCTCCGTGATTGTCAATATTTGTGAATGAGTCGGCTTAATGAGCCCATCACATCGGTGGCGATGAAGAGGAACAGGTGGACTTCGGAGAGCCATGTGCTGTGCAGAAGACATTACCGGCCGTTTATTGGATCAACAGAATAGGGGCGGATGGACGCGATGACAGGTGATTGGATGGAATAGCGATACAGTGAACTTGCAGCTGTACGATGAGTGTAGGTTGGCGCAGGAGAGGGGTAACCGTACGTCGCACAGAATACCCTGTGCCTGTAGTCGATTCGTGGACTATGGTGACGGTTGCACAATCAGACAGTGCTTCCGCTAAACGTAAGGGAAATGTTGTGGGAAAACGATCGCAAGAATTACAGATTACATCGATGTTTGCAAGAGTCGACTCAGTTTCCGAGGAGTTTCCAAGAAAAATCTTCAGGTGTCCTTCTACTCTGATTGAATTTGCCCTGTTTTCCATCACGAATTACGTGGCTTCACCTACAGTGAACAAGGCTTACTCGAGAACGCATACAACAAACGTCACACTAGTTATAACCTTCTGCCTCCCTAGCTTATTTTTCGCGCACCAGTGACGAGAGTCGATGCTACAAATACGCCATGGAGCCTTTTAATGAATTCCGCGTTTCTACCGGCTTCATTTTGATTTCAACGAAGGTTAGATATTTGTTCACATGTAAGCCTAAAGCTTGCTTTGCCACATTCATGTCCTGTGCTGCAGCGCAGTGATATTAAAGAGCTATTATTTCTCGTTCAACAAGTCGTGTTCCATATTTTTCCATGGCAAACCATTCGCCAATGAAAAAAAAGACAGAAAACAACGAAATACGTAATCAAATGTATACTTGGAAATACATTTATGGGAAATAATTCAATTTAATATAAACAATAAAAGTAGGCTGTTCATCAAGTTCAGTACTCTGCCAAAAAGGCATTTTGTATGCCTGATGATGTGCAAGTTCTCCAGCAGATGTGAATCACTTTTTGCGGTTGATCTATAAATACTTGTGTTTTGTACCACTGCTGTTGCCCATGTGACGCTGTCGTTTTTTTCCGTTGAGTGCAATTCTCTCTTGTAAATGTTCAAAGAATAATAGTATCTGGGGTTTTACGTCCCGAAACCACGACATAATTATGAGAGACGCCGTAGTGGAGGGCTCCGGAAATTTCCACCATGTGGTGTTCTTTAACGTGCACTGACATCGCACAGTACACAAGCCTCCGCCATTTCGCCTCCATCGAAATGTGACAGCCGCGGCCGGGATCGAACCCGCTACCTTCGGGTCAGCAGCCGAGCACCATAACCACTGCTGCACCGCGGCGGACATGTTCAAAGAAGCCGCCGCGGTGGTTCAGTGGTTACGGTGCTCGACTACTAGGCTGGTTGAATCCTTGCCGAGGCGATCGCATTTCGATAGAAGTGAAATGCGGAGGCCCGTGTACTGTGCGTTGTCAGTGCACGTTAACGAAGCCCAGCTGGTTCGAAGTTATACCGGAGCCCTCCACTATGGCGTCCGTCATAGACCGAGTCGCTTTGAAGTTAAACACCATGAACCAACAAAAGATTTCCAGGTAGCAACTTATGAACAAGGTGACCCCAGGTTCGTTAGGGCTGTGGAACTACACATGCACGGTGTGACGACTGTATCCGTGTTGGTTTTGACCAAGGTGGTGCAGTCCCTGTACGCATGAGCACATTCACTACACCAATTCTTCCTGTCTAGCTTCCTATTTCTCTCATTTTTCGATTCTTCTTGAATTAGCGCAGCTAACCAAGCCCAGTGCTTTTCTGGTCAACCCTTCCGCCTTTGTGTTTCCTTCTCCGTTAACGCTAGAAACGCGATAACTCAACTCTGGTGCGTATTGGCCTTTATACTAAGTGTATTAGGTTAATGGCGGGCATCAAAGTGATAGCGGCATAACAGCTTCATTCTGCTATCCTTGGGTCAGCGTTAGAATCAAAGAATGTGTTACTAACTTTGCCAGGCTCTGGGTCCAGTCAGCTTTTTCTTTGCTTTGCCTTCTTAGTTCAGAACCAACTTGTCGAGAGGAAGTGAGGATGGAACGCTAGTCATGCCGGCGCTTGACCACCCATAGCTTGGACTATGCGACAGTGTCCTGCTCTGACAACTTCACAGCATTCGCGGAAACTGGTGTATACGTATATATGTAACCCGAACAGGTTTCCACGACGAACCAAACACTGGGAGAATTACGTCGGCAGGTGCATGCGCAGTCACATAGTTCACCCCGGTGTGGGCAAAGAGACACGTTCAGAGTTCATCTGTTCGACGAGGTTAATGCGGCATATATGGGCCATAAGTAATAATCTCTTTCCAGCGACGAGTCAGAGAGGAGACGGGTGCATTATACGCCACATCGCACCGGGGCGCTGCCATGGGGGGAGCGTTATTACGACTTTATATGGCGATGCCTATTTATGTGCGTGTTTCTCCCTTGCCCCGAGTGCGTGCGTAGTCGGTGATGAGAACGAATAGGAGGTGTGCGCGCTCCACTGAGCGGCTGAAGGCTGGGCGAGGAGGGCAGAGCAACTGGCGCGCCCGGAGGAATAACTTGCGCTCCATGGAGTCCTTATACGAACACACCTCGCGGCGTCGGTACGAGGGGCGCACGTTGCGGGAGACATCAGACGTGCGCTCGGTCGCCGACAGAGGGACGTCATCATTTATGAACGCATCGTTTAGCCGCTCCCCACCACGCTTTGTCTTTCCCGCGCCGAGGCGTTTATCGGGAAAAACAGCGCCCCTCGTCTCCTTCCGCGGCCGGTGGCCAGCCTAGTGCATCGCGTGTCCCGAGACCGATGTGCTGTTGCATCTGCGGCGACGCTTTTGCGACGCGCAGTCGAAGCCACTGCCTCCCCGCGTTGCGGCGACAGCGGACACTACTGCCTGCGTTTCGTAGGCGTAGTGCATCGTACTGCGTGCTATGCGCTTCGCGTCTCCGATGTGGTTGGCTCGCTCCGTTCTTGCTTCTTCATATGCTGGAGCGATACTGTATGGGCACACTGCGCTTGCATAGACGGCGCCTCGAACGCGGCGGCGTTCAGCGCCAACGCGGCCGTTTCCGCGTCCCTGGGGTGATAGCGTTCCGTGCGAGACCGCACGCGCGGCTGCTTGTGCAAGTGTTGTATCGTCTGCGTGCATTCGTCTGCAACTGCAGGCTGGTTTTCAGACCGTGGAAGGTTTGGATAAATTTTTCAGGGGAGCATACATTCATAAAGGCAAGCTTCCGTACGAGGCAGGTCATGTACATAATGTTAAGACTTGTCTCTGCGGACGGAAGCGTGTGAGTCTGGTGACAGTTTGGTGTGTGTCCCAAACGGGCATCAACGCTCCGTCAAAGACCATCAAGTTGACAGTAAGGAAGCATTTTTTATTCAATGGTTTCGTTTTATTTCATTCTGTTTTTTCAGTTTTGAAGCGCTCTCGAAACACATGCGTCATTGACGCGACCTGCGACTGCAGAGCAGGCATAGCCGGCAAGTGCAAGCATGCTGCGGCAGTGGCCGTGTACCTGCGACGATTCGAAAGCGAATCAAAAACAATTAATGCGAGAGTCCCAACCACAATAAAACAAAAATACTGTTGAGATATAGAAAACTGATTTTAGCACGATTAGTTTGTTATTTAAAGCTCACAAAAGTAACACACGAGCATGACAAGCGGGAAACAGGTACACCAGTTCTAAAGATATAAACTGTGAATCAAGTACGCCAAGAACGAAAGGAATAGCCATCGCTGTCAAGCCTAAAGAACGTGCAAAACACGCATAAATGTTATCGCACCTTTCGTAGCGTTCGCGGGAGCGAGCTGTTCCAGCCTTCTCTAAGCTGATGGAAAAATCGTTGGGTGGTAGGCTGGGTGCTCCTGTTCACTGACCTTAGCATTGCCAACGAAATGCCTACTGCAAGTTCTGCTATTTTCTGTGGGCTCTCAGTCTGTTCCGTCAACGCTGCGCAAGAAATAACGAGAATTCAACAATCTCTACGCGACAGCGATTCGGCGTGAAACAAAAAATATTTGGCGACCATGATTAATGGGTGTATCGCAATTAAGGCAGGTCTGAAGCAATGTTCCATTCCATGGGCACCTCTCCCCTGGAATAAACACATCACCCTGCACCAAATAAAATGACAAAAAGTCTTACTTGTCACGGCGAACGAGTTGTATCCAACGTTGGCGCCTCTCCTCCCAGTGAGCCTTCGGGAAGCGGTAAAACTTTGTTCCAGGTGAATTTCTGTCGGTGTTGTGACAGCCCACAACTCAACAAACCTTGTTGCTGCTACGCTGAGCCATGCAACGACCGCCAAAGAAGAAATGTTTTCCAAAACTGCGGGAAAACGCGAAGGAGCTGGCGCGAACGGCCGCCGCGTTCCAAAGCTTCTATCACCCCACGGACGCGCGCGCCGCCGCTAGAGGCGTTCCCGTCAGCGGAGAGTTAGAAGCGCAGTGTGCCCATAGCAGGGGTCTCAAACACGCGGCCCGCGGGCCGCATGCGGCCCGCGTGGCTCTTTGTTGCGGCCCGCGGCCCTCACATGACTGTCTTCGCCCCACATTTTTTTTTTATTTTCTTATCAGCTATGTTCGTGAGCTACAGACCTGACTGTCTAATTGTCTCCGTGAGGCATCCCATGTGTTCACCTTGTTTCGAAACATAACCGTGAAACAAAAATTATATTTCACAATCAGCGTCTAGATTTGAGTCATTTTGGAGATCGGTATCGACATGTTGTTGGAATCCTGGCACCAAATCCGCTTCAGAAATGACCTGTATATGAGATATGGGAAAGTTTTCTTTCAAATGGCAGCGTTTACAGGCAAATTGTACAAATCCCCCCCCCCCCCCTCCCCGCTCCTATCTTTTACACTGCCCCGGCCCTTGCGGGACTTAATTGCTTGACTGCGGCCCGCTGGCTGAGGTGAGTTTGAGACCCCTGCTGTATAGGAACCCATGGCGTGAATGCCCACTCGTGGAGCTGGTCAAGAGTGTATACATTCGCCCCATATTCCTGGAATGTCGACGCACAGATTCGCATATGCTTTGTTCTCCGAATTCGGCCGGTGCTGTCCTATCTCTGTCTCTGCAGTCTGTGTTTGCGTGCGTGCGTGCGTGCGTGTTATGAAAGCATCGGTTCAGTAATGTTCTGCACGCGAAACGCGAGGTTCTACATAACCATGTATTTTATGTAGTAAAGATGCAGAAGGAGCGCAACGATTCCTCATTACTATAAACTTGCACACAGTTTTTGCTTGCTGAGTGAAGAGAGGACGAACGTGCACACACACACACACACACACACACACACACACACACACACACACACACACACACACACACACACACACACACACACACACACACACACACACACACACACACACACACACACACACACACACACACACACACACACACACACACACACACGCACGCACGCACACACACACACACACACACACACACACACGCACGCACGCACGCACGCACACACACACACACACACACACACACGCACGCACGCACGCACACACACACACACACACACACACGCACGCACGCACGCACGCACGCACACACACACACACACACACACACACACACACACACGGAGAAATGTGCCTATATATATATATATATATATATATATATATATATATATATATATATATATATATATATATATATATATATATATATATATATATATATATATATATATATATATATATATATATATATATAGTATTTTTAGCCAGTACAGATCAGTTCGTTTGCAGACAAACTCCTGTATACGACGATTGCGGAAAAGTTGTAGGGCGTCACACTTTATGGCATAACTATGTAAACTGAGATATTGGCTATCGAATTTCAAGACTCTTATCCATGCAATATCGAAACAGAGCAAGCCAAGAGGGCACAAAAAGCGTTCACTCCGTTACGATAGTCGGAAATGCCCATTGACGAAGAATCGACGAAATTTGTATGATGGTCCATGGCAGCGCGACCTGGTCAGAGAAAAGAGCAAGTCGCATGAATTACACAGGTGGGTGACTTGCGGTTTTTATTATTTTTTTTTCCGGAAAGGATAAATATGTGCAGACCACTGTTTCGCGTTTCGCACTGACTGCAAGAAATCATTATCCTGAGTACCGGGCTTCCCTGTACATAGACTCTTATTGCGGGAAACCAAGCTTTCAAGGTGGCCTGGCATGAAATGCTTTATCGCTGATGAATTTGTCTATTTTTATAGCAGATCATTGATCAATAATGCCACACTAAAGGAAAGTAGAAGTGATTCCGATTATTAGAATGTCCTGCTGCCGCTTTCGTTATTGTTAATTGGGAAAAAAACTGCAGCTCTCAAAATTTTGCACCATACCATGTATGCCAACAACTCCGTGATGCAGCGCCTGCGCCTTGTAGCAACGCCGACAAGCCGCTTTTGTTTCTTTTTTTTTTTAAGTGCGGAGCACTTTAGGGGGCCGGGTTGTCGTAGTCTGTCGGCTTCGCTCGGCGTAACGCTTCATGTGTAGCATATTGAGCGCGCGCTCGCGCCAAGGCGAAGTGTTCTTCCTCTTGTTCTTCGAGCGCCTTGATGATGATCCCTTATCATCATCAGAAAAAAAAAAAGGTAACTTGGGCGCTTGGCGTAACGCAGGCAAAACCAGGTTAACAAAAAAAAATTACACCATCTCCCGCTAAAGGGAACCATGTGTAGATGTGAAGCAGCGGGCGCTAACGCTTACACTGGCGGTGGCGTTGACGCTGGCCCTATCGCAGCGTTGCGCAGGAGAGAAAACTGAGGAGGCGCAAAGCACGCAGTGATGGAGCGGTGTTTCCTACTGGAACATGCCAATCGCTGCTAATGGGCAATGAGAGACAGAAGACTCCGACTGGACACAGAGACCCGCACTCCGCTTTTAGTTAACGCGCACGCTGCGAATTTTTATTGTTCAACAACGCACAGGAGAAATCTTCCACCGGCACCACCTTGGAGGTCAAGATCCATTGCCATATATACGGGATGGCCAGTGAACGGTTGTGCAGCGCGAGCAGTCGGTTTTTTCAACCAAGAAACTCGCTAGCAGACGCTGCCTGCGTCGGCGTCGCGAGGCGAGAGGAGGAGGAAGCGGAGGAGAGGAGAGAGAGGGGGTGACACGCATGCGCAGTGGGGAGTGTGAACGCCGTGGGCAGGGATGCGTAGAGGAGAGGGGGAGGGGGGACGCGCATGCGCAGGGGGAGTTAGACGCCGCGGGCAGGGATGGAGAGAGGGGGGGAGTGTAAGAGGGGAGAGAGGAAGGGGGAGGCGCATGCGCAGTGAGGGGTGTGGTTGCCGTGGGGAGGGATGCCTAGAGGGGAGAGAGAGGGGGGAGAGGAGGTTTTTATTTTTTATTTTTTCTTTAACTATTTGCGCATGCGCAGTAAGGGGTGGGCACGCGGCTCACCACCACCACCACCACCACCACCACCGGATCAAGCTTCGCCATAAGATGCTTCACATCTAAAAAAAAATCACAGCATATCCACGGAGTGAATGATGAGTGGGCGAAGCTCCGGAGGTTCATCGGTGAAAACCGTGAATCTTCCGTGAAATTCGCCCAGTACATCATCAAAGACGTGACAAACACTGTGTGTATATATACAAGAAATTTATATTTTATTCGTGAGCCGTGATTTTCCGTTTTGTTTTCGTTTCTTCGTTGGTCGTGGTTACCGTTTACATAAGCCGTGGCTTCCGTTCCCCCTTCATTATAACGGCTTTATGGTCGGTGAAATGGAGGGAGAGCGGTTCCTGGATGAGTCGTAGTCGAAAGTTTGCAAAGACGAGATCGATGCAGGTTCCTCGGATGGTGGTTGGTTGCATGTGGTCAAACGATATGCATGTGAGACCATATCGCGATGCCATGTGTTGTATGGCATCGCGATCGTCATCGTCATCAGCGTCATCATCGTCATCGTTATGACGCATAGTGGGTACATTCCATGTGCTGTGCCGTGATGGCAGCGTCATCGTCATCGCACAGGGGTGGCTACGACAACGACGCAGGACGCCGGACTAGCCTATGCCCTAAGGAGCTTCGCCCCTAAAACGAGGAAGCAAGCGCGACATAGACAGGGAAAAGTAGGAAGAAAAAATAGAAAAAGCAAGAAAGAGAAAAAAAATTAGATAAAGAGAGAGGAAGTAATAAACAGAAATAAAGAGAGAAAAAAGTAAGAAAAAAAACGGAAAAAGAGAAAAAGGAAAGAAAGAGAGGAGGAAAGAAAAAAGAAAACCGAAGAGAAACAAAGAAGGCTGCCCAGCTCCGCACTTTCTTCTGACTTGGCACCCCTAGTGCGAAGCTGATTTTTGTTACTTTTTTTTTCGTTGCTTTTTGGAACCTAAGTTTTATTGAGCTGACCCAGCTCGAAAACGCGTGTTTCACGAGATCACCGTCGCCTATTCCTTTTTTTTTTAATACACTGCATGCCCGTCACGGCCCGTGCAGGAGTGGGCACATAAGAAATTTAATAGCAGGATGTACATAAATTGATAAATTTCGCAATGGAAATTCAGCGCACTGGATTATGTTTATATAAGGGTCAATGATCTCCCAACACGCGAGGTCGTTGGACAAATTGTTCCAGTGGGAAATAGCTAAGGGGAGCAGAGGGAGTATCCGTGATCGTTAACACATCTTGATGGTTGGCGGATTGCTTTGGAATTATTTAGTCGCCATGAGGGCTTAACAAGATCGTGCAGGTAATGAGAACGTGTTGCGTCGAAATGACCATAATATAATTGATACGTAAAATTTAATTGTGATATGATTCTTCTCGGTGAAAGTGCTTTTACATTTGCACTTGCCTTGTATTCCTGCGTGAAATAGCGGTGTGTTCCTTTCTGTTCCAGCTGGCTTGCTGTGGAGACGTTGAGGTTTATATCCCCTCGACAACTCCATTGCTATAACTTCTGCAGCGTAAAAAAAAAAAGAAAAGAAAAGTAAAAAAGAAGTGGCTGAACAAGACAATAAAAAAAAGAGCGTATAGCGAACGGAAACAAATAACGAAAATGACACGGCAGTGGTTTGTGTACGTTCTTGACAGTCGTTTCATGGATTTTTTTTTTGTCGTATGCAATTAGAGAGTGATAGCCCCTTGTACAGACTTCCTTTTCTGATTACGACGCGGTGACCAACCGACTACCTCGTGGCGTTATGTATCTAAATAATACCATTTTCAGGCTAAACCATAAGGAGGACGCTTGATCTTCTCCTTCAAGAGTAGAACGAGATAGCGTACTCTCGCCCCGTTTGCATCGTCTTCTCAATCGCTGACCCGGCTTTAAACCACCCGCTCGTTGCGCAATTCACGTGTTTTGACGCCTGGTGCAATTCTACGCTTGTGCCACGCAATATTGCATGCTTATAGAGACTCGTCACGCTGCAAGACACTTGTATAGGGTGCTTTTTTTTTTTTTTCAAACGACTTTGGAGCACTATCTGGCATGGTTTTGTGGTAGAACACCTGCTTACCACACAGAAAACCTGGGTTTGATTCCCACTCGAACCGAAGACGGATGCTAAAGGCGGCGCTGCAAAATTGGAAACACGGAAAACAGGGACGACACAGACAGCCTGTGTCGTCTCTGTTTTCCGTGTTTTCAACTTTGCAGCGCTGCTTTTAGCATCCTGTATGTTTCAACTAGCCCCTACACAAGCTCTTCTGAGTGTAATTTCAATTTTTCGCTCGCGGATAACGCCGATTTTTCTCACACAACCAACGACGCCGACACCGACACCGGAATTTCTGTGAAACGAGGTATTTAACGCTGTCGCGTGAATAATATGATTGCCCGTGTTGTTATGACTATCACATCTTACCCCAGCAGTCGTAATGCTCTAAATTTGGTGCACGGATAAAATAATAAAAAAAAATCCAATGACGTATATTATAAGGCGCTACGCATTAGATGTCTTCATACATGTGTTGTTATCCCTTTGTATGTTCAGTCCACCTCCGCACGGTAACAACGTCTGCAAAGGTGATGCCGATAGCCAATAATCACTCGGTTAATTGATTAGTCGATCATTTACCGGTGTTGCTAGTTGGTAGCTGTCTGCTTTTAACCGCACCACATTAGATAGGGCGCCCACAGAAGGATAGCAGAACGTCAATGAACGCGCATTGCAATCTCAAGCGAACTATGATTATATCCGTTGCTGCAGGCTTTCAGAGACGGGTGCCACTATGTATTGCATGCATTAGTACCAAGACAGGACCATGAAAGCTTCAGTCGGCGCTATTTGATTAATAATAATAATAATAATAATAATAATAATAATAATAATAATAATAATAATAATAATAATAATAATAATAATAATAATAATAATAACAACAACAACAACAACATCTGTCGTTTAGCGTCCCAACCCACCATATGATTATGAGAGACGCTGTAGTGGAGGGCTCCGGAAATTTCGACAACATGGCATTCCTTAACGTGCACCTAAATCTAAATGCACGGGCCTCTAGCGTTTGGCTTCCATCGAAATGCGACCGCCCTGGCCGAGATTGATCCCGCGTCTTTCGGGTCAGCAGTCGAGCACCGCAACCACCGTACCACCGCACTGGCTTGCGCCATTTTAGATCTCTACGCGATTAAAGAAGCCGAATCACCGCGGTGATTTAGTCCGTGGCATTGTGATGTCGTGTTTGAGGTCGCGGGCTCGATTTCCGGTCACGGCGGTCACAATTAGACGGGTGAAAAATGCAAAAAATCTCACGTGCTTACGTTTGGATTCACGTTTAAGAACCCTAGGTGGTCCAAAGTTAGTCCGCAGTGCCCTCACTAAATAAAGTGCCCCATAATGGTATATCGTGGTATTCGTACACCAAACCTGGTACATTTTTTAATGACTACAAACAACTGCGCGGCAAGAGCAGCAGTCTCATTGCTCTCGCATCCGCGCGAGAGCCGTGCGACTCATGCCTGCGGGTTTCATTATTTTTCCGTTTTTTTTTTTTCGGAAAAGCAGTAGCCGATAGCCAGCGTCAGCTTCAGCTTGAAGTTATAAAGTTCGCTTCGCAGATATGTATGGTACGCGATCAATTTGCGTCGCGATCAGATTGGTAAATACATATAGGCCGTATACAGAAGAACAACTGCAAACTATTTAAAACCGGTTGTATTACATTGCACTCCGCGGTAATGTTCAATCTTCTGCAAGCAACGCAGCGAAATGGAAGTGGCATCGGCCCTGTTTTCCTTACAAACCGGATCCCTGCGCGGTTTTGATAATTAACTATATCAACCATCGTACCAAACTGAGTTTTCTCCAGAAAAAGAGGTAAATAGCGCGGGCTGTGGTGACTGCAGGTAAAAGGTAACCATGCAAGAAAAAAAAAAAGAGAGAGAAAACAGGAGACGCGGGGTTAAGCCAGCAGTTCTTCATTTTATTTCAGATTTTCGCAGTTTTTGTATAGTTACTGCACCAACATCACCCCTTCACATACGCTAGGAAAAAAAAAAACGTACGTCTTCCATGATTCGGCAGCTTGCCAAAAGAAAATATAGCCTGCAAGAACCACATCGTAACACGGCATGAAGAAATCAATGTCAGAAACAATTAAATGCAAGACGCCCCTTTTCACGATCTCATCACCGCCAGAACAACAGGCATTCGAATTTTTTTGTCAGCACCACTCGAACTGCACTAACCGGCTTCTCATCAGAAATGTGCGAAGAATCCAATTACAATTTTTGACGTGCCATTATTTTTGCTATTGACGCTGCGACTATGAGGCATTTGTGCGTGAAATACATTTTAAACGTACGTTGAACGAGATACGAGGTACACAGCCAGAAACGCTCTCCTTTGGGTTGGTTGCGGCATTCTTTAAAGCATAAACGGAGCAGTGCAAACGAAAAAAAAAGGGGGGGGGTGGGGGGGTGGGGGACTGTGAAAGGAACGTACACAGGACGGGCGCTGAGTTCCAGCTATGTATGATGTGATGTGAATTTATGTAGTCTCGATTTGGCGCTCTCAAAATATAGTTTAGGTTTGCGCCCGTCCTGTGCAAGTCCCTTCCTCAGCCCTTGTTTCCTTCTTTTTTGCGCTGCCCCGCTTATGTGCTCAAGCGTACAACCAGACTTGCACTCGTGTTACGGAAAAAGAAAGTAGCTGATTACAATTACGATTGTTTCATGCACGCCATCAGTTATTGCTCGAAGAAGGCAACTCAATAATTACTAAAGAGCAGTCAATTACACGAAGTACTTTCTTTCCCGCATTTACTAACTTGCTTATATCCAGACCAGTACAAGCAATTTTCCCACAGGTATACACAACAGCACAGGTCGGCAAAACTTGTGGAGCTCACTCAGATTCACTCATGAAATATATATTGCGCTCAGGGCTCACTCGGACTCAGACTCACCAAAATTTTCCTGAGCCGGACTCACTCAGACTCACGTTCACCAAAATTTTTTTCAACCGGACTCACTCGGACTCAAACTCACCACAACATTACTCACCCGGACTCACTCAGACTCAGACTCACGACTCGATCTGAGTCTGAGTGAGTCCGAGTAAGTCGACTCGTGAGTCCGTTAGCCTAGAATTAGCTTTTTTCGACTATGATGTCAATGCACTTTAACACCAATATCTCACGTAATCGATACTCTTCTTGACGCCTTTTGATATGTACCTTCAAATACGAGTTGTGAGCGTTCGCAAACCAGTAACGTCATTTTTCTTAAAAGAGATGACAACATAAGATATATCAAGAGAGGTCAAGGCACCCCGCTACGTAATTCGCGCCTCTGATCAATAAATATTGAAATGATTTATGAATGACACTGCTTTGAAATATGTGTGCGTAGACGGGAGGAAAACCGTGATTCCTGGCAAGGCTGATAGCAATACTGAAGATGAGTAGATAGGACCATATATCGGCAAAAGTAGGTGTAACTCACTCGGACTCACTCAAGAAATATATCTTGCGCTTTGGACTCACTCGGACTCAGACTCACCAAAATTTTCCTGAGCCGAACTCACTCGGACTCACACTCACGAAAATTTTCTTCAACCGGACTCACTCGGACTCAAACTCACCAAAATATTACTCACCCTGACTCAGACTCACGGCTCGATCTGAGTCTGAGTGAGTCCGAGTGAGTCGACTCATGAGTGAGTTCGCCGACCTATGCACAACAGGGATATGCCCCTGGTACAGTGACTACACAGTCACACTTACACACCTTGCTTACCAAATAGAGAGCGGCCACCGCATGCAGTATCTAGGCTGGTGCGTTCACCACATGCACTCACAATGTGGTCTTGGGGGGCGCAGCTTTTCCGAGCTGGCTCTGGGGAACCAACTGGTGGCCCTATATATAGACCAGGCCCGGCGAGCCGCTGCGGCCAGTGGGGCTCCACAAGAGGGCTCCACTCGGGATTAAGCACGGAGTCTCTTCATGCAATGAAGCTTCTTCTTCTTCTTCTTCTCCTCCTCCTTCTCAAATACAGTGAATACGACGAGCTGCCCTGGCCCTTTCAGAAAGTGCGTCTTCAGCCGAGATTAATCGGCATGACGTGCCGATTATCTAGGCCGAGCACTCGCTGAAAGGGCCAGGAATGTGGATTGATAGTGAAGATAATCTGCATTACATGCCGATTATCTTCACTAACATTCAAATTTCCAAACCATCCTCTCCTCCACCCCTGGACTGCTTAAGAATTTCCGCCAAGCTTCAATGAAGAGCAGCGACCACTTCTGTTGAGCGGCGGCACTTGCACCCACTTGCTCGAGGAGTACTCGATGAGGCAAAAGTGGCCCCACTGAGGGCTCAGTCGTTCGATGTCCACTCTGAAGGGATAGTCATGTTATTGTACAACGTACAAACACCAATCGCAGAAATAAGCATACACAAGTCTCGCACCATTCAACAAAACGAGAAAAAAATCGAAATCTAGACTCCGTGAACACGAGCGTCCTCGCGCCATAACCCTCGTGCCGCGAAATATATGACGCTGACAGTGCAAGCAGTGTGACCTAAAAATGAAAACTCACAAGGTCCTTTACGCATTCACGTAAAACGACTCGAAGGCGAAAGGCCTCTTCTTTTTTCGTCTAAGTTGATGTATTGATCCCCCCCCCCCCCCCTCCCCCCCCCCCCCCCTCCCCCCCCCCCTCCCCTTCGACAGCTTTCTCCACCTAAGGTGGTTTCTCACTTCATCCAGGATGGGATGCTTTGCAAGCTTTCTGCACCTCCCCTGGTTTGTCGCAGCCTCCGTGATTGGCCCACCTTTGACCAAGCTACGGAGTCACGTGATGACGTTATCATGTGATGTCGTGGTATGCGGCGTTACAGTGACGTCATAGTGACGTCACAAATGTGGCAATCTGTGACGTCATGATGACGTCGTAGGCTGACGTCGTCACGTGATGATGATTTTTTTTTGCATCGTTCAAGTTGACGGCGAAGCCGACGGTCAGTTTTCGTGTTTGACGAAGCATCTAAGGCTTTCGCCTTAATACCGGGAGCCGCGTTTAAAATGCGCATTCGCCAGGCCTCTGCGGAGGTCGACGACGACCGTTCTGCACTGTAGTTCTCTTAAAATTCGTGTGTACAAAACTGCAGCTCTTGTCACAGCTTTTCTCTTGAACAAAGTGACTTAATAGACATAATCGTTTTTTTTTTAAGATTTTGGAACCATCCATGACCTCGTGCTTCTGTGATGTAGGCAGCTGAAGCGTTGCGGCGCTTCTTGAAACGCACCACCTGTATGCACACGAGCGCTCGTAACGTACTACACGCTGAACACCTCTTTGTGTGCGTCTGTGCGATGTACCAACTTCTGCTCGTCTTTCAGTCACCTTTCATTTTCCCCAGTGCAGGGTAGCCAACCGCTCTCAGCCTGCAGCGTTAACCTTCCTACCTCTGTCTTACCGCGCTCTTTGTTTCTTTGTAAAGATAGCAACTGATTGACAGAGGGACCAATAATAGGAATCGAGCAATTACATCACTGAAAAACACGTAGTTTCGTTGGAAGTAGAGATATAACAGGTTGCTCTCGACCCTTTGACAGTTGGCGTAATAACCGAGCGCGGTACAAAAGGAGCATCAATGATTTGGAGCGTGCATCCATTTCATGACCGACGTCTCACCGCAAAGTACTCTTCACGACGCTCCACAGGGAGCTGTGGCGACGTCGCCGGTCTGCTTTGAGCTCAGTCGTTCCAATTGGACTAACAAAGACGAATATCCAGAAAAAAGAGCTCGTCGTAGATTTTGCTCGTCTCCCACGTCCGACTGCGTGCTCCTTCTTTTGCATCATAGAAAAATAGTAAACTGAGGAAATACGCCTTCATCGTTGACCTTCTGTCGCATAACCAGTTTGCCCGGAACAGGGATGTCAACCTAACAAAGATATCACTGTGCCTCTCTGGGATATATATATATATATATATATATATATATATATATATATATATATATATATATATATATATATATATATATATATATATATATATATATATATATATATACGGGAATGCACATATGGCATGATGTAATGTGTTCTTGAGGCTCCACCAGTGTAAGGTAGCCAGAGAAAACGCCAGGTCTGCGAGGAACGCGCAGCACAGTCACAGCAAAAGCTGGAGCGGTGGTTTTTCTATAGAGTCCGTTGTAAACTCTCTTGCGGCAACTACTACAAGTACAGTTGCAAAAGGCCCACTACGCCATAAATCATAATTTTGGGAAGTATGGAAGTACCCACTATGTATGCCATTATTTATTATTCTGCGGAGAAGCTAGGTACCCGCTACACATCTGTAAGGAATTATGCGCACTATGTTGATACTGTGGCTGATGGATGGGTGGATGCAAAATTTTATTGAAAGTCCTGAGGTGCGCGACTCGATACTGTGGTTGATGACGATAAAAAATTATGGCTGAGCCTTCTGTAATGGGTGGGAAGCTTGAAACGGCCCACTTGTTACGACATTCACATTGTGTGACGCAACTGTACGCCGCCGCCACCGCCGCCGCCGGTGTCCGTAACCGCTATCGCGCAAAACAAGAAAAAATGAAATGCGAGAAAATACCCAGAATCGGATGGGATTCGAACACGGGCCCTCTGCGTGGCAGTCGAGTATTCCACCACAGAGCCACGCCGGCGCTTGAAACTGCTTCGCAAAAAGACCCTATACAGGCGTCATGTCGGGAAAGAAATCGCGTTAACATATCTAATATAGCGTGGTAGAAGAGTAAAGTAACAACCACACGTCACAGAATGCGAATTTAGCCATGATCGTTGCGAAAATATTATTGGTACATGCATATTGCAAATCTCTGGGACCATGCGCGCGTGTGCCCGACGTGTGTGCCCGACACATATCCAACAATCTCGTATGAACGCATATGAATCATATGTGTTCTCGTATGATCATGCGTTATCATTGAATATGTGTTGTACGTGTCACATGAGATTTTTAGATAGGGAAGTGGGTCGTTTAATGCTACCCATTCATTACAAAGGGCTCAGCCAGGGTTGCCGTTGGTGGCTACTTTGCGCCAAATTGGCCACTTTACGACCCCGATGGCGACAGAAATTTCAAGCTGGTGCCATGGCTACGTTCTGGCTACATTGAACTTCTACTTTGGTGCATTTAGTAGCCATTTTTTTTATTATTGGCAGATAAAATAACATGCAAGCCTAACGACAACCCTTTGTTTCCAACCTTTTCTGACGTGTCAGCTGAGACATGCGCATGTGCTCTTCCCGATGCTCATTGAGGCAGCTCAGCGCAATGCGCGGCGTGCCAGCCGAGACAAGGTGAACGAATTTCTTGTTCCTGTTCGCCTAGTCAATGTTACTCACACCAATATTGGCTTATAATCGGTGGTCTTATAAACTTGAAAATGGGGACGTGATAAACCTGAAAATTAAAGATGAAATCTAACTGCGTCTTTTGGCTAGCACACTGTTCACGCAGCCTGCCAGCGATTCTGGAGTTACGAGTTAGTTGCTAATGTGGTTGCACAACGCGTGTTCTCGTGTGAACTTGACAAAAAGAGATATCCATAACCGAATGAGGCTGTACTGATCATCTTCAACCATATTTCACTGCTTGAAATTGGACGGACATTATGGTAACTATTAGTCACTTTCTTTCCGCGACTGTTCCAATCTTACTCCGTCCCTAGCAATTACTCCGTCTGTTCTACGTGCAGGTGCACGGAACTCATTAATTTTTTCACTTATTTGCAACTTGCTTATGGCTTGAAGAACAAGCAAGCGCAGACAAGAACTCTGCTCTTATTTCTATTCTATAGCTGATTCAAAAAGATAACATTCATTGTTCACTAATAAAAACTCTCTTCACAATACGTCTTTCCTACCATTTGGCTACAAATTTGGCGATAATGTTTTAAATGGTTTGGCTGCTTTCGCGACTTTTAGCTTGAGTTCTGGCTCCTTTTCGAATCTGCCCAACGGCCACCCTGGGCTCAGCCATAATACCTTATCGTCATCAGCCACAGCATGAAAAAAGTCCACATAATATCCTACAGATTGTAGCGGGTACCAGGCTTCTCCGCAGAATGTTGCACAATGGCATAGTGGGTGCTTCCATGTATACTTTACAAAAATCATGATGACCTATGGCGTAGTCGGTTCCGCGCAACTGTACTTGTAGTAGTTGCCCCAAGAGAGCTTACGACGGAGTCGAGACAGGCCATATCTCCAGCTTTCGCTGTGACTGTGCTGCGTGTTCCGCGCAGGCCAGGCGAATTTTACATCTGTTAACGTGATTCTCCGCCCGACATGACACCTGTATAGGTTCTTTTGGCGAATGAGTTACAAGCGCCGGCGTGGCTCTGTGGTAGAATACTCAACTGCATGGAGAGGGCCTGGGTTGAAATCCCGATCGATCCTGTGTATCTTTTCTCATTGTGCGTGAAAGCGGCTACGGACACCGGCGACGGCGGACTACACCACCAAAATCGGCTGTCGTTGTGATCCCATAACAGCTTTCGCTGCAAAAAAAATAGTGTATTATTTACGCGACTATGAAGAACTGGAGACAGGAACTTCAATGGAGCGGTGGCGTGTATGACAGGACAGCGGATTGCCCACTGGCGTCGTCGCCGTTTCAGGAACGGCCCCGGAGCGGGACTGCCCTGCACGTAACATTCTGCGTTCGCCTTGTTGGCTCCCCGGACTCCAGCGGCTTTGAATACAATTTCTCCGGTCGTTATGGCCGGTATCATTCTGGCCCTCTCCTCCAAGTCAGGTTTCGATGGGCGGAGGAGGGCAGACGGCGGAAACGACGGCAGGGTAGAGCGCTCTCGTTTGTTTGGTCAGCGTCGCGAGGCACATCGGCGGGGAAACGACCAAGAGGTACTGCAGGTCTGCAGGCAGGGAAGCGCATGGCGGTCCGAAGGCCGGCAGACAGCGCCGCGGTCCGCGGCAGTTTCACGGCTAATGGAACGATCACGGGTCGCTGAGGAGGAACACGGCGGACGGCGAGGCGGGAAGGGGAGCGGCCAGATTTATCTTTCCTCCCTCCTCCCCCTATCTATCCATCGCCAACGCCAGAGAGTCCGCCGAGCGGCGGGACCGTGCGTAGCCAATTGGGGATTAGCGCAGGAAGGAGCGCGCACCGCCTGTTCCGCCGCACGGTCGCTCGTTTGTGCGCGCATCTCTCTGCCTATTTATATATGTGCGTGTGTGTGTCTGCCCCGGGGCGCACGCTCTGAAACAAGCTCTGGCGCGCACATACACCACGTAAGGGAGGGCAAAAAATAAACGGGGGAGGCAGGGATGCACAAGAAGACTCCGCAGCGCGAGACGGCTCGCTAGACGGGAGGAGCGGTTTTTTCTCCTCCCCGCTCGGCAGCGCTCCCTCCTGTTTTCCCCAAAGCGGAAAGGAAGGGGGGGACGCCGGGATTTGACCGACGCTCATTTCGTTGGCTCGTTCGCGTCCCCGAGAGCGCAGTGAAAGCTGGGGCACTGGGAGAGAAAGAGATAGGGCACGCCGGCAGAAACAACGCCGGCGTCTTCGTCGTTACGCTCATTGGAGTCGCAAGTTTTATTTTCCCGATGGGGATGGAGCTGTCTTTGCTTCCTTTCTCTCCACCCTCTTCGTCCTCCTTTCCTCCCCGGATTCTCCGTGGCAGGGTATTTTCTCGTACTCCTCCCGGTCGCCTGTTAGCTCTCCGCGTGTTCGAGTCTCATCGCCTGTGTGTATACCTCGCACGGTGGCTTCCTTTTGTCGCTTGCCGCTCCCGGCGGCGTAATGGCCACGCTGATGAGATTGTCGTTGATGATGATGGCGATGATGGTGCCTGTAGAGGTGAAAGTGTGGCATGCGCTGGTTCCGTGCACCATCCCTCGGGCATTCCTTTCCTTTTCTTTTCTTTTTTTTTTTTTTACGTTCTGCCTCACGCAAAAGAATCTTGAGCACGTGCGTGTGCGCAGGCAGAGAGAGTTTCGCTTTTATTTCCTTTCGCAAATAGCTCCATAGCAACTCGTTTTACGGTTTCGCCGTAGCAACGCGGTCTTGTTTCTTGTCGCGTAGCTGAAAAGTGATTGACGATGTACATGGAGCAGTCGCGTTTCAATCTTCTTCAGAACAGTAAAAAAACAAGAAAAAAGAAAAAAAAAGAAATCCCAGCAGCAGCTTCCTGAGCAGGAATTATCGCGATGCGAAGCGCTCAACCTAAAGAATAACTAATGTGTTCAAAAACAGACTTTCCTCGGGCCACCCATTTTCGCCAATAAGCGCTGAAGAACATTCACACTCCGGCGTAGCTGCAAGCAGGCTGGATTCGAATGAACGAACAAGCGCGCCCATTTCTTTACACCACACAGCAATGTGCCTCCTCACGCCACTCTGCAGGCCTGAGAGCACTTGTACTCCTGCGCCTTGAGGTTGTAGCTTTCGCTGTCATGCATTCAAGACCGGGATTTCCATGTCATTCAAACTAAAGCTAGAAGACTTACCAAATACGTGATAAAAGCTAAACTTCCTACATGGGTTTGCACGGGCAATAAACATCATGAATGGACGCACATATGAAAAAAAAAAAATGCTCACGAAAAAACAGATAAATCTCAAAGCTAATTGATAAATTGAAACATCACGTTCGTTTTTGTTCCGTTAAGAATATTGCATCGCGGTTAATTCCCAATTAGAAATGTCTTTGTAATTCATTGTCACGCACAGTTTATAGCTTTGAAGTGAGTGGTAAAGTGTCGTGGTTAAATTGAACGAAGACAAAAGGAAAAGACCGGTACCTGTTAGTAGCTTGTCGTATAGCTTAGTAACGGCCTCGATACCCTCAAGCTATATATACTATGTGTATGTGTATGTGTATATATATATATATATATATATATATATATATATATATATATATATATATATATATATATATATATAAGTGTTGGCCATTTTCATTAGCAAACCCTCCTCGCCTTCTCCAACGAGAAGGCCACCATGGTGGACTTGTGGTTACGGTGCTCGACTGTTGACCCGAAATTCGCGTGTCCGATCCCGGCCGCGGCGGTCGCATTCTGATGGAGGCGAACTGCTATAGACCCGTGCGATGTCAGTGCACGTGAAAGAACACCAGATGGTCGTAATTTCCGGAACCCTCCACTATTCGCCTGGTGTGCGACCGATGGCGGCGCTGCGAACCGCGCCTGTACGACGTTAGAGCGGGGATTCGCGCGCTTTCGTCTGCTACGTAGGCCCGGCGCCGTGTAGAAACCACCGTTGTGGTAACACTCAACGAAGAAGCAGTGCATTTGGTTATCTTGTGTATGTTGGCTACCGACGCCGTTCGAACAACCGTGGGTCTCCGCTTTTGACGTTCATTTAAGATCAAAGCTCTTTGTTTGTCAGAAGTGCGGCCCCTTATTGTCTCTGCGACGAGTGCTGCGCAATGGTGAAGTACTGTTTTGTGCCTCAGTGTATACTTCGTCCGCTCGTGAAAAGGGCGTTTGCTTTCACAACTATCCTAAGGACCCGAAGCTAAACAAAAAGTGGATAGTCAATCTCAGTATGGGAAAGCGCCCCAGGCCTTCATCGAACCGTGTGCAGCAAGCACTTCGCTGACAGTGACTTCTGCTACCCACCGTACGCGCCACTCTTCGGTAAGCTTGTAACCGTGTTTGAGTACCTCGCCAGTACTTTAGCCATTTATTGCACGCAGGCTATAAGCCTAGGCGACTTACACTAGGTGCAGTGCCGTTCCAAAACCTGCCGCGAAGGCCCCTAGACAAGGAGCCGACGACGCGGCCTCCGAATCACCTCGCAGGTAAGCGCGCCTCGTGAGCGCAGCTGAGGGGCGTATGATATCTGAGACAACGGCTGTATTTGGATCGTGTACGCATACATACGTATTTTACTCACGAAGACAAGCGCGCGCCTAGCGGATTGCTTATCATAAGTTCATAAGCGAAACCTGCTGCGGCTGTTTAGTGCACATTCTCTAACGGTTTTCACCTGAGGCAGTGCAGACACTTTTTTACAAAAGCGGAGCTCTTTAGGCTCTTTTCGTTATGCCACGTGCGTGAACAGAAACCAGCTTGCCTTTGCCCCGCTGCGTTCTATGTTACGTTACACGTGGATATTGCCTCAACCTGCTTTGCACGAACAGCGAGCATTCGCCACTTCACTGCCGTCGATCACGACGGAGACATTGCGTGGCGGGTTCGCAAGTCTACTTGTTTGCAGGACGAGCGCCGCGACGGTGGTGCGATCTCCGTTGACGGCCTCGACCGCGCATTCGACAACGTGGCCTTCGTCGTACACCGCCTCGCCCTCGATGAGACACCGCGACGTTTCGCAAGCTTTATCTGCATACTTGAAGATGCTGGAGAAAGGCACGCTTACTGAAATATCGAAAGAAACACCCGAACTAATTAGTATCGTACGGCGGAAAGTGTGGATAACGAGCGAGAACACTCACACATAGTTTCACTTTCTTACCAGCTATGAGGTCGGTGGCATCGGCGCACTCGTCGGTCATCCGGGGGATTTCCTGGCCCTGTCGTTTGGGCTTCAAGTAAAACAAGTTCATAATTGCACTCGAAAACATTCGTTGCAGGCGTTCGTTGACCCTGGCGAGGCTGTTCGTTCGAAAAAGTTCCCGCCTGAAGCAGACGATCCTCGTACAAGAGCCGCGGCGGCTGCAGCGCGGTTGAGAGCGGAGTCCCCGCTCCGACGTCACACGCGAGAGGGCGCCACTCCAAGATCTCGAGGCGAATATGGCGTGCCTCATAATCATGTCGTGGTTATGGCGCGTAAAAGCCCGTAAGTTATTATCCAACAATGAGCAATCTTCAATAACGCCATGTGCCCTGTCCACGTCCGTCTTGCAGCCAAGATAGTTGGATACATTTACATAGAGTAAACACGCGCAGTATATTTACTCGTGATTCCTACACCTTGATGCTCTAGGGACTTGAACAAAGCAAATGAGTTTGGCACAGGATTTGGGGAGAGGCGACGTGGCTGGTTATAAAAACGTCGCAGCGCTTTTTAAGTGCAAATATTGCGGTACTTTGCTGCACAAGCAAGAGTCAACGAACAAGATAATATAGTAATGCTCGATCTTCCTGAAGACACGCTGAAGAAATTGCCGATTTTGCCATATGTATGGCTACGAAACCACAAACTGATATCGCTATATGTATATATGTACAGTATGTTGAGGGCAATCCTGAACATTGTACTCGCTTCCTGCAACTTTTACATCAGTTGTATATTTACACGCACAGTATAATAACCGGAGAATAAAATCTGTTTCACTCGAAACATTCATTGCGGCAGAGGAAACGGTTGAAATATCGCACAGTGGGGGTTACTCGCCATGCATTGGGAATGCAAGAATAATTCGTGCGTTCTAGCTCGCCTTCCCGCACTGATCGGGCGTGCTCGTACTAAAGCAGGAGTTGCGGCATGTTGCAGCTCCTGTACAACGGCTTGTTGTATCGTACAATAAGCATTCTTTAATGAAAACCAACATACAATGAAGACGGGAAAGGTATATGGGATAGGTATTTGTAGTCTTTTAACTGTATTGTAGTAATTGTGAAGTAAATGTAAAGAAATTAAAGTGTACGAAAAGACAACTTGCCGCCGGCAGGGATCGAACGTGCAACCTTCAGATAACGCGCCCGACAGCGTTTTAGGGTGCTTGCTTGTTGAGCCGAAAGTCGCGGGTTCGATCGCGACCACGGCGGCCGAATTTCGATGGAGGCGAAATGCTGGATGCCCGCGTACTTAGATTAAGGTGCACGTTAAAGAACCCCAGACGGTCGAAACTCCCGGAGCCTTTGACAACGGTGTGCCTCATAATCATATCGTGGTTCTGGCGCGTAAAACTCCAGATATTATTATTATTACAATTACTACAGATCAACGAAGTTTGTGGGCTGCAGAAGGAAGATGCTATAGTAACTTCGAAAAAGCGTTCTGTTGGCTGTCTTCCGCGCACACCGGCGCTTCGTAGTTTCTTTTTAATTTAGTTATTAATTAACAGCTTCTATATTGGTGTGGTTAAGAGAACCAAGAAGGCGGTACGAACAGAGGAAGACGAAGACTCGCCGTTGCTGGAGTGCTTTCTCTGTTGCTCGTAAATATACATTCACTCGTGCGACTGCTTCGTTCCTCCTACATTTTGGTGGAGGGGCGGACCACCGCATGCACCTTTAGTCTCAGAGATACATTTAATCATCGGGGCTTTCTCGCGCGTGACACCACCATAGACACAAGGTCAGCAAACACAGTGTCAATAAAGTTTCACCTCGATACATCTTTTTTTTTTTATTGAAATATAAAAATAAATGAAGGAGTTGTTGTCACCATTGCTGTATTCATGAGGCGATTGTTCGAACAAGTGCTCTCCAGAGACCTATAGCGCCTGCACAAGTTTGTTCAGCTGCAACCGAATAAATAAATAAATGAATAAATAAATAAATAAATAAATGCCTAAATAAAAATAAATAAATAAATAAATAAATAAACAAATAAATTCAAAGAAATAAGTGGAAACATATAGTACGCTTTTGTGTTCAGTCATTCAGCTTCAACTCCTACATTTGTGCGAAATTTGGGCGATCTAATTCTTAACCAAGAGAAAAGTATCATGCATTCGTCCTATTAGTACGCCTTTATTCGTTAACTTGATTACACTTCACACGATCCCATACGCGGTCGTATCGTGGCGGGGAGGCATTCATTAAAAGTGTGCATAAATTGCAGGCGTGGGCAGCCGCACCGCAGACCAAGAAATCGATTAAAAACCACTGAGCAGATAAAGCCTTAGAGTCCGTCGCGTTGCGCGAGTAATTCATGTTAATCCTATTAACGCAGACGAGATCGGGTTCAAAATTTCATCACTGTTGAAGAATTACCGACAGCGTGCTAAATCCTTGAATTGCTCGTTTTAACCCGCAGTGCCCGCTTTTGTTTTTGAAGTTCATTTTAGCCCCCCGCAGAGGAGCGAGAGATTCGTTCAAACGCCTCGACGACGACCATTTTTTCTCGCGAATTCTCGCGAACAAACAGACGTCCTGAAAGTGTATGGAGAAATGAGCGATGTTGAAGAACGCATTATTCAAGGACGCCAACTGCAGCCATCCGCCTCAAACCAAAAGGCATTAAAATAATTTTTACGTAGTGCTGTGCGCTCCGTGAATTGAGCGTACCGTTCTTGCGTCAAAGTGTCCCGGTGATATAGCAGTGTTACGTATGTAAATAATGCACATATGTACTATCCTCGTCAAATGAAACCCGAACAGCGGCAAGCATTCGCAGTGGTATAGTGCGCGCCGTCCAGTTATCACCACTGACAGGCGCGTGCATCCGGTTCGGCAGCACTTCGCATACATGCGCGCCTGTCCATAGTAATAACTGGACGGCGCGCACTATACCACTGCGAATGCTTGCCGCTGTTCGGGTTTCATTTGACGCGGATAGTACAGTCGGAATCACACTTGTCTAGAGCGCCCAGCTGGCCGCTGCAGCTGCTGTTTTCTGCAGAAATATGCAAAGACCGACGCCGTAATGATACCAAACATGGTCATACCGCATGCTATGCCCTTGTACTATAATTAAAGCATGAACGGAAGCTTGTAGCTAACGAGAGGTAGAAGCTGCGGCCAACAACGGTGTCAACAGCCACGCGGTCCTCTGCTCTAGACAAGTATGATTCTATCCGTACACATATGTTTACATACATTACGCTTTCTATATCGCGTGTAGACCTTATACGCTTCATAAAATACATTGATGAAGAGTCCAAGCATTCGTGGCCTCAACATATACGCAGGTAGCTCTCGTGGCATTAGATTACACCACTGCCTTTTGTTGACGTGTGTTTGCCTCGGGAGCTTTTTCTGTTTGTGGGCTGGGATTGCCCCCTAAACAATGCCGAATTCCGCATTGTTGACGAATTTCCCCACGCTTGAACGCTGAGTCTGGCGTGTACCCGTACTCGTAGCAACAGCCGGTCTTGCAGTTTGGTGATTGCGACAATTAATACCTCGGAATTCAGCACAGTGCTGCGTAACCCTCCTGTTTCGTGTTTGCCTCCGCCACGGTATTCTAGTAGTTATTGCGCTCGACTGCGGGCCCGAAGGTCGCGGGATCGAATCCCGGCTGCGGCGGACGCATTTCGATGGACGCGGAATGCTAGAGGCCCGTATACTGTGCGATGTCAGTGCATGTTAAAAACCACCAGATGGTCGAAATTTCCGGAGCCCTCCACTACGGCATCCCTCATAATCATATCGTGGTTTTTGGGACGTAAAACGCCGACAATTATGATTACACTATTTCGTGTTTACTTTTTCGCTCGTAGCCACGTTTGCTCTCTGGTGGCGATAAGTTTTGGACACCTTTTCCATAGAACAGCTGTTTTCTTCTGAATGACGCTCTCGTAAGAAAACGAAAAAAAGAAACAAAAAATGCGCATAACGCTCCTTTTGGGGCCATCGCGCAGTGTTTCGTCATCCGCCATAACATGTAATGTCTATAGAAGTCAATATGTACATCAATAAAATGATGTCAAACACGTAATTTTTTCTCAATAGCGCTTTCTCTTGACATGCGGATATATGAAACGCTTCCTGGCGCATGAAACATTTGTGAACACGGGGTGTCGCTGGAGCCGTCGTTTCGACAAGCCGACTTGTCTTTTGCAAGGTTGCACCCCGTGTTCACGAATTTTTCATCCCTTCAAACTTCCATCTTCTCCCGAAGCCATTTTTTTTTTTTGCTACCTAGTGCAGTAATTTACACATACGAGACGGAGCTCTGGCACGTACACGTTCGGCTAAAATTGTTCTACATTTCGTATTATGTATGCTTTAAGGCAGCGCGGTGCCCGGAGACGTGCCCCGCGCGCAACGGTAGTTGTCGCGTGTGCGGACGTGACGGCGCACGTTGCGGCGTGGGCGCGCGGCACGGTTATATGGCCTCGTAGCAACCGCTGTGTTGTTCTTTCGGCTGGCCGTGTTATCGCTGACGAGTGCTGGGCCATAAATTGTTGCCCGAATAAAATGTGGCCCCTCCGATAGGCGCGCGCTGCGGCCCCGAGGAGGGCAATCGCGCCTATCTCTTATACAACGACAGGACAACTATGGCGGCGACAACACGCCCTTTGCAGCATATGGCCGGGCCACGTCTCGCGCCGCGGCGGCCGAGCCAACTTGGCCGCTGGCTGCCGCGTTATAGTAGATATTCAGGCATCGTCCTGTACAGATACGACGTATAGGAAAATAGCGCGCTGCTGCGTCACTCAGAAGTCGTGGAAATCCCCCGAATGGTTTGCGCCGGGGCTTTGCTAATGAATCGCATTGTGGTTAATGTTCGTGTCAGTTAGGAAGCTCTGCCTATGTAGGGCGCTAGCCTTTATAAACATACACTTTAAAGCTGCTGGGAGTTCGAGGTCGCTTCCGCTATGGGGTTTAAAAGGACTCTAAAGTGTAACAATGTATCAGCTTAGATTGATAAATTGTACTCTGGGAACTCTAATGTCGTTAATTTCTCCATCATGTGTTTATTAATAGAGAAAATAAATCAAGGTGAAAATTTCATTTTTAAATTTCGCGCTGAAGTCTCCGCGCGTTACGTCACGGATTTCAAAGTGTATTTTTTCGTATTTTGACGACACTGGCTCAACGAATTTTTCTGAAACTTAATATGTGAAGTCTACGACCCCCCCCCAGGAGACAATGTACTTCATTTTTACCGATTAGGGAACTACGTGTGACCTTAGCAGATGCCGTCAAAATCTATGACGTCATGGTGTTTGGTGTCGGAATTTCTAAGTGGCGTCGCCGCCCGCATTTTCTTTTCACGCGTTTTCTCGCTTACAAAGCGCCTTATCGCGGTTAGAGTGATGTTTTCGGTATTGTGAAATTTTAATTTACTATTACGCGAAAAATTTGTTTTTTCTTTCGTGTGTCTTTAACGTGCTAAAGCGACTCAGCGTATATGCGAGACACCGTAGTGGAGGGCTTCTCATAATTTCAACCACCTGGGGTTCTTTTACATGTACTGACATCGCACAGTGTACACCGGCCTTTGGCATTTCACCTCCATCGAAATACGACCGCAGTCGGGACTGAACACGCGTCTTTCGGGTCAGCAGCCGAGCACCGTAACCGCTAGACCAAGGTAGCTGCGCTTAAGGTTCACAATGAAGCACGTAATATAAAGTGTGTATATGCGTTGATGAATCTGAACGATATCTGAACAAGGCATAACTAACCACAGAAGTGTTTTTAGGAGCGAAGGTCTTTTTAGGCTTGCACGATGTCCGTTGTCGCCGTTGTCGCCGTCGTTGTCGTAGGTCTCCGTCGGAACAGCTGCGGCGCCGCTCCAAAACTCTCTCTCAGCAAGGGTATTAATGAAGGTCATGACGTCGTGCGCAGAACCGTTCGTAGAGCGCACGCAGCGCGCATACCGACCGCGCACAGGTGTTGCGCTGCGGAGGCGCCGCTCCGAAACCTCTCTCCGAGCAAGCGCATGACGTCATGCGCAGAACCTTTCGCAGAGCGCACGCAGCGCGCATACCAACCGCGCGCAGGTGTTGCGCCGGCGCCTCGCCGCTCGTACCTAGAGCGCGCATACAAGCCGTGCACAGCGCGCTGCATTGCTCGCAAGCCGCTCGTACTTAGACCGTGCAGCGCTAGCGCATCGATCAATGGCGCTACACTTGATAAAATAACGCAGACTGGCTTCCAAGGAGCCTCGCTCCATCATCAGCATTCACTTCGTGGATCTGCAGTAATTTTTTTAACAGCGCTAGTAACTTATTTTTTGTTTGGGATGTTCTGAAAGCAGCCAGACGAGTGAATGTGAAGGCTACGTTAGGATAATAATCACAATGAAACAAATATTTGATGGCGACACTGCAATTGTCGACTATCCTTAAGACGGCGCTTTGACTGCTTGACTAATTATAACTGCTAAATTAACCTTAAAATATCTTGTCTTACTGATGTGTTGCATCAAACTTATCGGCGTACAACCTTTAGTATATTTTATCTATATATTAAATGCGAAGCATTTCTTAGCGAACTGCAGGCACTTTGAGCATTTCTATCTATGTAACTGTCTATCGATCTATCTAGCTAGCCGTCTACGTCTGGGTGCTCTCGTGATCGCCTCCTTAACTTGGGGCAGACCAAAATTAGTATGGGAGGGTAAAAGGGTTTAACGAATATGTCGGCTGGTCATAACTTGAATAACGTGAAAATCCTGTCGCGTACGTCGTCAAACCCTTTCCTACAGACACGTGTGGTACATACCCGTATACCACGGGAAGTGGTATAGGGGTATGCGCCACAGCTGATTGACAGCTTATATCTACCCAGGAGCGGCGGGAACAGACATTGGTAATTTAAATGCGAACGCGTTAAGAAAAACTGATATCGGTAGCGTTGACCCGACGAGTACAAAGAATAAATATCAGGGTCCGAGCAGGAATAAAACCCTAGCATTCTGCGTGGCAATCAAGTATTCTACCACAGAGCCACGCCAGGTCTCGAAACTGCATTGGAAAAAGGCACTATGCAGGCGTAATGTTGGTGAAACGTCAATTGAGGTTGCAGTGCTGGCTATCTAATTTTATAAACATTACATATGTACTCCTATGATACAAGCGTCACGTAGGGTTAACGCCAATTATATACTTAAGCGCCATCCACTGAAGTAGGTCTACGTAGCACTAGCCTGGGGTACCATCCTCGCATGTACGAGCGCTACATATCAGCTTACCGCTTCTGGTGTTGATAATACCTATGTTGCTGTTGGCATCGTTACACAACTTTAAACAACTGGTTATATAAAACTTATGCGACTGTTCAACGTATGTCTGTGCGTACAACATTTGTACATATCTTTAGCGTCATTTCATAACGTTTAGCTCAATAAAAAAATTACACCACAGTCACCTCCCCTCCGCATGCTTCGCATAACATGGATTCCCATGGTACGTGGGATCCGCCGAATTTTATGTATATAATATATAAGAACGTTAATTTCAGAATATTGCAGTCATTGAACGTATGGTAAATTTTAGAAAAAAATCGAGTTTGTAAGCAATGAAACTCGAATAGAAGAGCGCTTGGTTGTGTCTGTTCATCCTGTGTCTTCATCTGTCGCGCTGTTTGCAGCCATGGAAATATTAGGTGCGAGTCACCTTAGGGTCTCGGATTGTCTGAGTCTAATGTCGTCGCGGTGTGTCAGGTAGTCACGGTACATCATAAACGGGTATGCGCCTCAAAAAATGGGTAAATCCCACTGCTCGCCACCGGTCCACTAGAAATGATGAAGGCAACAGTTAGCGCAACAAATAGCCGACGACGTTAGCAGAGGTGACGCACCCTACCCTTCCCTACATGACGTAGGGAACTGAAACCGGGCATGTAAGGAAGAAGAAGAATAATAATAAGACGCCCCTAAGGGTAACCTGCTAACCTGCATTCCGCCGGAGTTTTCGGACGGCATTAGTGGAGGGGAAACACCCTTCCCTACATGCCCGGTTTCAGGCTTGGCACCACTAGTACCTCATCAAAGAAATCTCCAAACACTGCATGCTTCGCCCCTCCCTAGGTTTCACGTCAGTGGAGCTGAAACACCCTTCCCTACATGCTTCGTCCCTCCCCAGTTCTTTTTTTTTTTTGCAGCATCAGCTTACGTTATTCTGAATACGACTAACAAAATTGGTTTAATTAACCGCAAATAATCTCAAATGCCCAAGTGCACCGCTTATTCTTTGCGTGCTATGTGTGGAGCTTATCTGCTTCATTCTTAAACTTTTACAAGGCTCAAACCATTTCTCCGCCTAACTGAAAAAAGAAGCGCCGCAGAGGCTGCTCCTGAGTTTTATGCTGTACAGACAAAGTAAATGCTGATATCACGGTTTTCTTGCGTACAGCACGGAAAAAAAAGAGACCAAATATCACCCGCACACGCCAGGTGATCCACTAGTGCAACTGAGAATACTTGTTGCTTTTCACGAGAAGTAACGGCCGCGACGCGCCTTCATTCAAATTTCGTCATAGATTCGTCACGGAAAGTTCCGATCTTGCTTAACACAACGGCCGTCCGGCGTGCTCGATTTATTTATTTATTTATTTATTTATTTATTTATTTAGTGATACCTAAAATGTCTCGTTAGGGGTATGAGGGGTGGGCATAACTAGTCGGTAATGACTTTGGTTAATTCCTTGAACGATATATGGCTGGAGTCGTTCTCAGCGTTGGCAGGAAGACGGTTTCAGTCGTTTTCAGTTTCGACGAATAATTTCAGGTGAGCCGCAGTGCGAGCATCAGGGGGGATAAACGGCTTTTGAATGGCTACGACTGGATGAAGTGCCATGTGCACCCTAGGTTCGATGTCAGTCTGATGAAAAAGTAAGCGTTTTAATTACTCGGCATTAAAATTCGATCGCCCTTAATGGGCACTAAAATTCGTAAACTTTTATCTCAAATAACGTGCAATCTTAGTTATTTGTAAAAGCAATGGTATGCCATATAATTTGAGGACCTACAACTTCCTCATATAAACAGCAGCCCTGAAGGCGATAATTAAATTTTAATTAACATGTTATTGTTAACTACTCATTTCAACTTACGTTTACCTGCTGGAAGGTATTTCCTCCTCGACCGAGAGGTCGCGTACGAAGACGACAAGTCGCTGACTGTTATATCAATCTAATTTAAAAATCTACTATTAAAAAAAAAGCACCCTGTATAAACGGTTTCTCTGCGAACATCACAGCGCACGCCTGAACGGTGCGCCCTAGCAAACTCCGGTGTTGGACTTCCGGTATTGCTTTGCACGAGTGGCGCGGCAGTGTCGGCGTGTTGCGTTTTTTGCTGCTGTTCAGTTATCTCTGGCGCTCCCTCCCAGACACGTTTACAGCCAATGTGTATCAACTATACGGGAAAGAAACCAAAGGCACATAGAATGACACTTTGCATCAAGTGAATGTAAGCTCAAAACACTTACCTAAAACGGACCAGTAGCCGCTCTCACAGGCGTGCGCACGAGGGGGGGGAAGGGGGGAGGCGCCTTCCCTAGTCACCTAGGGGGGGGGGGGGGGCGTAAAATCGGCCCCGTACTTTGACTTAGTAGGGAGGGGCGCTGCGATCAACCTCCCCCCTCCCCCCCCTCCTCCCCTGGTGGGGAGCCCTGCGCACGCCTATATGGCCGCGCTCAACAGCGCTGCTGCAGCACGCCGCATATTGATAAAACGCTTATTATTGTGCCAGTGTCATATACTGGGCACTCCCAGTAGCGATCGAGCACGATCGTCATTGATCGTGATCTAAGGTGTCCAGTATGACTGGGATAACGGACAGGTATTACGTAATGCTGTCAGGCCGGCGGGTTCGCGCGAAATCGCTCTGTTGCTCTCATGAATCCATTCTATATGCACCCATAGATGCATGTATAATGTTGCATCTGGATGTTCAAGGCCAAAGAGCAGACGACAGTGGTCTCCGCGGCACATGAAAATGAAATGTTGTTGTTTGTAATTGGACGCTTTGGACAAACGCCTCAGTATCACATGAGCGCCTTTAGTGTACGCTTTAAAGCGCCCCTCACCAGGTTTGACAATTTTGAGTCACAAGCGCGATGCATACACTGGGCGTTTACGATCACGTCTGCCAAAATTTGCAACGCTACGCACCGCGGAAATGGGTCAATTTTCAAGCTTAACGCTGCTTGCCCGTCTTCTCGCGGGCGCGAGCCCCGAGAATGAGGGGATGACGTACACCCGTCGGCAAAATAAGTCGGGACGCGCGAGCGACGACCGCAATCAGATAAAACTGCATCGCCGCGCCATCTGACGTGGAAAGTGCGTGTGCGCGTCCGTTCAATCTCGCAGCCATATCTTTTTATTCGCTTGCAGCGGACCAGTGATTACATGTAGCGTTTTGCGCTAGGCGTCGCTTTCTTTCTTCAATTCAATTTTCTTCAGCGGATGGTATATGTAGTACATAAAGGCTAACCAGTTCGGTACTTTCTGCCGCAGGCGCTTTCACACTTTTCACGCAGGAGACGTAGAAAATATAATAAAATTAGAGCTCTTGATCATTTGATATACAATACGGTCGGTCATGTTACATATGTAGTATCAGCTCTTAGAGCAATATGATAACGTTTGCTTGACCGAAGATAGACATTGAAGTAAAAACATGTTTTGGAAGGCAGTACGTTACGTCTGCGTCCCGCACTTTGTTTCTTGGGGAATCCATCAAGTTTCATTGCGATCGCCTACAGGGTCTTTTTTTTCCCCCAGAGAATACGGATCTTATCGTCATATATTTTACATAAAAGTTCTACTACTGTCTGTCTGCTCACACGAACTTTATGTCGAAGCGGAAATACTTTGCCGCCCCTAAAGTTGTTGTGAAAAGATTAAGTGGCAAAAACTCGTTAATTTTTTTAGAAATCCCTAATAAACTTGAGAACTTCAGATATTAATCGCCGAAATTCAAGGCCCCAATCCAGGTTATTCTATATCGAAACTAAGCGTGCCGGGAGCGCAGGATATGCCGTCGCTGTCCTTCATCAGGTCGTAATTTCATGTTGAGAACAGTGAAAAAAGGCGCGTCGCAGCAGAATCGAGTCAGGAAAAATGCCAAGTCGTCTGAAATACAAAAGTCGACCGCTTATTCCTTGCGTTCGGTGTGTAGTGCTTAACTGTTTCTTTCTTAAACTCTACATAAGCGCAAAGAACTCTGTCGATTGTCTGCGAGGAGAAGCACTACAGTAGCTACCCCCTATAGTCTTACGCTGCGCAGTGCAAAATGAAGCAGCAATTGCGGTTTCCTTGGGCACAGCGCAAAATAATAAGATGCGCGCGAAAATTCACTAGCAATGAATAAGTGGTCCACTTGGATATTTCCAGACGACTTGCCGTTTCTCGTGACCATTATCTGCTGTGACGCAACTTTCTCAAAGTTTGTCACGTGACGTTCCGGTCTGACGTAAGACCACGGCCGGCGGCATATCGTGCGCACCCGCCACGCTCAATTTGAATATTGCCTGGATAGGGGCCTTCGATTTCGATGAATAATATCCCCATTTCGCATTTCTTGGTATTTCAAAGTGATGGGTATGTCATAAAATGTCACTTCCAACAGCTTTTCGATAGAAACAACTGCCCTCAAACTAATAATTAATAAATTAATTAACTATTTTTATAATTAGTCATATGAATGTAACTTTAGGTGCTGCAAAGTACTTCCGCCTCGACGTACACTTCGTGTATGAAGGCCACAGGTACCTGACTGTCATGGGAGTTTTATAAGGAAACCCATATTGACTAGAAAAAAAAATTAGGGAGACGCCACGGTGGTCTAGTGTTTGTGGTGCTCGACTGCTGATCCGAAAGTTGCGGGGTCGAATCCCGGCCGCGGCGGCCGCATTTTGAATAGAGGCGAATATGTTTGAGGCCCGTGCATTCAGATTTTGGTGCACGTTAAGGAACCCCAGGTGGCCAAAATTTCCGGAGCCCTGGCGTCCCTCATAATTATATCGGGGTTTTGGGACGTTTAAGTCCAACAATTATTATTCCAAATATTAGGGCAGCTTCGCACTAGCGGTACCAAGCGCGAAGCAACAACGGAGCTAGGCGGCCTTGTTTAGAAAATATTTGTAGGCTCAGCTTGGATTCGCAAACACGCGCCACCAGTTGCCGAATGCAGATTGACTTCTTTCTTCATCTTCTTTTTCTTTCATCTGTCTATCTATTTTTCTGTGACGCATACCCGCTTCCTGTGGCCCCTCCTTTTTTATTGTCCCCTTACCCTTACATCACTCCTCCTCAGCCTCACTTCTCTTTCCAACCACCTTGCTATACTATACTACATCATTTATATACCTACTACATTCAGAACCATGCATGCTTTGTTTAAAGCTCTGTGATTATCATTATACCTGGCCAACAACTAAATTTAAAAGTCACTCAATTGCTGTGTGATTTGCCAAAATAGTAGGTAGGGAGAGAGCTTGCAACTCCGAGTCTTTTTGGTCGGTTTTAGTGTGAAAGGTTATCACTGTTTATGTAGTGTAATAGTATAGCAACACTACCCTATATCGATTTATGTGTATGTTTTGAAATACTGGAAGACCTAAATTTGGAGGAAGGAGGGAAGGAAGAAAGGAACAGATGTCAAGACAAGCAAGTCAGCCAGCTGTTAGACTGACAGCTACCCTGTGGAAGGGAAAATGGTAAGAGCCTTAAAAGGTAACAGAAAAATGTAAGAAAAAAAAACAAAAAGAAGGAAGAGTACGACACGCATTAAAGTCTGTTTCTATGATAAGTGTTACGTGAGAAATGCGACAACGCTTTCAATGCTGAACATTAAGCTAACATTAAATTCGGCATACCACAGAGCAGGAATAGCAATGAACAAAATCATACAGCTGTGAAAGCTGTTTTCGTGTAGTGAAGTAGCGCTTGATTTAGACGGTCAGTTTGTGTATTATGTACTGTATAATCATGAAAAAGTTAAATCCTTGGTGTTCAAGAGCCCTAGGACAATAAGTATGTGTTAAAAAAAGCCGGCAGATCCCACGCACTGTGGGAATCGATGTAATGCGAAGCAGCCAGGAAGGCGCAAATCATGCTTTACATAATTTGCATGTCATGTTTTACATGTTAGGACCTGTCATTTATGTTCGTCATACAGTCACGTCGCGCAATACCAATTTTGGTGTATATCAAGCTAGCGAACTGGACGCAAGCACACCATGAGCGTGGCATGTAAATGGCGTTGTAGATGACATGCATGCCAAGATTTTCATGTTACCACCTGCCACTTATGTTCGTTATACAGTCATGTCACTCAATAATAAATTTGGTGTATATCCAAGCTAACGAAACGGCCGCCAGCGCGCCATGAGCGTGGAATGCAAGTCATGTCGCTCATGACATGTCATGATTTCCATATTACCACTTGTCATTTATGTTCGCCATACAGGTATGCCACTCAATACAAAATTAGGTGTATCTCAAGCTAACGAAACGGCTGCGAGCGCGCCATGAGCGTGGCATGCAAGTCATGTCGCACATGACAAGTCATAATTTCCATATTACCACTGGTCATTTATGTTCGTCATACAGTCATGTCACTCAATACCAAATTTCGTGTATATCAAGCTAACGAAACGGCCGCGAGCGCGCCATGAGCGTGGCATGCAAGTCATGTCGCACATGACAAGTCATGATTTCCATATTACCACTGGTCATTTATGTTCGTCATACAGTCATGCCACTCAATACCAAATTAGGTGTATATCAAGCTAACGAAACGGCCGCGAGCGCGCCATGAGCGTGGCATGCAAGTCATGTCGCACATGACAAGTCGTGATTTCCATATGACCGCTTGTCATTTATGTTCGTCATACAGTCACATCACTCAATACCAAGTTTGGTGTATATCAAGCTAACGAAACGGCCGCGAGCGCGCCATGAGCGTGGCATGTAAATCATGTTGTTCATGACATGCACGTAATTATTTGCATATTAAGACCTGTCATTTATGTTCGTCATACAGTCACGTAACTCAATCCCAAATTTGGTGTATATCAAGCTAACGAAACGGCCGCGAGCGCGCCATGAGCGCGGCATGTAAATGATACTTTTCATGACAAGTTAGTCATGATTTTCATGATATGACCAGCCATTTATGTTCGTCATACGGTCACGTTATGCCATACCAAATTTGGTATAAATCCCATTAACGATACGGCCAGGAGAGCACAAAGTCGTAGGCGGCTAGATAGATAGATAGCTAGATCGATAGATACGCTCAAAGTCGCCGAAGTTCGCTAAGAAATGCTTCGCATTTAAAATGCTTTACACATGAACGTCAAACCGAATTTACGCCCGTTATCTGAACTGAGTTCTGGTCTACTTTTCAGCTTATCAGTGCAGCATGACGTGCTGAGTCACTACAAGAAGGCGCACACATATTTTTACTTTGCAGATGGCGCTTAAAATGGCACGTGCATCGCTATGGAGCTATAAGAGCACCAGCAGCTCTCTAGAATATGATGCAGCTCATCAGGATGCTTCATAGGATCTCGGTTGGTACCAATTCTGTTCGGATAGTGTAATAAAGTGGTGTGCATTTCTTAATTCTGCAATGTAACAAATTACTGTAATCAAGGGAGTCATCGCTATACAATAAAAACTTTAAGATGACCACTAATTAAAACACATTTTCATGGTAGCCCTTATCTCAGCAGCATTGATACAATTTGCAGAATCTGCACCCGCACTCTATCACACCTACAAGACTATTGAATTTACAGTGGATTGCCTCTGTAACAGACACCTCTAGCACGAACTGGACTGAACTCTGGAGAATTCCTGACTAAACGGTCAGTGTGCATGACCTTTACAATGAAGTGGCATGTACAACGAAGTACTTTGAAGTTCCCCAGCCCATTATGATTCTGGCGTTTGACTTTATTGGCGTGTTCTATAGTTGCGAAACTGTTCCTAAAGTTCAGAAAGAAATATTAATCCTGCAGCTAGTGTTTGAATTTAGGCCTGAGCTCTGAAGCACAAAACTAAGGAGCACATTTTCATACACGGTGACTGAAGATATTTGTCGGTATTCGACCTATTCAAAACATTGTCTTAAGGGAGTCAATTTTAGAGGTAATGCACCGCCTCCATGGTCTGATTTCTACCTTGAAATCACAAGGACGAGAAGCCGCGTGCAAAAGCAGCACGGAACCTCCTGCCGACCATGGAGCGTCTGCCCGCGGTAAGCAAGCGCCAGACAGAAGCGAGCTCAAAGTAAAGAGGGGGGCCTTGGGTCTATTACTGGTGGCCAGTGAGGACAGGCGTGGCACAGTGGCGTATGCTAACGTGCCGTGAGACGAGCGGCGTCTGGACGCAACACCACCTAGAAGTAGCCGAGCGTCTCCACGCCAGGAAGGGACGAAGCATGGCTTGCGACGGACACTTAGGCCTGGCGTCGTTGTCCAGGCCACCATTGTCCGTTTAACGGCGCTTCTCGGCGATCGAGCCTTGTCGGGGCGACACAACGTGCTAGCTGGGTAACGAGGCACCAAAGGGTAGGCGCTCTTGATTCCCACGTTCCCTCCTCCTGAAAACTGGGGCCAGCTTGTTAGAGTCTGTCAAGGGTCAAGTGGCAAAGGTCGGCTCAGCCACGAGGGGGCTGAGCCAACGGGACAATGTCAAAGAGGGTGGCGTCGTCTTCCGGAAGGTCAGGACAGAAGAACGGTGTTGCACAGCAAGGAGAGGCGAAGACGTGGCTCCCGCTCATGCGAGTCCATGGTAGGCCTTGGCCACACTTCCCACACACCAGGGAGTGCCCACTGCCGGAAGAAGGTCCGCAACCCCGAGGGAACGGGGCAAGACTGCATACGGGGGGGTAGCCAACCCGCTCGAAATTTTGGCCGTCCGGAGTAGTAGACAGCCGGGTACACACGAGGCGTGGCTGCAAGTTGCGTACAGCAGCCAACCGCCGAAAGTTGCTGGGGCGAGGGCGGAAAAGAGCGGCAGGCTGGAACAACAGGCAACCAGGAACGGAAGCCAGTGCGACCACGCTCGGGCATGTGCCATAGCATTAGGGTGGGGGGGGGGACCAGCCACTGAGCGCGGTTGCCGAGGCCGCCGGGTGGGTTAGGCAGGCTGCTGGTATGTCCAGGGCAGAAAGCAGAAACCAGGCCACAGCAGGAAGGAACAGGAAACAGCAAGCCAAGGGTCAGCAACTGGCTAGTGGCACGGCAGAGCCAGGGGCAAGGAAACGACAGGGCGACACGGGAGCAGGCAGAGATTCCCCGGAATAACCGGCTTGCCCAAAAGGGTGCCTACCTCGCAGTAATGGCCAAAAAAGGCTTGCCAGGATATGACGTAGACAAGGCAGGGTATTTTCAGCCAAGAGGACTTTTTGCCGCTCCTAAACGGGTGTCCGCGCCCCTTTTGCGGTTATTCTCCGTTCACAAGGAATTAAATACAGGGACCTTGTTAGCGGGAGAAAAGTCTTGAGTGTGTTTCTGCAGGTTGTAACCGGTGGCGTGACCTTGGGGCAGCCAGTGAGGACAGGCGTGGTACAATGACGTATGTTATCGTGCCATGCAACGAGCGGCGCCCGGACGCAACACCACCTGAAGAAGCCGAGCGTCTCCACGCCGGAAAGGGGTGAAGCATGGCTTGAACCAGGTAATAAAGCCTAGCGTCGTAGCCCAGGCCGCCATGTTGCTGTTTTTAACGGCGCTTCCCGGTGATCGAGCCGCGCGGGGCCGACACAACGCGCTAGCTGGGGAATGAGGTGCCAAAGGGTAGGCGCTCTCGATTCCCGCAGATTATAGACTATATCGAGTACCTCGAACATCTGTCAGCATTTGGGCAAACACTGGGACTGGCTGACGCAATGTGATATGCACAATATTTCGTGTAATCATTCCAAAAACAGTAAGCATTATGAAAATTTTGCACTGCTTAAAAAAGGTGCTGAATGGAAACTCAAGTAATTTACTAAGACCTTTCTGTTTTACAAACGCTATACATGCCTGCTCAATTTTTACGCAACCCTATAGTATATCCAGTCCTAAGCTCCAGTTCTGTCAAACCTCAGCCAATAAACGCAGTTTCGAATGGCAGGCATATGATCGCATAATTAGAAGATGACTTTTCAGCCATGGTACTCGGATTCAATTTATATGTGGTACTTTTGTATGAACCATCAACTGAGGCATTAAAGCTGATGCGGAAGAACTTTTTCTGGTGGCAGTTGACGGCACTAGCTGGCATGGATATATTGTCATCATAAGTGCACTTATGCATGATTGTGTAGGCGAATTGTAGTTGTGAAATAATTACAAGTTCCCAACCTTCAAAAATTTACATTAGTTTCGAGAATTCTGCGAATAAAGGCGACCTTGTAAATTTGTGGGCGTTTTCTGAATACTTTTACGAATCATGATAAGTGGATGTACGATCAACAACAGAGGTGTTTTCTATACATTATGCAGGAAACTGAACTTCACAATAATGTGTAATATGTTTTTTGATGCATTAGGGCAAACTAATCCAATATATAAAAAATAGTAGTACACCAACATGCCTCTTGCACAGTAGCATGTTCCTCAAGAATGGTGCTATCCGCATCAACCTAATAGAGTTGCCTTGATGTGTAGGCAGACACTAAGTTCATTGTGCATGGGATCTTTTTTAACGCGATAGCGTTAAAGAGCTCGTTTCGCAGAAATTCCGGCGTCGGTGTCGGCGTCGGCGTCGTTGATTGTGAGCGAAAAATCATCATCTTGTCCGTGACCGAAAAATCGAGAAAGATGCAAATAAACTAAATAATAAAAATTTCCGGGTCCGAGTGAGGATCGAACCCGGGCCGTCTGCGTGGCAAGCAGGTGTTCTACCGCACAGCCACGCCTCTACTGGGAAATACGGTGAAAAGAACTTCCTCTGCTTGGAAATGCAATGAAAACAACTTTCATGCTTCGCAAACGCAAACGTATTTTATATAGGCGTCGCAATATAACATGTAATGTCCCGAGTAATATTGCGTGTACAAGCTTAAATTGCCATTGGGCATCAGAACATGAGAGTCTCATAATAACTTCGTAGTTTAAAGCCGGCCACCCATTACAAAAGGCACACACCTTACTGCGCGTATTCCCTTAACACGACGTAGTAGGTTTATAGCAAGTATGCACTAAGTGGTTGAAGTACGCACTCCGGACAGGTTATCGCTATCGCGTTCAACTCTTAAAGGCGAAGCTTAAGGGTCTCCCCCAATTTTTTTATGGCACTTACACACTGCCATTGTAAAGTGTATGTGTCGGTGTGTGTTGGGATAAAATTTTCAGTACTACTTTCATATTATTATTTTTACTGCTGGGAATTACATAAGGGCCCAAGCTGTGCAATATATTGCCGTTTCATGTGCTCAACAATGAGCATAGGTGCTATGCATGTTGATGAAGATGTATATTTTTACAGTAATCTGACAGATGTTTTTTTTTATTTTAATAAAAACACTACAACCAACATTTCTTGTATCTATTGAGCTATGGCAATATGCCATGCATTAAAACAAAGAAATATAATCTGTGCGTGCAAAACAAAAGGTTGAAACAATCGCCTACATACGTTAGTGCTCGTGTTCTATCAAGAGAGAGAGAGAGATGAAGAAGAAGGCCGGGAGGTTAACCAGATATTAGCATCCGGTTTGCTACCCAGCACTGGGGTGGGCAAAGAGGGGCAAGAAAGAGGGTGTAGAGAGAGAGAGAGAGAGAAAAAAAAGAAAATGAAAGAAAAAAAAACGCACGCACACGCAGGATAAAAAACAACACGCACAGGAAGGGCGTTCTGGCTAAAGTCGTTCAGAAAGGCCGGTCGATCGCAAAAATCGCAGCAGCGCTTGCAGGGTCTTCGGCGACGTTGCGTCCTTTCAATGGCTTAAAATCCTTTTGTTCCGACAAAGGTCGGTCATCTAACTTGTTGAGCGCGTTGCAAAGGCATAGTCGCTGTGCACTATACTGAAGGCAATCGCAAAAGATATGTCCACTTGTCTCCTCATTGCAACAGTAGTCACAGGCTGCGGTGTCGGCCATCCCAATGCGGAAAGCATGCGAGTTGGTAAAAGCCACGCCCAATCACAGCCTACACAAAAGGGTCGCGTCTACTCGGCGAAGCCTCGATGGGACTTCAAGACTTAACGTAGGGTCAAATGAGTGCAGTCGGGCATGTTTGAAGTGCGGCTCATTCCACTGGGATGTGGTGCGTAGATGAGCAAACAAGCGGAGGTTCCGTGCAGCGTCATTCCGAGAAAGCGGTATAGTATTTCATGGTCTTCTCCGTGGGCTGAGCGGGCAGCTTGATCGGCCCGTTCATTGCCGATGATTCCGCAGTGACTGGGTAACCACTGAAAAGTGATTTGATGTCCTTTCGCAGTCAGGTGGTGTAAAAGCTCCGCTGTCTCTAATACCAGCTGCTCATGCGGTCCGCGGCGTAAGGTTGACAGTAGAGACTGTATTCCCCATCTCTTTCCAGCGAAGAATTTGAACAAATGACAGATGCCTGTCAACCGCTTTTTCATGTATGATACATGAGGGTTCCATGAGACGTCTCTGTCAATTATAACACCTAGGAACTTGTATGATCGGAGGTAAGGTATTCTTTCGCTGTTTATCATTACGCTGTAGCTCTCTATTGGTTTGCGCGTAAATGCCACAAGTGCACATTTCTCAGAGAAAATTTCCAGACCTCTATTACGCGGATGACATCTGCGTTTGGACGTCTGCAGTAACACGTCTACAGCTGTGAGCGCGAATTCAGAGAGCTGCCACTCAAGCTGCTATTTACCTCCGTAATAGAGGTCTGTTCTACCAAGAAGCTTGAACAGATTAGTATTCTTGCAAACCACTGTACAAAAGAAAAAATCTACACGTAGTTAGAAAACGATCGACAGTGATGGAACATGAGTTTTTTTTTATTGTTTTCATCAGTGGTAGAATAATTGCATAATGATTTTGAGCATCAACTACAGCTGCACGAGGCAGCCGGAGAGCCCATAGCACCGTATTTTTTTCAGATTTTTTTTTTTTTGCGTATCGGCTGCAGTCCCCAATGACAGTCCAGCGCGGTATGTGTAGTAATCTCCAACCACGAATAACCCAATATGTGTAAGGCTGTGAAAATAATGAACTGCCAATTTCAAAAATCCCTTAATTTCTGAAGTGTTGGTCGGCTGCTGACCCGAAAGTCTTGGGTTCGATCCCGGTCGCGGTAGTTGCATTTTAATTGAGGCAGAATGTTTGAGGCCCGTGTAGTGCTGCGCGATGTCAGTGCCTGTTAAAGCACTACACCAGATGGTCGATATATCCGGCGGCCTCCTCACGGCGTGCCTCATAATCATATCGTAGTTTTGGCACGTAAAAAATCCCAGGTATCATTGGAACCCACGAACTCGCGCTCAGAAGCAGAACGCCATGCATTTTAACCACCACTGCTGGTTGCATCGAGTGTATGTGCGCATACGCTGAACATTAAATGTACAGGAGAAGCAATCTCGATCGATCACTGTAATGGGACACTCGTACCAATCTTTCATGGCGGCTTCCGTCCCAATACCTATACAGGGTGCCCTAGCTATGTTTAGCCGGAGTTTAAAAATATGTCGATGCACTCTATGACGACGCAACCAAATGCATGTTGCTTACTATTGCATGGAGCAAGTCACACTATTTTTGTTTTCCGCTTAAATGCCTAATTAGGCATGTTTAATTAACTAAGTTTTGAAGCAAGGAGCTCGCCAAAAATTCTACGGAGAAAAATTGTAGATTGGTTTGCAAAACGTCCCATGAGACAGTTTCGAACTTTTCATCTGTTAATATTAGTGTTTTTCTGCTCACTACAGATGCCCGCGAAATACAAAAAAAAAAAACACGTGACGCATAGGCGTGCCTTGATTACAGTGCTCCCTAACGTTTTGCGTACAGACGATATGCTTCCCTCGCGGCGGTTCATGACAGCGATAAGCAGACGCGGCGGTTGTCGCTTGTGTTGCCGCTGGCAAAACGTGCGTCATCGCACAGCCACCACAATCGTCGCTATCCTGTCGAGGCAGCACATCCGGCCATGTGCTATCGTTTGCACGCGGAACGTTAGGCAGCACTGCAATCACGGCGCGCATAGGCCCTCAAGCGGACTTGTCACGTGGTATTATTTTTAGTGGTGAGCTAATATTCGAATTTCGAATTCGAATTGAATAATACTAATCTAATAATTCGATTCAACTTTCGAGTAGCTAGTATTCGAAGTTTCGAATAATTCGACAGGACAAATATAATAGTAACATCTGGGGTTTTACGTCCCAGAACCACAATATGATTATGAGAGACTCCGTAGTGGAGGGCTCCGGAAATTTCGACCATCCGGTGTTTTTTGACGTGCACTGACATCGCACAGTACACGGGCCTCTACCATTTCGCCTCCATCGAAATGCGACCGCCGCGGCGGGGATCGAACTAGCGACCTTCGGGTCAGCAGCCGAGCACCATAACCACTGCTCCACAGCGGCGGACACACAGGACGAATATCTGAAACGCGACGAAGGCCAATGGTGCAGCTTGGTCAGGGTGGGGTGGCTAAAACTAACGCTAACGTCGTTACGGTAGGCCTTTCGTTAGAACTTTCAGCGATATCCTGGTTCAAAAGCCAACGCATGTTTATTTTAAAGGAGAGTATGTCATTTCCGCACGCAAAAAAGAAAACACGAGAAAACTGTCAAGAGGCCTTCACAATTTCACTTCCGAAACGAAGACATGGACTTCTTCCGTAGTTCGGTCGCCTATGCCGCAAGCGCCGTAAAACGTCCCGACTTTGGTCCGCAAAACCCTCGGTGATTGGCCTCACATGTGAAAATTTGTTCACGCTCTGCAGTCACCAGTGTCGCACCGCACCACTCGTTCAGAAACTCCCATCATTCCAGCGCGGAGTTAAAACTCTGCTGTGAACGGACATACGAAGATTTATGGGCCCGGAGAACTCATGACGATGAAGTATACAACATTACCGCTGTCAGATTCCCTGTATTGCGGGACCATAGGAGAAAAAAAAACAAAAAAAAACTAGCTACTGTTTCTTCCTCTGTTAGCCGTTAGGAGGATAGGAGTGGAGCTGCTGACTGGAATGGCGGCTCTAATAATAATAATAATTGGTGGGGTTTTATGTCCGAAAACCATGAAGCGATTATGAGGGACACCGTATTGGAGGGCTCCGGATATTTTGACCATCTGGTGTTCTTTAACGTGCGCTGACATCGCAGAGTACACGGGCCTCCAGCATTTCGCCACCATCGGAATGCGACCGCCACAGCCGGGGTCAAACCCGCGACCTTAGGGTAATGGCGGCTCTTCTATCAACATGCTTGCGCGCCCATGAAAGCTGGAAAAAAACCCTTTCCGAACAAGCACGTAAGAAAGCTGTCACTATAGGCTGTATATACATATATATATATACAGTCCTGATTTTCATAAAGGAAAAATAGACAACCACCCAATTGTAGCACAAAGCCACAAGAAAATCCATACGCATGGATTTCCGTATGGATTTTCTTGTGGTTTTGTGCTACAATTGGGTGGTTGTCTAATTTTCCTTTATTAACCCTTCCGCCACCTTGCGGGTTTCCGCAGAACTCATCTGCAATACTTGTGTCCATGTGCTTCGAGTTGTCGATGAATTCGCCCTCGCGCTGGCCAATTGCTAGCTTCCTGGTTAGCTCAATTGGTAGAGCGACCGCCCCAGAAAGGCGTTGGTCCCGGGTTCGAACCCCGGACCAGGACGAATTTTTCGGAAACTAAGAAGCTTTTCTTTCTGAGAAATCCGTATGGATTTTCTTGTGGCTTTGTGCTACAATTGGGTGGTTGTCTATTTTTCCTTTATTAACCCTTCCGCCACCTTGCGGGTTTCCGCAGAACTCATCTGCAAGTCCTGATTTTCTCTTTGTCTTGCAGTAAGTAGCGGTACATTTTTTGCGTAATTATACTATTCGATATTCGATTCGATATTTTTTGCCACTATTCGGCACTATTCGACTAGAATTCAATTCGAGATAAAATTTCACTATTCGCACATCCCTAATTATTTTGTATTTCACGGGCATCTGTAGTAAGCAGAAAAAAAAAAATCCACGCATATCCACGAAGTGAATGCTGATGATGGGGCGAAGCAGTGTGCATCGGATCATGAATCATGGCCTTCTATTTTGTTGTGGTTAACAGCCTTTTATTGTTAGTAACGCATCTTTAATTTAACGCATCTTTAATGCATCTTTAATGCAATTTAATGCATCTTTAATTTAAGTTTTAACGCGGTAAAAACTAACAGTTTTTACCGCGTTAACATACCAAATATAACGTGGTAGAAGAGTACAATGACAATCAGGCGTCATAGAATGCGTATTGTATAACCAGGCGCCACACAATATGAATTGCATTACGAGTAGGTCGTTGAATGCTTCCAACCCATTACAAAGGGCTCAGCCAGACTTCTTCATCGGCATTAGCCATCGAATCAATTAATGGAGTAGTGGGTACCTTGCAAGCGGGTTCAAGAAATGGCGCTCTTCCAGCTTTCGCTGTGACTGTGCTGCGCTTTCCACACAGGCGGAAAGCGCAGCACAGTCACACTATATATATATATATATATATATATATATATATATATATATATATATATATATATATATATATATATATATATATATATATATATATATATATATATATATATATATATATATATATATATATATATATATATATATATATATATGTGTGTGTGTGTGTGTGTGTGTGTGTGTGTGTGTGTGTGTGTGTGTGTGTTAGAGAGGAAGCGAGCTCGGGCGCACTGAGTTTTGTGAATTTTCCTAACAAAGTGAATATAGCTCACTCTTTTCTGGGAATTGTCAACCATTAAATACTCGCCATGCTCGTTTCTAAGAGTTGACAATTATATGAACGCTTTCATAGACAATAATATGCAAACTTCGTTTCGCTAAGTTTTTACGCGTCATCGTGCGTTGAAGGCAGACAGCTGCGGAATAGGTGAGCACAGCTGTCTGCCTTTTTCACATCACAATGTGCATTTCAGCCTAACTTGCACGAACAGTCGGAACGAAGTTCGCACACAGATACCGATGAGCACCGCCAGATTTGCAGATCAAACAGCAAAGGTTCAACGAAATGTGTGCCTATAGCTGATATGTAACAGGTTTCATGGACACGCGCACAGTGTATTGTTTTCACCTCAAATTTTTTCGACGCCCCCTGCAATAATGCGCATCCGGGCGACGCAGGACTCACAAATAAACAAATAAATAAATAAATAAATAAATAAATAAATAAATAAATAAATAAATAAATAATATAAACTGCCCAGCGTAATTGTAACCTGTTGTCACTGAAAAATATCTACAAGTATGGACGTTGGTCTTATTGCTAAAGTGCTTCAATTCAATCCTTACTCTTTTATTCTGTTCTTGCCCTCGACTGAGAACGATTCCACGAATTTATGAATGTTCCAATGGCTTTGATTATTATTATTATTATTATTATTATTATTATTATTATTATTATTATTATTATTATTATTATTATTATTATTATTATTATTATGTACAATTCTTCTTCTACTACTAATGGCAAATCTATTTTCTCTACGTGGTACGCCGTCTTTTAAAGCGTCCTTCATTCGAAATGTTGCGTTACGGAACTTCCGGAACTCTCAGTTCAAAAAAGAAAAAAAAGAACATTGCCCCTCGTATGCTACGAAAAGCGTCTCCGATTGGTGGTACCGTTTTTCAAAAGAATAGTTAGCAAAGCTATTAGATGCGTCTATATTCCTATTATTTTTATTGAGCTCCCCGATAGCGTTTTTTCTGCAACCTCAAAGCCCACTTTACGAAATACGCTGAGGTCACTCTAATGCTGCATTATTTATGCGACTATTTTGTTGAGAGTTTGTTTCATAGCGGGTATAAACTGTTTAAATGTGTAGCATCCTTGTCTTCATATTCTAGAATCGACATATTTGCCCACGCTAACCGTTCTATCAAGCTTCATATTCTGCCGTTATAATAATCGTATTGCTCTCGATAGAGGCGAAATGGTAGAGGCCCGTGTACTGTGCGGTTCAGTGCACGTTAAAGAACACCAGATGGTCAAAATTTTTGTAGCCCTCCACTACGGCGTCTCTCATAATCATCGCGTTTTTGGGACGTAAAACAGAAGATATTATTATTAATATTAATCGCATTGCTACTGTTGGTTCGATTCTTCTTTGTTACTGTGTTTAAATGTAGTGCGTGTAATCTACATGTCATGTCTTTTTATTTTTTTCCTTTTCTTGTGATAAGTAAGAGTCTTTTCAGAATACATTGAAGTTTGTCACCTACCATATGTCGATACGCCGGGTCTTTCCTGCGAGCCACCTTTTGGCTTCGACAAGCCTGTTACCTACAATGTATTACTGAATGAGAACATTGCGCAAACGAGTGTGTGGTTTAATGCTTCCCACCCACTGCAAAGTGCTCTGCCATAATTCTTCATCGTCATCAGTCACATGCAGCAAGAACACAGCGCACATAATAAATACCTGAGAGATGTCTAGCGTCTTTCTGCTTATCCGCAGAAAGACGAATAATGGCGCAGCGGGTGCTGTCCTACTGAAGAAAAATTATGATTTGGGTCGTAGTGGATACTTGGTGGAAATCCAAAATTTCAAATACAGTTGGCCTTGCCCCAAGACGAAGCTGCACTCAGGATTTGCATTAGGCAGTATCGTAATTGTCAGTGAATTTCATTATTATTATTATTATTATTATTATTATTATTATTATTATTATTATTATCATTATCATTATTATTATTATTATTATTATTATTATTATTATTATTATTATTATTATTATTATTATTATTATTATTTCAGCATACTGCACCTACATGGGGCTTTCGCAGGAGCCCTTGTGAAGGAACGACCAATAATCTGTCCTAATAAAATGCGAGTAGATGTCAACAGCCGTATACGCAAAATGCTCCCGTCCAGTCATGAAGGTAATAAACGGTAACACTCTGCTCTTATATAAAGTTATGCCATGCGGTACGCGTTAACCGTTTCATTCACCAGTTATTATGAATGAAGCCGGTCACACAAGTCCGTCTTACAGCCAGCCGCACTTATATCCTGTCCTGTATGTTTCCACTTCTCTCCGTTCCGTCTGCGCGCGCTGCTCCAATTCCTAAAAATTCAACGTTGTGAAGAAGCTAGTGACATAGAGTCTACACGTATTGGCCACATTTTTCATCCGTAATAAATGATTAATAATGTTATTGATAGTCGGAGTACCAGGGGTCGTTGGTTGGAGGGTGGATTGGCTATATAGACACCAACTGTGCATAGATAATAATATCTGTGCTTTTACGTTCCAAAATCACGATATGATTATGAGAGACGCCATAATGGAGGGCTCCGGATATTTTGACCATGTGGTGTTCTTTGAAGTGCACTGACGTGCACACTACTCGGGCCTCTAGAATTTCGCCTCCATCGAAATGCGACGGCCGCGGCCGGGGATCGAACCCGCGACCTTCTGGCCAGCAGCCGAGCGTCACAACCACTGCTCCACCGCGGCGGACAACTGTGCGTAGACGGCCCGCCCCTGGTCATGGATACTCCAAAACAGTATACAGTGCGACATAAGTCTAACTATATCTTCTGCAAGAGTATCGTAAGTGCTCCATGATTACATCCTAAGGTGGCGAGACGGAGCAATTTGACAGCGATCACGAATGTAGGACGCATTTACTGTTCTGCTTATGATTCATTTGTATACAGTGCGTGCCAAAAATACACATATTACGTAACTCACATATTTCATGTATTTGTCGCACTTTTAGCTTTTTAGCTTAAAATCTGTGTTGTAGGATCGGTATTGTAACTTTTTTAAGAAAATATGCTTCTGTAATATGATGACTGCGGGAGTAACGACCATGGTGACAAACCGGGGCTAATGGCACTTCAAACTGTCTCACTGTAGCTTTTATATTAGCCCCACTAATCTTTGAAAGTTCGCAATGGAAACTAATAAAGAAAGCACGCCAGAAAGTATGGTGACTAAGTCTATGCGGAGGCATCTCTACAGCTCCTCGTCAGTCCCTCTTATAAACGACGCTGTTTGTTCAGGACCATCACCTCATCCGTTCGCATGATGTGGCAAAGCCAGCCAGACCACAAAGACGCGTCCTCGCGCCATTATATATACTCCGTTTTATACATCAGGTGCAACACCATGGAGTAGATACGGTTGCACCAAGGGATAGTTCACTGATTTTACCCTCGTAATGTGATTTCTTTTTCGTTTTTAGACCGAGTAACAAATCAAGGTGCCTTGTGCCTTAGAAATAAACGAACTCCATTATTTATACGGTTGTCAATACACTCTAAAAAAAATGATCGAGTAAAAAGGGTGTCTTTTTGTCCCACAACAATAATCGTCATCCGGCTTGCTTGCGCAATTCCTTTCTAGAAAACTCGGCGCTGGCCACTTTCCTATCAAGAATGCTATGCCACGCTGATAACGCGCATGTCGTTCGTGTCCAGAAACTGCCGGGTGCGCGGCGATAATGCAAGGAAAGGAACGCAAGATAGATGACGGTTATTGTTGTGGGACAAAAAGACGCAGTTTTTGCTCGATCATTTCTTAGAGTGTAGGCTGGTTCTCGATCTCTTTGTTTTCGTATCGTGGCCTCCGTGATTAGTTGCGGAAGCGGAGGCATTCCCGGAGGCCACGTTTACAACGACGAAATCCGAGAACGAGACGCGCGGCCTTGCACATTTTGCTGGCCGAACTACTTGCATAGCTTCCGCTGCGTTGTACCTTATGTATGAAACAAAGTATGGTATAGACCCAGCGATGACAGGCGTGTCGATTTCTCATGTTCATTTGCCCTTAGTAATTTCCCACATTATTCTCTGCTTGCTTCATCGCATTGCTTGTGTGTGTGCGTGTGTGTGTGTGTGCGCGTGCGTGTGTGTGCGTGTGTGTGTGTGTGTGTGTGTGTGTGTCTGTGCGTGTGTGTGTGTGTGCGCGTGTGTGTGCGTGCGTGCGTGCGTGCGTGCGTGCGTGCGTGTGTGTGTGTGTGTGTGTGTGTGTGTGTGTGTGTGTGTGTGTGTGTGTGTGTGCGTGTGTGCGTGTGTGTGCGTGTTGTTTCTCTCACACGTATTTGGGCGTTACACTTTAGCAAAGCGCTTCGTTAAGAGAGATACCCTTCCGTCGAATCGCCCCTCGATGCGAAAACCCCTTGTCCGCCCCTCGGACTTGCGGTCGCCGCGAAGGCCAAGTTCAGCGACGTCGGGCTTCAAATCGGCTTCGCACAAAGCAAGCATAGACGTCGGCCGGCGTTTTCCGCTCGTGGCGAGTTGTATAGTCTCCGTTGCCGCGGCCGTTTTCTTCGCGCCAAATAACTGTAATCTTCGCGCGGAGATGAAACCGAGGAGGACAAGCCTCTCCTTCTCGCGTCGTGTCGCGCAAGAGAGCCGGCGGCCGGTTGCACCTGCGACTCTCTCGCCGCCGCCACGAAGCGCGAGAGTGCGGCAACGGGCTGCGGGCGAGCAACGCCACGCCGGCGGTGCTTCTCCGGGGTCCGGAGACCGAGGCAACCGCGGCTCGGCGCGCCGGCGGCGGCGCTGGGCGCGCGCTCCGCGAGCATCTCCCACTCTCTCGAAGGTGTGAGGAAGAGGCGGAGGACGAGGGCGCTCCAGAGCGCAGAGGCGGGCAGAGGAGCGTCGCAGGACGCAGGGCGTGGCTTCTCTCTGACCAGTCGTCGAGCGCGTATGAGGAGCGGTCGAAGAGTCCCCGCCTCTCGGTGACGCGTGGACGCGCGTTTTTCCCGGCGTTCCGCGGCGCGGAGTCCGAAGAGGGAGGAGGACGCGGCTGGGACGCCGGGCGGTTTTGGCCGCGAGGGAGGCGGTGGCGAACGCGAGAGAAAGGCAGACGAGGAGGAGGGCGAAAAAAGAGGCGGCCATGGCGGTCCAGCGTGGCGGCGCGCCTTGGGAGAAGGGAAGAGAGGCTTCGCGTAAATCCCCCCCGGCGCGGAGAGACGCGCGAGCCGGGTCGTGTGGCGGCGCGGCGATGGAGTCCCTAAGCGACCCGCTGTGCCTGCAGGATCTGGTGGCCGGCGGCGGCGGCGACCCGATGACACCGTCCATGACGCTGGCCACCCTTGCGCCGCCGGTGGCGATGCACCATCACCACCACCATCACCACGCCGCCGCCATGGCGGGTCACCCTCTGGGCGGCGCGCTCAACACGGCCTGCTCGGCCGTACTGCAGCAGCACCACGACGCCGAGCAGAAGAAGCGAGGTGAGCACGGTGGCACAGCGCCGCTCGAGGACGTTGCGACGCTAAGAGGCGCTTCGCTACCTGTTGATTACTGTTCGCTATTCAGATTGCTATCGCTGTATCTCGCGGAGCAATCAGAGAGGCCCGTGTGACTCCACGTTTGTAGGGAACCCTGTAATGCGAGAGTTGCTAAGTCCGGCGACCGCCGGTCGCTTTGAGGCTTGTCAACTACTGCTCGCTGACGAAGTGTTCTTTCCCTACAAGTATCAAAGAATATAAAAAGGCGTCGGTCAACACCTAGACGCGCTGTCTGAAAGATCCAACTCGAATCCACCAAAATATCGATTGCCGTCCACCTAGGGCGTGTAGCTGCACGTGGGTGGGAAAGATCAATCAGCTGTGGTGTCAGAATGTGACGGAGCCGTATCGGGAGCTCTAGAGCAGCTTTCCTGAGAACCCACATTCTTACGAAGATACCTAAGGCCATCGGCTGGTCGTTTCTAAGCCTGTCTAATTTCGCGCAACCACTGTTTCGAATCAGGAAACATGTGTTCGTATTGCACAACCTCCCTGAAGACGCCGCTGGTTCCTGTGACGTCCTCAAATTTCGCGGTGCCCGTCGCTAAAGTTCTCTTACATTTAAAGAAGAGGCCCCTTTTCGATAAAAAGTTATTTATGCAAAACCGCAAGAGCTCCAAAGTTTTGTATACAATCTCCGTGCATCACTTTATGAGCTATGAAGTACCTGATAGAATTTGCCCTTCTATAAAGTAACAATATATACGTGTCCGTTATCCCTTCTCGCATGCCAGAATTTTGAGTCGTCGTGCTTGTATTCCAAGCATAATGTGTACCCAAGGGGCGGCTTTTGCCACCTGTAAGATATTACTTTACCGTCTATCTGTATATAAGTTATAGCGATAATACATGGCAACTCTATGCAGTTTGCGATGTGGTGAAGCTACGCTGTGGCATATATAGTTGTTGAAGTGAAGAGCCGAAGAGTTCCTCTAAGACTACATAAGCAAGACGCTTCTTAACTCATTGTTTGTTAGGGTCTTGTCTATGCGTTTCTTTTACTCTCATAAATGCATCATCACTTTATTGGTGGCGCTCACATGTCCTTATTTTTCCTGCGTTGCACAAAGGGCAATATGATTTCTACAGAATGTATACTTTAAGTCTACATAGACTTGCATGAGCGTTATACAGTTGTCTGAGTTGATGTGAGATGGTCAGAGACGACTTCTATTATACTCTTTCTTGGAAGTTTGGATTTCTCGCGATATATACTTGTATGCTGCACATGTGTTTACTAGTTCTATGTCAGGAGTTATAAAACAGGCCCCGAAGCATTGCTACTCTCCTGTTCAGTTGAACGAAGGCAGCTAGCCTATCTGTATGAATTGTAATATTACGCGAAAACGCAGTAGCATTGCTCCGTGAGAACCAGTAATTAATTGCATTCATGGACCGTGAACCAACACGCCTTAAGAATACTTTTGAAATACCGCCAGTTGTTTTGTTCACGCTCCCCTTGACGTGTACACTCACGTATTAATGTGTAGTTAAACTGTGATGATTTTAGCGAAATCAGTCACTGCGCAATAATCCAAGCACGCGAAATATCTTCAATGAAAAGCAGCGCAGTAAATAAGGCATTACGTAGGCGTAATGTCGCTTACGAAATTCGACGCTACGCAAGCAACCAACGCTTATCGGCTGCTCGATGTCTTAGTGTAAGTTAAAATTAAATGCACAAGTTCACAGTTCTCTGTTGACCTTTGCCCTATTATGTGCAATAAAAATTTTCTATAGCTATGTGGCCAGTACCTATTGATTTTGCTGGAGATGCTTTATAAGAGTGGCAATGGGCATGAAAATAAGGCTGGCTTTTAGAACATGACGCGACATTCAGCAGCCATCTTAGGAATGTATAGACAACCGCTTATGAGCGTTTCTGCGGTATCTTTCAAAAATATTTCGATTATGATTCAGTTCATCCTATGCAAAATGCAGCATCCACCACGAACCGAGTGTGCTCAGGATCGAAAGAGAAAGAAAACAGGCAGCAAAACATAGGCACAGCTGAGGTGCTTATGGAAAGTGCCGGAACGCGTATGATGCATGAATGCTTGCTTATATGCGTACGACGTGTGCACCCGACACGTGAACAGCTACTGTTGAATTTCAAGCTGATTGTTATATTCTGATGTTTAAAAAAAAGAAGGCGTTGTCGGACTTGCTGTGATCTATCTAATACAGCATACAGTATACCCTGGGCACAAGAAAACGGTCTTTCCCATCGATTTTGCGAGGTCTTTGTGAGCCGATGCTTCTACTGTTCTTTCTTTACGAAACGAAGTAGAACAGAGCGAAAAATATTTTTCGAAAGAAGATGTGTGCATCGAAATCGTGCTTTCCTGAGTAGTAAAACAAGAGGGTGTGGAGTGTGATGCTTTGATGTATACACATCAGGGCACTGCAGATCACTTCTTTCACGGGAAAGAAGTTATCTGCAGTCTGTGTGGAATAGCCAATTTTCTAGTTTTACAGCAGGCGCATTTGTTTTGGCAAGTTTACGTCCAAAAATACTTGTCATTACCTTTGTGTTATCTTTTTATTCGCAGTGCTTTTCTCTATGTTGTTCGAAATGGAGTACATGCTTATAGGCTTCTGCTTGTTTGCTTACATAGCTCACACATATGTACCGAAATTTATATTTCTTTGCGTGTCTGGGGTAACATGTATACGCTTCTTATACGATGCAGTGCATCATTGAATACGAAGGTCCAGCGTGCCATGCATTTACCCGCGAGAAGAAGGGATAGAATACAGTGCTTTGAGAATTGATTCTTTCAAGAATACCTGTCATCTGGCTTACAGCCTCGGAATCATGAGGACCAGATTGATTTTCGCTGCGGAAACTGTATGCGTAGTTTATGCGCTATTGCTTTTGCTCGACACAGCATGCACGTGCTCGCCCAGTATTCTTTCGTAAAATTAAGAACGAAAAGTGGGAGGTTCGTTCCCGGAAGTTCTTACATTGGAGTTCTGTTGAACGTTTCCAGACACTTTTCCGTTGAATTCCATATACTTTCGGTTGAAATAGATGTTTGTCATGATTGTTTTTTCTATATTAAGTCGTTCGCTGTGAACTGGCTCAGTGAGTATGAAGTGTCCGTGAGATGGGCCACGGTGCATTCATTATCATAACGAAAGGCGAGGCAGCCTGTTGTATACTCTGGGTTTGGGTGTACTGAGAAATATTGGGAGGGTCGGCAATCAGTGACACCACGATACTTCATTTCACAATCATAATGGCACACGAAAGTGTGCTTCTGTGTAAAATGTCCTTTTGGTTTGTGTAACAACTTCGCGTTTCATCAGTAGTACGATTGGGCGTACGAATGCGTGGATTTAAGCATTTCGATGCGCTTAATCTGTGCCCACTTTACGAGCCCGTACGGCGGGATGACCAGTCAAGCTTTTCTGTAAACAACTTTGCACTTGCTGTTGTACTTCATGCGAATTTTCACCTAGCTGGAATATACCACGTAGTCATAATGAAATTCATATTATTGCGCATTTTAGCTGTCGATATTTTGCTTCAGTCCAGAGCATTCAAGTACCCCTCGATGACATGCTCATTTAAAAGTCTCCTTCATAGGGACACGCAGTATAAGTGCATAAAACTAACGATTGCCATAGCTACTAATTACCACAGCTAAGCGGAACGTTACGCCGTATAGTTAATATTACCTGGGGCCCCATCCTTTTTTGAGAACTTTGTAGCTGTCTATGCCCATTTGTGATATATATATATATATATATATATATATATATATATATATATATATATATATATATATATATATATATATATATATATATATATATATTTCAGTGCCTCGCTCGATACCTGTATTTATTTTCCTCACTATCGGTGCGAGTTCAGACAAACTATGACTGTGCACAGAGCATTCTCCTCGCGTTAACTATTTAGGCAGATCCCCGCTGTTCAGTGTAGATCGTCTATAGCCCCCCACTATTCGCCTCTGTTTGGTGGTTACCATAGATGGGGCTGTGCGGGTTGCTCCTTTAATTTTTTATTTTTTATCGAGTGTGTGCGGGGAAGAGGTGGCATCGTGTGGGTTGACCGCTATCTTTTCCCTCTTTGGCCAAGAATGCAAAACAAAAAAACAAAAACAAATGAGCAAGCAAGGCAGAAGTAGGAAGCAACAAAGATTCGCTTGTTCTAAAAGAGAGACAAACATGACAATATAGGCTTAAACGTACTGACACGTCAATGACGTAAAGTTCAATGTAGCTCCTCATCGTGACGGGACAGAATTTCCACTAGAGCAGTAACGCTCGCAGGCACCTCAAGAAAGTACACTCTATACAATATAATGAGTATACAGTGTACAACAAGTACACAGGTTGCGTCAAGATCCCTGCCAAGTCATTTTCACACGCTCCATAAACTGCGGCATCCACAAAAGATTGCTCAATCCTGCTACTGTGCTGCTTTAGGAGGCCATGGTAATCCGGCTTCCTATAATAATTTGGCTTGCTTGCTAATAGTCACTTGTGTGCACATCCAGAGATATCGCGGCTCCACCCTCTCCCCCCCGGACATCCGCACTCGTTTTTCTGCTTAATATGAATATATGAAAACAGAAATCGTTACTCAGTTAAATCATATAAGGCTAAATCAGCACCTCAAAAGACAATTATTTCGCAAAACTAATCGAATATCTGTCCGCAAGAGCCGTACCGACATGCGTCTTAACGCATTCAAACATATACGAACACCAGTGCACCAGAACAGTGCACTATATGTCAAATATATATATATATATATATATATATATATATATATATATTGATTCGGCATGAATGTTTGCCGTTACTGAAGGGCTGCCGTAGAACTAAGCGAAAATCATTACACCGGATAAGTGTCATGCAGGAAACGCAGACATAAATACCAAAGCAACAGCCGATACTAAGGTATATCGTAGCATTTAAAGAAACATTAATTTCCAGAGCAGGAACAAGAAAAGGAGCATTAATGGGAATAATCATTGCGATAAACTGATATCGCAAATCACAGCGCGCAATGAAATAGAGGTGCGGACGAATAGTATAGCAGCAGTGGCAGTTGTAGCAAGCTATAGTTAACAAAAATAAGGTGTGCGATACACTTGGGCACGTCGCTCCAGGGGGCAGCTGCTTGCCCGTACCAACGTGCAGTCGATGTAGGCTCCCGAAAACGATGAGCCGCTGGGAATGTCGAGCTTCATGTGTCAGGGGCAGATATTCACTTTGCAGGTCTGGCCGAGCGTCGTGTAGCCTATTATAAGAGCAATAATAGAAAGAATAGGTGCTCATTCAGAAGCCAGTGAACTATAACCACATCAGATTGTGTAGGTTGTAATCCAAGAACCAGAACGTCTGGATTATTTTTTTACGAAAATGAAGAAAATCAATCATAAGATATTCATCATATATATAACACAAATGAGAAACTAAAATTGGCGAGAAATAAACATCGGGACGAATTCGAGAGAACGTCGTAAATGTTTGCTTCTGAATGGCAGGAGAACACCTTTCAGTCGTTCACTGTGCCCAAGAGCCTGTTCCACAAATGATTCATGAGCTCTAATTCAACATTTTTCATTATCCATGCTTCGCGAGGTGATTTAAAAGGCTACAAATCGCCCAATCTAGCGTGCTCGCATGCATGGAGAGTAATTGAGATGTTACGAGCAGCAAACATATACTTATGCACCAGATGTTAATTTACACCAGGTATGATAAGAACAAGATAAAGGAAACAAAACTGCAGATATGTATCAGACGTGCATCAAATCATAAAATACTGTACACAAACTTTCCACTACTCAACACCATATTCAACTTCCCGCGTGCAAACACCAGGCAAACAAGTCCGTTAAACTTAAATCTTCCTCCCTGTAACAATGTTTATGGCGAACGATTGTTAGAATTCTTCGGAGCTGTAACCTGGAACACTGTGCCTCTAGAAATAAAAACTGTGCGTAACTTCAACCTTTCTTGTAAACGCTTTTTCTCGTCTAGTGAATTGTAATCACCTTTCCATACGTAGATTGTACATCGCTGAAACTTCCATATGTATAAAACCAACCATTTTCATGACCAATGATGTGCGTTGCTAACTTTTAGGTGTTTTCTCTATTGGACCAGCTACTAGCCACGTAGGCTATTGGTTCCAAATATTATGTACGCATCTTTTGTATACACGTCTTAATAAACTCATTTTGATTTGATTTGATTTGATTTGAATGCACCAATATGAAAAAGGCTCATTCGTCCACAGCAGCTTTACCGGAAACAAGCTAAGCGAGCGATAATGCTCGAAAGCACTGTTATATACACTCATCATTGCAGCACTATACCGGAAGCTAACTCGCATCATTGAAGTGAAAACAACAATATTGTACCATAAGAATACCAAGCAGTGGTATTATTTCACGGTAAGGCATGATCAACCAGCTTTATATAATAATAAATTAAAATTAATGGTACAACATTGGGGAAACAGAAATACAACATCAATATGCGAACACTTTAAAACGTTTTTAAATGTAGCATGCGGTGCCAACTCAAGAACATTTCAAGGTAGCGGTATCACTTAGTGTATGATTAATCAAGTAAGTAGACATTCACGTAGCGATTAACTAAACACATAGTAAGCACGAAAAAAATTCTGTGACGTCAACGTTCACTTGTTGCGGCTTGTTAATTTAGAGCGTCTTTAGATTGATTGACTAGGAACGTTGTGATCATTTCCCTATTGGATATTATTGAATGAATAACATTGATATTATTCAAATAACAAAGCGATGGAAAAAAAGTGGCTCTGTTCGCCACTAAAAGTGTAACCTAATGCGCAGTAGACGCCACAAAACAGCAAAGCCACGGGGGTCCCGTTAGGAGTCTGACCCTACACGAACTCCTGTTTGCAGTTGACGTCAGGCTGCGTCGATGGTGGTGATCCGGAAGAGAGGGCACATTGAAGAAATGCACATCGACTGCATTTCTTCATCCTGCAATTAACCTGGTGTATATTTGCTCTTCTGTCCCTGACTCAGTTTGAGAGGCTATACGAAGGAATCGGATGTTGCAAAGCTTGAACAATGAATAACTATCCGAGTGCGTATAGCATAACTATTACTGCTCAAGTGCTCAGCAAAGCACTATACAGGTGAGGCTGCACTTTCTATCGAGAACTGAGCAAGACAACTTCTTGTAGTTCACCGGCTTAGCATGATGAAACCGGCGTCACAAAGAAGTAAAAAAAAGAAGAAAAAAAAGTAGGGATTGCGCGAGTAGTGATCTTTTTTTTTTTAGACCGAACCGAATACAAATCGAATAGTGCCAGAATCGAATTGAATATAATCAGCTGTCGAAAAACGTGTTCGAATAATGAACGCCTCTGTTATTGATTTTTTTATTGCCTTCAGTGGAGTTTCCATTGTGAATAAATGAACAAAAATGGGTCATGAACCACCCGTCGGGCTTGGTGAAAAAACGCACCCTGCGGAAAGTTGACACTGCTACGAACAGTTCAGCCAAATCTTGCAGTCGTGCGCAGCAAAGAGAGTTCAGAAGCGGTGCGCGAAGTTGCCATTTTCACAGGCGTCCTCTTTTCATATACAGGCATGTGTTCACTCTCTTCGAAGCTAACGGCGCCTGCTGTTTGACGTCGAAAAACAGATAGCATGCTATTGGCCCATAACCGATATAAATCAAGAGTGGCGTTCGTAGCAGATGCGTTTCTTGCCACAGTGTACCGCCACGGGCCGGCGCCGCGCTCCATAGTGTGCTAGCATTACACAGTAGCCCCACTATCGCGCTCAGGAATCGCAAGAGGAGAGAGCGATCGCGTTTCTTCACGCGCTCTCAAGGTCATGACGCGCGCTGACGTAACTTCTTCCTCCGTGCCACGCCTCCCTGCTTAGCTTCCAGATCGCTCATCGGGACGAGAAAGGAGAGGAAACGCTGAAAGCCAGCGACAAGCTGTTGTAACTCCTCTCGTTCTTGACGGATTCAAGAATTTTTTGCGGCAATTGATTGGTGAGTGAATAAACTCCGATACTGAGGTTATCCCATCATTACATCGAAAAGTGGATCAGGAATGGCGTTCTGTATGCCTGCCTTTCTCTTTGTTTTCCCGGCAATTCTTTTCGTTTGCTGTGTCGCTTATAATTATAATAATAACAACAACAAAAACAACAACAACGACAATCTGTTAATGCTCATAAAAGACAGTGCTGAGGCTCGCTACACGCTCATAATCTGCATAAATGTTGTGGCGTGGGTTCTCTTGTATTCTTGCAAGTTTATTCTGATTGAACGAGGGCGGCACCAGTGCAGCTGGTCGTCGAAGGGCGATATCTGTATGAATGCGAACTCGATTGGTGTATATATCACATAGAAGATACAGATACAGATACAGATACAGTTTTAGGGCGGTTGTCGATGCATGCGATCGGAATGCATGCCAGCGCTATGTACACAATCTCTTCTGTCAGCTTTGCGTCGTGGTCCACACCAACAAGTCTCAAATATTTGACTAATAGTCTATCATGAGGCGATTATTAGAGATAGTATTCCAGTGTCTACCTGAACACCACCACATTATTCGCAATGAAATGGCCGACAGAGCTGCCCGTGCAGCACGTGGTTCCTTTGTCGAGAACGGATGCAGCACGACACCTCAGCGCTCGTAGGGTACGCGCACCAGCACTGAAAATGGAATACGCCAGAATCCGTCAAGCGGTGTCTACATGTCCTAGACCCACATATGAAATATATGAACAAGTATTACCTTGTTCTACGGAACATTGGAATGCCACCTTTGTATAGGAATTTCATTTACGAATGCCTACTCAGTTGGAATGGAGGACAACTGCAACATCCGCGAAGTAAAAGTACACTCATGTATCGTTAATATGGACCCCATTCACATGGACACCCCGCAATATGGACGAAGTTTTTGGCGACCAGTCTCTCGGCATCCAATTATGCCCCGTTAATATAGAAACCTGCAGTCCGGACTATGTTTGTGTTTTTGACCTTCATTCGTAATTGCGAACGACTAACATTATGGATGATTTATTTGGGGAACGGAGGCGTCCATAGACGTGACATTAACTATAGAACCTATATGTATGCAGTGTGGGTTGTCCGGCGTACGATGATGAAAGGCCTTTCCCTTCGGGCAGCGTTAAACCGTTTAGATTACTTGTCCTTAGCGGGAGACAAGGTTTTAAGAACGTAGCATCATACGTCTATACCATGTTCGACGCTACAAAAGCGTTGCTACGCTTGCTGAAACCCTCACAAGCTACGCGAACGCTTGTGACGGTGTGGACTCTGAACGTTTCTTTGTGTACGATTGTTATATACATATCATGACGTACTAGCTTATTTCGTCGTCTTCCGTCTCCGCACACTTCAGTCCCCTTTCCCAATGCCGGGTAGCTAACTTGGCTCAGCCTGGTTAGCCCTTCTGCCTTTTCATTATCTCTCTCTCGTTTTTGTTTGAACGGGCTACAGCATTGACACGAAAGCTGAAGTACATAGAATTGCATATCCCTCCTGTAACGGCGCTAGGCGGTGGTTTTCATTATTGGCCTTTTTTTTTTTTGCTACAGACGTTGCGATTTAGCTTCGTTTCTGATTAGTGCACGCGCATTCTCTTTAGCAACTTGTCCCTTCTTTAGCGCTGGCTGTTGATGTCAATAGATGCGGCGATCCAGCTTTTATGTGATGATAATGAGCAAGCAGATGTGATTTGTTATTCTTGCCTATTCTTTCGCAAAAGTCGCTCATTCTGTAGTTTTAGTTTAAAAAATGGCAAAAAAAATGAGAAAGAAAAAAAAGGAAGGGAAAAATGATAACAGAAAAGAAAAAGAAGCGCTGCAATGACTGTTATGCTTTCCATGTTTGTGAATTCCTGTTCTTCTTCTACATTTTTCCCCGACGCACTGTTTTTGTTTTAAGCCTCTTTTGCTGTTTTCTTTCATTGGAAAGCGTATGTCAATCTGTAACCCATTCCTGCCATTGACATCGCATAGAAGTAAGCAGTATTGACTAAACAAATAAAAATAAGTTGTAGGAGCATTTGCAGCCGCTTCCGCTCGGATATTGCCATGCGCTCAAGGATTGGATTTTTCCGAACGTAGTAGAGCGTGTGACTCAGTGGCGTAGATATAGAATGGCGCGCGCTTTGATGGTGGCGAGGTCATGGGGCAGGGAGCCGAGTAAGCAGACGTGCCTTGCTCGCTGTGAATAACGCTACAGACTTGAAAACAGGCCTCTACTTGAATACACCGAATGTCTGGATATCCAGGCCAGAACAGAGGTATCGCACTGCGTTATGGCTCATAGATGCTGTCGTGGACTAGGTTGAGTCGGGTCCTGGTAGCGGCTCGGTACAAACTTCTGTAACAATGTGTTCCATGGTCCGGTGTCTCCAATGTAGCGGAGACTGGAGAAAATATGCTGCCACAGTCGAACCCAAGGTAACAACTGATTTGTTAACCACGACGCTCCGCTCGCACCTCTGCAGACTTCGTCGTTGTCGTCGGTGCGTCGGTACGTGATATATTATACGGCAAGAGGAAAACGCCATGCATTTGGCATCGAACATGCGATTCTCGCATATTAGAAATCGCAAATAAATAAATGAATAAATAAATAAATAAATAAATAAATAAATAAATAAATAAATAAGACTGACTATGGCGTATACACCTTGCCTGATGTTTTATATATACAAGATACTCAAAAAGACCCTGTGTACTTTAGAGAGTGACCGCCATTTCCCAACCCCCCAACTTTGAGCCCCGTCCACCACTCCAGTAAGACATGCTGGACGACGTTATAGAGCATACAAAAGACAAACTGTTCCCGAAAGTTGCCAGCCGTCTATACGGCCCCTGATGAGGTCACGTGTTCACTGCAACATCACCATCCTGACCACGCATGGCAAAGGCCTCTACTATGTCTCATCAATTAACCCGGTCCTGTGCTTGCTGCGAAGAGCCAAAACAGAGCCAGCGAAAGCATAGTGACCAAAAGACGACGAAGAACTGCTTTGACGGGGGGAACTGGGGGGAAGAGAATGAAGAAGACGAAAAATCTTCTGTTGCTGTCAGTATTGGATTGTTACATTTGCGACTACGTTATCTCCGCAAACTTCTTAATTTCATCTGGCCACCTAACTTTCTGCCTTCCCCTGGAGCGCTTGCGAATACTGAAACAGAGCAGTGCAAACGCCTGGCTCCATTCCATATTGGAGCAGACAAGCATACTCGGCAGCATTCGTTCTATCCACGACTCCAGATTATGCATACGCGTCCGCACGCGTTATCTGCGCAGCTCGTTATCAAAGGTGCATCTCGAGTGCCGACGCGGCTCAAGTGGCTTACTTCCGCATAGCCAGAAAAGATTATGACAAAGAAACAGTGGGCAGTGACAGAGAGGCGGAAGGCCACAAGGTGGGAGAATAAGCGAAACCAAAGAAGGAAGGCTGACGAGTTGGAAGAGACAAAAGGGGGGCGCTCAACAGACTGCTATTTGCGCCCTGCCTGTATACGTTGTTGCGAACCGCTTTATCTCCTCAGAGACACCTATAGGCGCTGTTGTTCACTAGGTACACATACCTCCTCTTGGTCGAGATCAGGATATAGAGATAAGCGTATACATGTTGCGAAGCTTACGACGCGAGTCTTGTACTGCGATCGCCTCTATCGGGTAGTCATGTTTGTTGTCAACGCTGTCAACGTCAATGTCAAAATCGTCTATAACCAACGGCCTAGACGATTTTCCGCTGCGGCGCACGGGCGCGGCCATATTTGATCACGTGATCATAACTGGCCTTCCAGCGAAGCGACGGTGGCCGCAGCAAACAAGCTGGTTGCAGCAGGGTGCAAGCAAGTCACATGCTTGCGCCAGCAAAACATAGTTCGATGTTTAATCGCCTAAAAGCTGACGTCCTGTGTGCATCTTTCTCTGTCCTTGTTTTGTTCCGCTATATTATGTATTTAAGTCAAAACCAAGTAACCCGCCGCGGTGGTCTAGTGGTTATGGTACTCGACTGCTGACCCGCAGGTCGCGGGATCGATTCCCGGCCACGGCGGCCGCATTTCCGATGGAGGCGAAAATGCTCGAGGTCCGTGTGCTTAGATATAGGTGCACGTTAAAGAACCCCAGGTGGTCGAAATTTCCGGAGCCCTCCACTAAGGCGTCTCTCATAATCATATGGTGATTTTGGGACGTTAAACCCCGGATATTATTATTATTAAATCAAAACCAACTAGCCCAAATTTCCGCTTTAACTGACAAGATTGAGACATTTGCGTTTGTGTGGAACGTGCCACACCACAGCGATGAGTCATATGTTTATTTATTTCGCGTTTATGTCTGATGGCTTTAATTTTTGTTTAGCAACTGCCAGTAGCTGTGGTTACAAACCAACGTGGCAGCACCAATGCAGGCGCGGCCGCCCGCCTCGATCCGAACTCGCGCTTGCTACTTGATCACTGTCCTGGCAGCAATAAGTAAATGGTGAAATCGGATTATCGCTCATTGTCATCGCGCGTTGGAGGAAAAGCATCAGGTATGTATTGTTTTTATTATGCAGATCATCTGTGTTAATTTAGTCACGCCTGCTAAGCCTTGTCTCCAAGGATTTGAGAGTTGGATCTTGCAAACACTGCAAAATACCGACGAACACATTGCTCTCGCAGCTTCAGGACGCAATTATAAAGCGAATACAAGCGTAGGCTTTGAACTTACGGGCCCCACAGCACACGACGACGACGTGATAAATTCGAGGTGGAAGGAACCCTCATGTATGGGCGCCGTCATGCTGACTTTTTCCGGCGCTGCCGTGTGCTCGATTACACTTTCCCAACGCGTGCGCGCTGGCGATATGGGGACACCGAGCAGACGACGCGGCACGGATGGAAGCCATATTGAGCAGCGTTGCCAAAAGCCATGCTTCAGGGACAGAAAGGCCAAGCGCTGGTGGTGTCATCTGGTTTTAATTCAGCGAACTGCTGCGGAAAATCGTCAATAAGGGCCAAGTGCCGAGTTCAATTCGGTTGAAATGAATGTAATGAATTATAGGTTGAGGGAGCTTCAACGAACTGCGAACAGGGAAGTAAAGCGCGAATTGGCTCCAGTTGTCTCACTGTCTGCCCTAAGCTTCATAGCCCGTCCACGGTTCCCGTCACTGTCTGCCCTAAGCTTCCAGCCACGTCCGACGGTTCCTAGCAAGCTTGCACAGTCACAGTATACCATGCCCTGTCGCATGGGTCTTGTGCACCTGACCGCATTACCATTCACATTTTGAAAGAACGCGTCTCTTTGACGCATTGTTTAGTTTCGCGTGCAAGTATGACTGTAATGAACTTTTGATATAGCGAACATACGCAATGAAGGTGTTTGTTGTATCTCGACGTACAAGTTTAGCATATAGTACAAATCTTGAGATTCGATATGAAATACAGTTATGTTTGTTATTAGGCGCTATCCAGTTGCATGAGTTCTCGGTGACGTACTCAACATGCGCATGGTTTGCGTCCAAGATTCTCACGAACTGTAGCGGGTCTTAATTTTAAATGTCGCAGTTTCGGCAGGCTGCAGCCGTCACGGCATGTCGACTGTCACCACACGCCAGTTGCTAAGCGCTGTAGGCAGGCCCGTAGCCAGGGGGGGGGGGGGAGGCTCCCCCCCCCCGAAATTCGGCCTGAGGGGGGGTGTTTTACCGAGAAAAAAATAATGAAAATAGGGTGTTTTCAAGGTTTTCAACAGTTCCCCCCCCCCCCCCTCCCTAAAAACATTTCTGGCTTACGGGCCTGGCTGTAGGAGCTCAAACTAGCCTATACAAAGCGCACGAAAGGCACGAAAGCTGTAGAATACATAGATCAAGTGGCTGTTATATGATCCTTGTGCCTGTTGTCCACCAGTAGTGGGCTCGTTTAGAATAACAGCAAACAGGAACTCCCATTCTTTAGAACTGAATATATATGTCGCAAAATCCCGTATCCTTACGCTATACGTTTCATGTGAAGAGTAAGACGGCTGATCAAGATACGGAGAGAAAGGATATATGGGACGAAAGATTGGCTCAAAGAAATAATTACAAACAGCCGCTACATTGAGCTCACCATTACAACCATTTGAAACGCGAAATTCAAGAAACGATCACTGACCAAATGCCCGGTTTATTTTTGACACCGCCTGTTGCCAGCAGGCTCTCACGCAACGGACGAAGTGCAGACGGCTCAGTCATCGCGGCGCCTATAGAAAGGGCTTTAGATAAGATAAGAAAATTGGCTAAGTCAGCGTCGTAATGGAGGTTGGCGCGTTTTATTGATCCACTCGAAGTTGTTGACGTGGCCTAAGCGTATACCGACGCCCTGGCGCGAGTGCGTTGGAGAAGCGTGAGGCAGTGGTTAATTCACCTGGGATTGGCGCATGCCGTCGCTGATGATGACGAAATTCAGTCGCACGAAGTATTCACTAAATGTGTAGTACTATTAAAAAAGAAAAAAAAAGTGCGGTTCGGGACATTTAAGGACTGATGCTAGTATATACAAAGTTCGGGGGGTACCACCCCCCGCTCTCCTCCGAAATTTATCAATTTCGCATTCGTATATACGCACACGCACTTTCAAACACACACGCGAACATACATGAAAGGTTTGTTGAACACCCCCCCCCCCCCCCAACCACCTCGAAAAAAATTTCTGTCATCGCCCCTGGTTGACGCTGCAGTATCGTGCTCCTTGAATAGTAAAACTTGCTTTGTCGCTCTGAGATCTGCCGAGACTACAGTAACATGCCGCGGAAACGTGGCGTAGCACAGCGAGAGTTTTCACTGCTGTGAATTTCTTATTGCTTCGAAATCGTCTACGGCATGTAGCATATTTTGTCTGTGGACGGACGGTCGAAGTGACTTGGGCTGTGGACGGAGTCTCGAAGAAACACTTGTTAGGATCGAAAGTACCATTCCTACACAGAAGCACACGCTCATTGCTCAAACGGTTGATAGTTGCACTTAAGACAACGGATCAACCAAAGTTTCCTTGTTAAGTAAACAACAGATGCTGCGTGGTGCGTTTGTGTAACTGCATCAGAAATAAAACACCTATAATGAAGGATTGTCCATTCAGAAGAAGTCCCGAGTCTTTTATTATAAAATTATTGAGTGATCATCCAACCTAATGTCGTGCGGGATAAATTGACGTAATGCAGTTAGCAGTTTCTCCTACGTCTCCCTCGTGTAGTGGGAAGCATGGAAACAGCAAGGTCACTGTATCTAGTAACAAAATTTGGGGACAAACTATGACATAAGGGAAAACACTTGAGGGCTTGCAAATGTATAAAATGATACACATTGTCAGTCAAGTAATGCCTACCTTTTCAAGTAGTCCACTTCGAGAGATGATAGATTCCTGCATCGCAAAGTGATAACTAGCGCTGCAGAATCGCACTTAGCTCCTTCATCGATCATTGAACTCATCTTTCGTGCATAAATTATGGGAATTTGCTGTTTCTCTTTTCGGTACAGTCATTGTGAAGTCATGCTAGATACGGCAATGCACGTTTGCTTTGTTTATTGCTTACAAGGTTCTCAAAATAGGCTGATATTCAATTCATGGTAGTGTTAGATTTACAATATATATATATATATATATATATATATATATATATATATATATATATATATATATATATATATATATATATATATATATATATATATATATATATATATATATATATATATAAGCACTATTACTGTTGTCGAAGGGATTTCATGGAAACGTTATAGACATCTCACTTTGTTTAGAGAGCGCAAATATTCGGTATTCGATTCTAAAGTTCTACTGTTAGAATGATTTTGGCACGAAACCAAGTATCCCAGAGAGTTGATTTGTGAGATAATTAGCCTCACGTTAGTGAAGACGGAGCAATAACGCTATTCCTTCTGCTGCAGCCATCTCTGTTGTGATCACAGCATAGCATTTACTGTGGTCACGTCTCTTCTATCAAGTGCGCGCACATAGCTCGCATGCGTCATTGATCTGCATTTTGATTGTTTTCCTTTGGTTTTTTTCTTAACTTCATTCGTCACCAATGTTTAATAATTCCTACGCTGTATTTAGTAATTTCTACGTTATCTTCACAGCCTGCCCCTGTGTGATACTATTGCGATGGTAACTTGAAGCCAGACTTCCTTCTATTCAGGGTTTCAAGAAATGAGTCCGGAAATCCTCCAAAAGAAGGGAAATCCGATATTTGCTAGCTGCCTTCACAATTCCTTTCTCTGGAGCGGCAGAGATGACTAGAGACATCAGTTACAAGAGTAAATAATCTACTAAAAATTATTTTTTAATTAGCAGAGAAGAGCCCATTGCCGCATCCAGTTTCCAAAATGTGGCCGCTGGTAACTTTAGCAGAGTGATGAAACCTTGTCCACTTTCGCCGGCGAAACCGAAACCGAAACGTGGAAAAGCGCAACAGCCATATTCTTCGAAGACGTCGAGAGCGAGCGAGCGTCGTTATATCAATCATCGATTGCATGGGGCTTGCGATTATCCGCATGACGCGCGTACGTTAACGAATGCATAAGAACTAGCACCGTTGCAATCGTTGTCAGCAGCAGTGACGTCATTCTAGGTCGTCTGCTAGTTGCGCTGATCAGCGATTAGGTTTCTGTTTTGCCGGTGAATGTGATCGAACTTCATTAATCAGCAGTAATCAACAGCGGCCCGCTTTTCTGAAATTTCAAAGCGGCCTTGCGTTCTGCGCATAGAAGGATTTCTCCCAGTTGACCTGACCACTAATTGAAAAGTTTCCTTATGCAGTTTCTTTAATTTATGCAGTAATTGAGGTCTCTAGCCATCTTAAGATGTCTGCCGCTAGAAAAAAAAATTAACTATGAAGGCAGCGAGCAAATAGCGAACTTTCCTTATTTTTGAGGATTTTCGGACACGCGCTTCCTGAAATACCCGGTATATGCCACAAGTTGACAGGCTACTCTTATAGACTGAAAGTCAAGTAAGAACGGTGTTTAGCCTATGAGTTACTCACCCCTCGATACACGGAATAAAGTGTGGTGTATGTCTAACAACGCACAACACGCGGTGTTACATTCGTCTCGGCTTCTTTGCCACAAGAAAATGGCTTTGACGAAGGGCGGTATTCGCATCAGTCCGCGACTGATATATTCACGGCAACCAATCTTCGCATCGGCCGACCCCGACGTGCCCTTCGTGATACCCCCGATCGGTTCTGCTTACGCATGTTCGTCGCGTTTGGCGCTGCTAGATGAGCCGTGACCACGTAAAATAACCTTCAGCGTATCGAGACAGCTATTCCGACGCCATGCTCTTGCTCACCTGATTGGATCAGCAGCTTGCGACTCCCGACGCGGAGCTGGACAATCGGTCAATGAGCGATTTCACCAAAGCGGTTGCTCTTCAACCAACGCTACCATTTGAGCAAGGTGATAGACTATAAAGTGGTTGGTGATGAAGATGATGAGTAAACTTCATTTAGATCCAGAGAAGACGCAGGGGAGACTCCGCGCTACCCGGCTAGTCCCACGTAATCCATTTTCAAGGAAACAGCGCAGCAGTGGACAGCGGACAAAAATAGAAGGGAACAAGGACAAGCGCTGACCCCCGACTGAGTTCTGGCAGAAGAAAAAAACAACTCAGTTGTTCTCTTTCTTTGTCCGTTGCCCGCTGCTACGCTGATTCTCGCAAAATAGAAAACGACCATTTGAGACCATCGATTTGCGAGCAACTGGGTCGCGCGACCTCTGCCAATCACCTGGTGAGAATGAGCCTTTCGTACGGGGCTGTTGCGACGTTCGAGATAAGCGATTGGTCTCATCGCTCGGGCAATGAGCCGTTTGTAAACAAAGTTGATCTCTCTCTAGGCTGGTCGTTTTCCGCCGCCCTCATCGACCGACCAGCTCTACGTACTCTCGATGGCACCTCGATGATCGCAGGAAGCATCACCCTCGTTATTATTGTTATTACTTTTTGCGCTCACGCACTTTTACGCTCGTCTGTTATGCGACTGAGCTTGTCGTATCCCTTGTATCTGATCTGCCCGTCTCCGTGTTTTGCGCGGTCGAGGTGCTTAATGGGCATGCGCCACACATCTCGCTCAAACAGCGTATTCTAAGGCGAAAGCCTTAGATGCCCCATCAAACGTGAAAAGTGATCGTCGGCGTCCACACCAGTGATGCAAAAACAAAACATGGGATGACGTCAACACGACGTTACAGGTTCCGGGAATTTCGACGTCTTCACGACGTCACTATGACGTTACACGTGGACGCCATCACACGAAATCGTCACTTGGTCAAAGGTGGGCCGATCCCGGAAGCAGTGCAAAATCACGTGTGCAGCAGAAAGCTTCTGATGCCGCCCATCACGGAGGCAGTGCAAGGCTAGGTTGGGTGCAGAAAGCTTCTGATGCCGCCCATCACGGAGGCAGTGCAAGGCTAGGTTGGGTGCAGAAAGCTTCAGGGCGGGGTAGGCTCTGTACACAATCGACTGAAAATAGAAAAAGGAGGTGGCTTTCGCCTTCGAGTCGTCTTAGGCAAACAAATAAGTATCGTGTGACTTTTTTAGCAGTTCGTGAAAATCCCCAAACGAATTGCGCCTGTACAGATTCATCATTCGGCAGAGTTCTTGCAAGCACGAATCGCCATGATTGTGATACGCACGCCTTGATAATACTGGGTATTTTAAGACTGCGCTTTTCAGGCGACGCTTGACAAAACTCGTGGGTCCTGTCGTCAGGGCAGGATAGCCAAATGCGGGAGCTCCTGTTCTCTTTCTGATGCAGTTCGTCGTTTCGAGAAGGGAGTCACCTGTCAGAGTCTCTGTGTAAAGCCGATCCCAAAATATTGCCTATGATAACTAACGAACGGATGGGAATGAATCAAGGGCTCGTTTTTGATTAGACACAACCTAATGAAGCCAGGAGAAAATAAAGCCAAGAAGGCATAGGGGAGAATTTTTATAGATTTTAACAATAGCGTAGCAATCATGACATAAATGGAAAGGAATTAAAGTGGTCGAAAAAACAACTTGCCGCCGGTAGAGACCGAACCTACAACCACCGGATAACGCGCCCGATGCTGCTATACGGCGGCGGTCCTCCCGTCCAGTTTATTGGGTATTTCTGTGCGGGGGTAATCTTGGGAGTGTTAGCCAGCGCCCCTCGTAGCCATGACTACGAGGGGCTACGAGGGGTGCAAAACAAACGCACGAAAGTAAATCTCGCGTGTCTCGCATGCATCTCTGTCACCTATAGCCTATAGGCTCCCAAAGCATCGCTCAGTGGCGCTGCGACTCTTGACAGGCAGCGCCATCTCTGGCGAAAAAATAGAAACTGGGGATATACGTTGCGCGTTTTCCCTTCTCTTCGCCGCGCTGCCGCTCGCTTCCGTGCACGTGTAGAGCTCTCGCGCAGCGCTTCGCTATGTACCGCTTGAAAAATATCTCGCCGCGGGACAGGCACTTCGAAAAGCGAACGTAATCAAAGGAGAGAAGTTCGTTAATCACGGTTATCGATGTTCCACGTTGTCGACTATGAAAAACATGTGATTGTTGTTTAGATGTGCATGAGGCCAGTGGCAAACGCGTACTGTAGTGAACGAACTTTCGCGGCATGCAAAAAAAAAAAAAAAGAGAGAAAGAAACAATGACTACACGGCCGTGGCATTAAAAAGCCTGAGAAGGTTAGAGTCATGCCCTCCGTACCGCTGGAGCATCACCCGCTGACTTAGCCACGAGGCAGCTAGCTTAGCTTAGATTTAACTGCTGCGAAACAAGTAGAACTGCTCGCCTCGTCTGCCTGTCTTTTTTTTTTTTTTTCGCTTCTCGCTTCGTGCTTGTACTCCCTTTTTATGAGAATATCGACTTTACAGGTGTATAAGACTTGCTGCGCGAACGCGGCTCAGCGTGAGAGGTGTCGAATTTCAGGCGCGATGCGGTATCGGGCGCGCGACGAGCTCGCGCAAAGCGCACCCGTAAACGCACACTCGAAGCAATGTACGAGTGCGCGGTGCGCGTGAAAGAAAACCGCACAATCTCCGAAGGTGGCAATAACAATTCCTGAATTAAGTGCCAGTTAGATTCAACGGCTTAAATATATACCACCCTAATAAAGCGAGAAAAACAGAACAAACCAGTAAAACGATGTCAAAGTTAGCTGAAAATGCACAGGCGTTCGTTCCGGCGCGATGATGCAGCCTTCCCGACGCGTGAATTGCAGGCGGCGAACCTTCGACAATGTGCGGAGTTCAGTTGAACGCAACCAACACCGCAACGCTAACCGCGGTATGACGTATGTGAGTGTGAACATCCAACAACGACAGCTAGGTCTCACCAACACAAGGAATCAAAACACAAAGTTGCTTCAACATACAACCGTAATTGGATGTAAAAATGCGAGACGGCGAGCAATGACAACTGCAGTCCTTGCATGCACGCGCCGCGTTACGTACTGATTCAGGTAGTCGAAACAAACGATTTCAAGGGAAGGATTGAGTCAGCGAAAACGGAAGGCGAGACAGAGCTAGAACTTTATTCCCTTAACTGCGGTGACCCACGCTTGTGTACTTTCTCCCTCTTACGACTTGACCGGGAACCGATACAGTTTTTCGGGCGGATCGCGTGCCTTGGTACTGTCTGCACTGCTGCGGCATGCACAGCAATACTTCGGACCTCGCTTCCGCTTTCGTGGGGTCGCTTCTACTATCGCGGAAATGCAGCTTCGCAAAGCAAGCCTCTCGGTTCAGCGTGCCAAGCTCACGGCACGACGTCTAAGCTCCCCGCACCGACCAAAGAACGCGTGCGCACGCGTGCGCACGCGTGCCGCCGCTGTCGGTGAAACAGGCTGAATCGGCCGCGCCCTCCGCCGCGCTTATCCCCAGTTTCACCAGCGCTTCTCTCCAGAGCCGCAGCGCGGCGCTGTCGTCGCTCCGCAAACTTGAGCTTTGGTTCCCTATACAGCCGCATAAACGACGAAGGATATGTGGTCGCGATATGCTCTTCTTCGTTCGGTAGACGGGGATCTTAAGTTCGAGCAGTCCAACACCACCCAGGGACATAGACGGCGCTCGCTGGCTCCTATTTGGCGACGTCACTCATTTGTCCGTTATCGCCGACACCTAATTGGTCCAAGTCCAAATCTGGCGAGCGTGCTGCCCTAAATTAGCCAATGGCAGGCGCGACAAAGCCAAAAAGACGACAATATGGTCGTGCTGCAGGCTTTGGACGCCTTCGACCTTCCTTCAAGCGTTCGGTTCGCGGCACAGTACGGGCAGCAGCAAGGCTCGCGGCGCTGGTCGCCAGCCTGAGTGAGTGAGCATGCGGAGGCGGGGCGGGCGGACTCGGGATCCAGAGAAGCAGGTTCGAGCCGCCGGCGTTCGGGATCCTGGAGGCCCGAGTCGGCGGCTCCGACGTCGACGAGCTCGCCTCAGCGGCTCCCATCGATCGAGACCACGCGCTGGGGCGAATGCGCGGCGGCGCTGTGCAGTGAACCCGCCTTTTTTTTTTTTTTTTTCTTTCTTCTCATTTCGCTCACGCACGTTGGACACCAACGCTATATATACGCCACTGCGTGGTTCGATCTCCGTTATTCCCTTCGTTTTTTTCATTATTTCCCACCGCGTGTGTTCTCGCGCCCGCTATGTGCGTTTATCTGTCGTCATTTCCTTTCACTTGTGCGCAGAGAAGGCGTCGCACACGAGTCTCTCGCGGAGATCGTTTTCCTCCGTCTCGTTCGTGCTGCTCGGAATCCCGCACGCGCGCACGTCGCCTTTATAACGGCCCGGCAGACCGGCGTGTCGTCGCCGTGTATTCCTCTTCGCCAAGACAGGAATATCACGTTGCCTAAAAAGTGAATTTCGTGGCAAGGTATACTCCCGGTATTGCAGAGAAAACGGAGAGCTGCCACGCCTGATCATTTATTTGCTCAACGTCATTTTGCGTTATTTCTCTGTGTGTGTGTGTGTGTGTGTGTGTGTGTGTGTGTGTGTGTGTGTGTGTGTGTGTGTGTGTGTGTGTGTGTGTGTGTGTGTGTGTGTGTGTGTGTGTGTGTGTGTGTGTGTGTGTGTGTGTGTGCGCGCGTGTGCGTGTGTGTGTGTGTGTGTGTGTGTGTGTGTGTGTGTGCGTGTGCGTGTGTGTGTGTGCGTGTGTGTGTGCGTGTGTGTGTTTGTTTTCACGCTCAAATAACGCTGCCGCCCGCACGTTCGCTGTATTGGCACGTGCGAAGCGTGCAGGCGTATACACCCGTTTTTTTTTTATTTCAGACAAATGGCAATTCGACGGCTAATTCGCGTTAGAATTGCGGAAGGAAACATGCCGATGAAGATGCAAAATTGAGTACTTAATCAAGTGGGCGGCGCATGCTTGCAAAAACAAAGCAGTGTCAGCAGCGACCAACGCTTCAATCTGCATCATTCCGTACATTACCTCACCCAATACAGCAGAAACATATGTGTTCGAAATTTTAGCGAAAGCCTTTAATGTCTCATGCTCACGTCCGTCCGTCCGTCCATCCCTCCATCCGTGCCCTGGACACGGTGCCAGGTGGCCGCCGGGGTGCGCCAAAGGACGCCGGTCACGTCGATCGCGCCTCGCGTCGGACTCTACAGCGCTCGCACTTTGCTTGCGTAGCGTCGCTGTGCCCAGCGTGTCCAATCATGCAAGAAGGGAGACGCGCGCATTGCGTTCCATTCTGACCGACCCCGTCTCAATGGGCACAGGCGTTCGCCGAACACACTTTGCAATTTACAAAGTGTCCTTCAATTTTTTACGCAGCAAAGTTGGATGTTCTGAACTTTTATTCGGTCCTCGGACTTACCGGGGACCATGCGAAATTTCGAATATATTTTGTGGTATGTCTTTTTAGTGAAGCAAACTCTAAACAGATCGGTCATTTCCATGCCGGATCGCGAACAATGAACTAAATAACGTCTATAACTTGGAAAGTTGGAATTGCGAATCTCTTGCAGATATGGGTGCACAAGTCTACATAAAAAGGGAACAAAAAAGACGAAAACAGCAACTAGGACATAAACTAAGCAGCGTTGACATTTCAGCGAGTTGGTATGCTTCCGAGTTGTGATTGATAGATAGATAGATAGATAGATAGATAGATAGATAGATAGATAGATAGATAGATAGATAGATAGATAGATAGATAGATAGATAGATAGATAGATAGATAGATAGATAGATAGATAGATAGATAGATAGATAGTAATTTCTATTGGTAAACCCGGAGATGCGTGCTAGGTTTATCACATGGCTTGCTACTCAAGGTGTCGGGTAATGTCTATGGTACATACAATGATTACATATAGACATAAAGAATACGCAATGTCACACCCACGCATATATGCACAAAATTGTAATTTATAATATTTTATTCAGACATGTAGACCTTAAAAACATCAGCAGCACTTTTGTGCTGTGTATGGCACAGGTACTTCTTTGCCACAGGCCGAGAAGGTGCCGCAGCTGAAAGTTGTAGCCGAAATGGTGGCGCAAACCTAACGAAGACTGAGGACTGGAGACTGTTTTAAGTGCGGAGCACTTTAGGGGCCCGGCCTGTCATATGCGGTAGTCATCTCATGAAGCTTGGCGTAACGCTGGCAAAACCACTGTCGCGTGATGACGTGCCCACGCGGCAACGACAACGAAGTCTGCCGAGGCGCGAGCAGAGCTAAAGCTGTCGCGTGCTGGCGGGCCGACGCAGCGACGACACCACTTATAGCATAGCTATCTGTAGCACAGCCATGCATATCAAGAGGGCCGGAAAGGGAAGTGAGGCTGAGGAGGAGGGAACGGAGGAGGGGAGGGGGGCGAGGAGGAAGAAAAAACGTTGTCATCGGATGCTGTCATCTTATGCCACCGCTTGGCGTCACGCACGCAAAACAATGTATAGCATAGCCATGTATAACAAGGGTCCGGGGAAGGGAAGTGAGGGTGAGGGGGGATGAAAAGGAGGAAAATATAGGGTAAAACATGGCATAGCCATGTATGACGTTAGGCAGGCAAAACAAGGCATAGCATAGCCATGGGTGGGAAAGAGAAGTGAGGGTAAGGAGCATTGAAAGGCGGAAGGGAGAGGGTAAAGCAAAGTGGAGCCAAGTATGGCTTCACGCAGGCAAAACCATGTATAGCATAGCCGTGTATAGCAAGTGGGTGGGAAAAGAAGTGAGGGTCAGGAGGGAAAGGAGGAGGGGAGAGGCTAAATCATAGCATAGTCATGTACAGCGTCATGCAGGCAAAACCTTGTATAGCATAACCATGTATAGCGAGAAGGGAACTGAGGGTGAGTAGGATGTAAAGAAGGAAGAGAGAGGGTAAAGCATAGCATAGTCATGTATGGCATTAGGCAGGCAGAACCACGCACAGCATAGCCGTGTGTAGCAAGGGGGGCGGGAAAGGGAAGTGAGGGTGAGGAGAAAGGAAAGGAGGAAGATAGTATGCTGTCATTGTATCCTGTCATCTCATGTCGTCGCTTGGCGTCACGCAAACAAAAAAGGTAGAGCATACTATAGCATAGCCGTGCTTAGTATACTACAGTTATTGGACGGAAAAGTGAAATGAGGGTGAGGAGAAGGGAAAGGAGGAGGGGAGAGGGCGCCATGTATCACAAATGAAGGTTTCCTTTCCCGCCAAGGAGGCCTAGCAGGCTGCAAGGCTGGAACGCTCGCGCCTTTCCCGATAACGTCAGTGTCGCTGGCGCAACACAGATCCTTCAGCGACGCGCAGAGGCTGTGTTCGTCCAGTCAACTTCTACTCTGGTGTCTCGTCCTTAGCGCAGTTCGAGCTCACATAATAATGCCTTACCAACCAGCCCAGCAACACACGCTCCGTGAGTTCGTCGCTGGACGACAGGCGAATCACTGCTCCGCACTTAGTTTTCACGTTGAGTGCAACTGCATGAATATTTTTTTTGTCCGTTCTTTCTTCAGTCTCGGTTTTCGCAACATGGAAACAAAAAAAAACATGCCACGCAGTTTGTACCGTGTTCCTCTGAGGTTGTGTATAAAATTCCGTTGAGCTGCGGAAAAGTGTACATCGGCCAGACGGGCCGATGTCTAAATGATCGACTTAGAGAGCATGCGTTGTCCTTGAAGGTTCTCGCAGGTGGCACGCACCTGTCTGCACTGCTAGGATTGTGGATACAATACGCAGTTTGGCAGCACGAGTATTCTGAGCAAATCTGAACACAGACGGGCGAGGGAAATCACAGAAGCAGGGCCGGCAGGGCGGAGGTTAGGGAACGAACGCAGGAACGTGCATCAGTGTTCCCTCGGTTGCGCTAAGTAAAGAAGTGTGCTTTTTAAGTAGTTGAAGGAGAGAAATACGCACTTTGGTTATGGTATCGTTTTGTGGGGGGTGATGTCGTTTTTTGGTGATAGTTGGTTGCGCATGCGCGTTTCGGTGTTCTCGTGCAAAGATTTCTAATAAACTGCAGTTGTAAGTTGAGCGCCTGTCCTGTCTAGTTCTCTTCCTTCCTTTTACCTTGTGCGCTCATATATTTCTACATTATGTTGCACCAACTCGCCCAGCATTCCACCATTTTGGAACATAGAATAAGCCTTCTATGTGTTCTAGAGAGGACTACGCTACATTACATTTTGTTTTTCATTTACAAGCAAATTTCTTAGGTGTTTACTAATATGGAATCGCGAACCGGTCAACCAGCCGTACAATTCTAAATGTAGCAAGGAACACCTTTGTTTTTCGGATGTATTCGAAGACTGTCATGATTAGAGGTCGGTATTTTAGGCACTAAAAAAGTGCATTTTAGGCGCCAAAAATAGGCAGGTAAAACACCGTTCTAGGCCTCCAAAATCGTAATTATAGGCATAATAAATCTTCACATAAATTCCAATAATTTCATACAAATACGTGCGCGACCTGTATCTATGACAAGAAGCAAAAAATGTTGTTTATGATAGCACAAATGCGTTCAATGGTTGAACATAGCCATGCATTTCCCGCATGGCTCGCAGAACACGGTCTTTCCGTTTATTGTCTAGCATGGTGAGTCAAGTGCCCACCGTCGAATCATCACACCCCTAGGTCTTTTTTTTTTTTTCGTCGTGGCTGAGAAGGGCAACAGAAGCAGATAGACCACTCAAAGACCAGAAAGGAAGGATGCCTCGTATTAGCCGGGTCTAATCGCGTAGTGTAGATTTCTCCCCTGTCGGTGAACACCTTGAAGGGCCCCTTAAAGGGCCCCCCTCACCAGGTTTGAGCATTTCGAGCCTGACAAGTGTAATGCATGCACTGGGCGCTCACATTGATGTCTGCCAAGATTTGCAACTTTACGCGTCGCGGAAAGACGTGAAATTTCAAACTGAACGCCGCTTGCCGTTCTAGCGGGCGCGCGCCCCAAGATGGAGGTGGTGACATACAACAAGGAATGGTCCTGCTTTTACGTCGCTCCTTTACGTAGACATTGGTGCTCTGACGTCGCTCACCGTATCACACTTAATCAGGTCCTGTTTAAATGCTGGCTATATCCAGAAAACCAGACGAAAAATGTCCCGTTTCCTGGCTATATCCAGCACTTTAGGCGGGGCCTGATTGAGAGCGCAGCACGTGACATTGCGAGAATTATTCGAGGCGACGTGTGTAATTTGTGTAACCAGTTGTTGAGTAGATGAATGAAAGGTGAGAGAAATAATAAAAGCACACAAACGGAATGGTAGAGCGTTCTTATTTTTAATTTTTATTTAGAATCGCAGAGAGATGCTATACACTAATCGGCCTCCATTTGGCACGCACTAATCATAATAATCTACACTAATCTACACTAATCTACACTAATCGGCCTCCTCGGCCATGGACACCACTCTCCTCTCCTTCTCCCATCTTTGCTTCTCTCTCCCCATTCCCCTGCAGACGCTCAGAAGTGCTCCCATTTAGGGCTGCAGAAATGGCGTCTTTTCCTCTCCTCAATCTCTCCTCCTCCTCCAGCTCCTCCTCCTGATCCTCCGTCAACGCGCTCGCGCCATGTCAGCAATGTGGCGGATGGTGGCCGCCACGTTCCATTTCACTGCTGCTAGCGGTTGTTTTTCGGAAGTTTGTTGAAATAGAGGACTTGGTTGAACCTCATAGAGTTCGGAAAGGTTAATGTTGCCCTGTGACATGAATGACGGTCTCAAACCGCACTCGAAAATGAAATTTGAGCTTAAATAGTGTTCGTATAGGCGCCCATTTTGAAAATAGGCATTTATAGGCACTTATAGGCATTTAGGCACGAACGCCAAAAATAGGCATTTTTAGGCACTATAAAAACGCTATAAAAGCCCTTCTTAACCTGTAATTCATGCTCACATATCAAAGTTACACGATAGGAACGCAATGAACAAAATAGGCATTTGCCTAAAATCCGGTCTCTAGTCATGATTTCGTATCAACTAGGTGACCCTGTTCTACAGTCGATTTGCTACAGTTTAAATAGAGACCCTTAGCAGTCCTGGAACCAAATTTAGCCGCCAAGTTAAATCAAACCATTAGGCCTACTCGAGGGCGAACGCCTGGTCACATGAAAGCTGGATGGGTAGACTGCCTCGTTTCTTGAAAAGGCACGCTCAGCAACATGCAAGCTCTTCGCTGGTGGCGCGGAAGGAACCGCCTGTGTGCAGCCTTGAGCTGAGCCCTGCAATTATACGATAGCGATAAAGCATCGCTAGCTACATTGTATGCATGTACGTGCGTGTCCGCCCAAGAACCCGTAAACAGAGCTTCTAGAAGCATCTAGCCAGGGTTATTTTGCTGGGGCCGGCCAAGGCGATGATACGTAAATGCTCCCCGTCCGTTTGAGTGGCTCCTCGCGAAGGAAGCCGCGCTGTGATTGCGCCAAGGCGTGGCTTTCAACGACACTCTTTGACCGCGTATACGCTGATGACCTGCATACCGATGATGATAGCAATAACTGCTGGAGTTTCACGTGCCAAAACCACCATATGATTACGGGGCACGCCGTAGAGGAGGACTCGGATTAATTTCGATTACCTGGGGTTCTTTGCCGTGCGCCTTAATCCAAGCACACGGCTGTTCTTTCAATTTCGCCCCTGTCAAAATGCGTCCGCCGTGGCTGAGCCATCGACCTCTATCTTAGCGGCGTGACACCTTACGAACTGCACCAAGAGAAGAACGCGAGGTGCCCATAGAACCCATATCCAAGAAATGAAAGAACTCCGAGTCATTTTCTTTCATGCGGAGTAAAAGTACCAGAAAACTCCAGGGACCTATGGACAACGGTAAATGCCTTCTGCTGTGCAGAGATCTAACTGCCATCCCAAGCAGGTAGCCTTTACAAGGCAAGCGATTTATTGTCATCCTGATTTAATAATATTTACGGCATTGTTAAAAAGATTGTATACAGCGACAAAAATGAACTATTTTGGAGATGTTGCCGGAAAAAGTGCGATACAGAAAGCATGACAAAACAAGGGGGGGTGCCACTCTCGCTTTCCGGCTTCACGTATCCAACTACATCTTCGTTCCAAGTACCAGATATGGAAGAGTCATGCCGCGATCCGCTCATTCATTGGTTGACCCCAGAAAGTACCGCGTATAAATTTGCGAGTTATATATCTCATTTCTTTCCTTTAAACTCAGAGTGATAAAACATTATTCCACAATATTTATCACACGCTCCTAATATCTACAGCAAGAAGGTGGTCGAAACGAACTATGCAAGAACGTGGAAAACGTATAGCCCCGCGTATGCTTGTCACGCGTATTCGCTCAGTGGCGCAGGGCGTTTGAATACTGCATCAGACATGGGCGTGTGACATCCATGTTACGTGGCAGCCAGAGTACCCGCTGTATACCATGTTCGTTTACTGTCGCATCAAAGTTTAGAGCAAGCACTCATAGTATTGACTCCGGTTACCACCTGTTGGCGCATTTAGCACATGAACTGCGGGTTGGGTTATGTCGCGGCTGACAGTGAGCGGACGCTGGCGGCAAGCACGCGAAAAGGACCGACCGGACACTCTGTTGAGGTCGTTCGTTCCAGGTGACCCGCTGCCCCCCATGGCCGCCCTCGAGAAGCGACGAAAATTTTGCGGCAGCGGGCACTCAAAGTCGCAGCAGTTGACATTTCAGCATTCTCGTCACGTACAGCATGCTTTTATCAAATGTAGCATGCTCGGAATACGTTTGCTTGCTTCTCAACGTTTATTATGCCTAAAAGGGAAGCTTTCCAGATAAGAAATGAAAGTGGTGTGTTTAGTTGGTTATTCGTCACAGTGGTGTCCGAAACTGCAGCCATATTAAGAACGAGGAGGCGAAGGATTTTGGTGGCGAATATTTGAGAGCCAGCTGAAAGATTTCCCTGCACTGATGCCCATTTTCTTGCATCTTTTCAGACTCCTTGTCCTTCTACTCATCGAAACGTAAGTGATGCTCATTTTCGTTCATTCGTCACACGCTTATTTTTATAGTGAGTTCTAATTAGGCACATACTGATCAAACTTCTATTAACTGAAAGCCGTTCTTAAGAGCACGTCATTTTAGATACCCACTACTCCAGAGAAATTGTCAGATTTAGAGCGGAGCGGTTGCATCAGCGATAACCAATCACACACATAGTTTACTCAAGACATATTTTTGCGAGATCTTTACCCTGTATCACCTTGTTAACCTTCGCGTTCTTGGTCATGCAAATTCTCACAAAAAAAAGGAACGAAAAAAAAAGGAAAGAAAACTAATCTAGGGTCTACTGAACGCTTTGTTGGGCTGCTTAGTACTTTGTTGGGCAACTTGGTGGGGCGCAATGTGGCAAAAAAGTTTGAAAAAGAAAGACATAAAAAGCGCTTGATGACGCTCTCTCTAGCTTCACCTTTTTCCTTAAACGTTTCGTTAAATTGTGTCGCAGGATATTTTGATTTGGTGTAGCCATTGCTACATCAAAATCATGAAGGTGAATGGCAAAGCATAAATCTGCTAGCAATTTAGATTTGACGAAGAACTTGGGGTTAAAGAAGTGAGAGAGAGAGAAATAAAGAAAAGACAGGGATATTAACCAAAGAAAATCTCCGGTTGGCTACCACGCTCTTGGGAAAGGGACAGGGGATGGCCACGTTGGTAACTACTCAAATACTGCTTCTCTAGAGACTCGACGGTGGCTGGCCACGCGCTATAACTTATAGCTGGTATGGAATGAATACACGCGGGCATTACCCTGAACATACATTTATCAGGGTCGCCGATATCTATATCTCTACGCTAGAACGGAGTCGGTGACCAGTACAGCTTACTGACGACAAGTGGGAAGCGTGACTCAAGCGGTCATCTTGAAGAATCGTGCCTCTGCTTTATCTGCTAGTATATTTATGTTGGCTGCGACGCAAGCATCCTAATAATACCCTTTATTGTTCCGCCATGATGATGGTCATGCAACATGGCCTTCGAGCCTATAATGGTTGACGTAACGAAATGCCTTGCACAATGCTGTAGGCTTCGTGATAACACTTTGCTGAAATACGTTGATCAGTCGCGTTATAATCTACAAAAAAACATTCAGGCAACGAACGAATGAGCAAGCACAGTTACAACGAAAAAATAACGCAGGTCTCACTATAAGCGTTCTTGAATTACCCTTAGCATTAGCCGCACCCGCTCACGCAAGCCCATTGAACACAATGAAACCCAAATTTACCAGGTAGCAATTCTAAAGCTCTCTAATGTGTATCCAACTGGCCCCTTACTGCAGCGCTGTTTGCAACAAATGAGTCTTTCGGTCGGACGCCGAATAGTACCCCCCGCCCTCAAAAGTTTTCGGAACACAAAATTTCCGAAAATGATATATTCCCGCTTTGTCTTTGAACATAGCCTCCAAACAGATGTTCCAGCTTGTAGTAGTCCTTGCGACCTACGCAGCTACCTGCTAGGTTAGATGCGCCGTGCACTAACAGAGGAGAAATTCGCATTTTCAGTGGAGCCCGCGTTCCGTAAACTTTTGGGAGCGGGTGTACATATGTCTCCTTGTTTATACTTTCCTTGAGGTTGACCAAGGTGTAGCTATAGCGTAAGGCGGAAGAGGGAGGCGTGCGCCGTGTGTAACCTGGCTCGAAAACGTGTAGTCTGGCCGTATATATTTTCGTGACACGTTCGCCAACATCGCGTTTGAGTACAGCCCTCCAGAGCGCACGGCCTTCAAAACGAGGCTGCATGTAGTGCAGAATCCGAGTCGCGACAGTCGGAGGAGGCTGAGCATGCGCGGCGGAGATTAGGCGGGGGTTCTTTTATCGCAACTGCGGTGCGAGTTGTGTCGGCCGCCTCGGTCGTCGGTCGGCCCTTCGTGCAGACTCGTGCGCTCGCTTATAACCCGTACCGATGCAGCTGCGCTAACGGCCGCTTGCTCCATGCAGCGCTACCTGTAGCGCTATCGCCATGTTGTTGCTCTCATGAGAACATGCTACGGCGTAAGAAAAAAAAGATGTTTCCAGCCTGCTGAATCTTCAAAGCGTTGTGCAAAGAAAAGAAAAAGATGGGGGGACGGGACGTGGATAGATGTGTTGGGAACCTAAGTAAAAGAAAACAGCAATAAGAACGAAAACTGAACCATAGAATATACCGATATGCACGGAAAATGAGTTTCCTATGACATCTGTTGATATGAATGTGAGATGTAGCTTATGAGGAGCAGATGTCGGTATATTCTGAGCTTATGCAGCATGCATGTTTGCTACAGAACGTAAAATTCCATCAGTCGAACGTGTGTAGTCCGAAAAACATGGTGTCGTTATTCTTTTACTACCAGGCTGGCTTCGCCATTTTACTCTCTCTGACCCGCCTAGAGTGTTTTTCGCGGGGGGGCTATTGTGTTTCTTTGTCACCATTTCCAGTACTAGAAGAGCTAATCGCATATGCGTTTCCGCTGTGAGATTTTCATGTTTAATTGAGATAATTAAGGCTGCGAAAATCATGAGCTGTTCTTCACAAACTTTAACAGCAAGCACGATACTATGATCAGTAATAAGTCTGGCGGGTGCAGTTGCGTAGGGAAGCGGTCTATGACCTGTACTTTAGAACTGTTCCGTATGTAATGTACGTACATATGAGGCTGCACATATAGGAAGGAAGAAAGATACTGGTGCAGAAAAAAAAAAGTATCAAGGGGGAGATAAGAGAACGTCTTCTGGAACAACGCATAGATAACAACACCGAATTTGTCACGCTCAAATTGTGAGTGTACTACGTGCAATTAGCGACCTACGGCCGAATCTAACTTCCGCTGTTTAGTTTATTTTCTTTCGTTAATAGGCGACGTTAGGTAAAAAGGTGAGCTGACCCGTTGCTGAGTAAAAGCGACAGGAAATGTTTTTTTTTTTTCCTGGCGTGTCAATAAAACACTGCTTTGAGGACGCAGTTGACAAAACATCTTGTCATATTTTCATCGTGCAAGCCATTTTCTTCATCCTCCCCCCGCACTAAAAAAAAAAAAAAAAAAAAAAAAAAAAAAAAAAAAAAAAAAAAAAAGACTGCTGCAATAATGTCCCAGATTGAAATGTCGCTCGAGTTTTGGGCGGAAGGATGGACAATATGGGAAAATCCTCTGCATGGCTGCGCTGCCAGATTTATCCGCGCCTTATGAGCTTGCACGTACCACGTGCATGGGCGCACGCCAGTGCACGCGCAGCAAACGGACAACACACACATAGAAAGGCAACTGGAGTTGTGATGTCTCCACTTCCCAAATAGAGCACTTTTCGACCGCTGGGACTTCCACCGCCAAAAGTATGGTACCATTTATATATATATATATATATATATATATATATATATATATATATATATATATATATATATATATATATATATATATATATATATCTTCTGCGAGTGCCGCGTCGACGCACACACGACCTCGTACGCGCACGCTATCACGTTTTCTCGCCCACGAGGGCGAGGGAACTGCAGCGGCCCAACGCGCCGGCCTCGAAGTGATAACAACGCTATCCGCGTGTCGTCTATTATCGGTACACTGTCCTAAATCATTACTTTAATTGTCCACCGCGCCGGGGCAGCTGCGCGTTTCACCTCCCCACGCATCGGCGAACCGCGGTATGCGATGTACTCTTCTTTTTTTTTTTAATATTGTTGTATATTCGCCACTCCGCTCGCAATTCTTTCCGTTTCACCTCTGCAAATGTCTCCTCCTGGGGCAATCGTAACAATAATAATAAAAAATTAACTGTGGCAGCGCCTGCCTCCGTGCCCCCCGATTTTTGACCGCGTGGGGAACATTACAGCCGCGTTAACTGGGCATCCCCCCTCTTCCCCACTCGGTGAATCCGCTGAACCGGGAACATGTCCTTTCTTTCTTTCGTACCTTCGCTGTAACAGGGAAGACGCGCGCGGACGTTATTTTTGCATGCGTGTGTGCGCACTCCCGTTTGTCCTGTTTTTTTGTCCTCGCGGGAGCGGCTGGTGTGTATGTAGAGGTGCCAGCCCATACACCGCAAGACCTCACTATATGGTCATGTACGAGCCAAAATTCGTCCGCACCCCCCACCCCCCCCTCGTTTGCCTGTCAACTCGGGAGGGTGTTCAACGAACCCCGAAACACGAGCAACGCTCAAGCAGCGACACCGTTGATCCCGACGGTGGCTCCTCTTTTGCCCCCCGCCTCCCATGGGAAGGTCAGCAGGCAACGCGGAGGGACGTGCCGTCCGCGCGCGCTACTCTCCTCCCCGGGGACGCAGCCGGTGTCAAGCGCGATCAGGTCGACCAGGCTCGAGAGCACGCGTGGACCCGACTAAACTCATCAGCGCGCGACGACGTGTCGGGTTTCGTCCGGGCAGCAAGCGGTCCCACCGATGGAACGCTCTCCTTCGAGCGCGCGCTCGCAATCTCCGCGCATTGTCCGCACGTGCGCGCATATGAACATTTCTTTCCGGCCATTCAACGTGCCTCGTCTCTTTTGCGATCGCGAACATTTATGCTACATATAAAGCCCGAATGCGCATCCAAAACCACTGTTATTTCTTTGTGATCAACAATTATGACGTTATATCAAATATGACAATCCCTAAAGACAAACTGATTTCGTGATGGTGCTTCGCGCGTCGAAATCGCGTTGTTGTTAGGAGGCGCGCCATGGTGGACGATTATGGATTAATTCTCACCGCCCAGAGTTAGCACACTTAAATCCGAATATACGAACATGTTTTTTTTTTCTTTTTTTATTTCGCCCCCCCTCGCGTAACGCGGCAGCCGTATACTGAGAATCATTCCCGCGGCCGCGGACCTAGAATGGCAGTGCCATGGCACCTATGCCACCACGGCTGCTCATAGCAGTCAGTTAGTGTGGCCGGAAGAAATCTGTCTCGCTACAGTGAAACCAAAAAAAAAAAAATAACAAACAAACAAACCGGCAGATCCCACGCACTGTGGGAATCGGCGTAATGCGAAGCTGCCATCAAGGAGCAAATCACGCTTTACATGATATGCATGTCATTATTTACATGTTAGGACCTGTCATTTATGTTCGTCATACAGTCACGTCACGCAATACCAAATTTGGTGTATATCAATCTAGCGAAACGGCCACGAGAGTGCCATGAGCGTGGCATGCAAGTCATGTTGACATGACATGTCATGATTTCCATATTACCACTTCTCATTTAGGTTCGTCATACAGTCACGTCGCGCGATACGAAATTTGGCGTATATCAAGCTAGCGAAACGGCCGCGAGCGTGCCATGAGCGGGCATGCAAGTCCATGTTGCTCATGACATGTCATCATTTCCATATTACCACGTGTCATTTATGTTCGTCATACAGTGACGTCATGCAATACCCAAAATTGGTGTATATCAGGCTAGCGACACGGCCACGAGAGTGCCATGAGCGTGGCATGCAAGTCATGTTGCACATGACATGTCATGATTTCCATATGAACACTTGGCATTTATGTTCCCCATACAGTCACGTCACGCAATACCAAATTTAGTGTATATCAAGCTAGCGAAACGGCGGTCAGCGCACCATGAGCGTTGCATTAAATCATGTTGTACATGACATGGACGTCATGATTTTCATATTACCACCTGTCATTTATGTTGGTCATGCCGAAATGTGTCATCGTACCAAGTTTTTGAATATATCGAGTTAAGAAAACGGCCGCAGGAGCACTACGGCCATGGCGTGTAAATCATACTTTTCATGACAAGTTAGTCATGATTTTCACGATATGAGCAGTCATTCATGTTCGTCATACAGTCATGTTATGCCATACCAATTTTGGTATAAATCCCATTAACGATAAGGCCAGGAGAGCACAAAGTCGTAGGCGGCTAGATAGATAGATAGATAGATAGATAGATAGATAGATAGATAGATAGATAGATAGATAGATAGATAGATAGATAGATAGATAGATAGATAGATAGATAGATAGATAGATAGATAGATAGATAGATAGATAGATATGCTCAAAGTCGCCGAAGTTCGCTAAGAAATGCTTCGCATTTAAAAATCAAATTATTCGTCGGGGCCAACTTTGGTCGGGGCATCCTAGGATTAGACGATATCAACAAATGTAGGGGCATAGCTTATTCAGGAGTGATGAGTAGTGATGGTGCGTGTCTGCACCTCTATTCATACGATTTTAATAAATATAATATCAGGGCTTTAATGTTCCAAAACCAGGATATGATTATGAGAGACGCCGTAGTGGAGGGCTCCGGACATTTCGACCATCTGGTGTTCTTTAACGTGCACTGACATCGCGCAGTACACGGGCCTCTACCATTTCGCCTCCACCGAAATGCGACTGCCACAGCCGGGATCGAACCCGCGACCTTCGGGTCAGCAGCCGAGCACCGTAACCGCTACACCACCCCGGCGGACTCCATAAGATTTTAAGTTCCCTCGAATGGAGACGCGTGAGCGGGGGGTAAAAAGTGTGTCGAGACGAATTGTATGTGCCAGAAAATATCTTACGTAATGAGCCTGTCACGCCAGGCACTGGCATCAGCGTCCCGTAGTAGTCTCTGCGTCCGGTTCGTGAAACCTCAGGCACAGTCATGGGCGGCTTCGTTGCCTGGAGGCCCTCGTGCACAGGAGCCCAAACAAGTGTGACGTGAGATTGAATTACGAAGTTAAAAGTGAACTGTCGGAACTGAGCCGCCCTTTTCCGCGTTTTATTTATTTATTTATTTATTTATTTATTTATTTATTTATTTATTTATTTGCTTAACATGGAGAAACAGAGTAGATTAACTGTTCTTTACCTCGTACTCACCACCTTGATCCATGTATAACAGAACAGACGCTAGAATCATTTGTAAAATAAGTTTTCGAATTCGGCAAGGTGCGAACTGCTACAGATAAGAGCCATAATTCGCTGACTCGAAAAATGCTGGAAGCGTTTTATACAATGCAATCGGGTAATGCCAGAAACAGTGTTCTCTTGGTGTCACTGCAGGCTGTACGTACTTACCAGAAAAAAAAATAACAAAAAGGAAACTTTTCAGAAAATAAACAAAAGCGAATTGGGAAGAAGGGACGGGGTTTACGCCCAGCCTTTATTATTTTTGAGGCCCCATCATTTGCCGGAATTCCTTACAATACCTACGGCGCGCCGGTAAACTCGTTTTTTTTTTTTATTTCCGCGTTATATCCGGCAGATGCGCTGTTTGAGGGCATAATAAAATAAAAATGAAAATAAAAGCTCACTACAGATGACATCTCTCACCTTCGCTTGTTTTTTTCGTATTAGTTAGTTAGTTAGTTAGTTAGTTAGTTAGTTAGTTAGTCAGTCAGTCAGTCAGTCAGTCAGTCAGTCAGTCAGTCAGTTAGTTAGTTAGTTAGTTAGTTAGTTAGTTAGTTGTTTTTGTAAACAGGGACAAGTAGGCAACTATAATGTGCGTCCTCCAGAAATGAACGACGCCGTATATGACGACAGCATACGAGCGTTCATAGTGCTGCTCCTGCAAGCTGCCGCCAATCTCACCATTTCGCGTCGTTGACCGTCAGAAAAGCAGTCGTTCGCGTGATGTTAGGCATTTCTAAAATAGCGTACCCAAAGCCTTGCGTTGTCGTTTGCCGCCACTGCGCCTGCGTCATATGGGCATACGCACGCTATATGTTTCGAAAATAGTGTGCGTACCCAAGCAACGCAAATCTTACGAACGTAACTCTAAAACTCTCTATTCCTTAAAATCAGGCTCACTGTTGTTGCGACGTGGACAATGGCGTTCGCATCCGACTGGCGGCTCCGCCGTGATGGCGCAGTGGTTACGATGCTCAGCTGCTGACTCGAAGGTCGCATTTCGACGGAAGCAAAATGCTAGAGGCCCGTGTACTGTGCAATGTCAGTGCACATGAAAGAACATCATATGGTCGAAATTTCCGGAGCCCTCCACTACTGCGTGCCTCGTAATCATAACCTGGTTTTGACAAGTAAAACCATACAAATTTTTACAGCGAAAGCTGTTATGAGATCGCAACAAGGATGCTTTAGTTGTCCGCCGCCGCCGCCGGTGTCTGTAACCGCTATCGCACGAAATAAGAAAAAAAAAACGAAGAAAAAAATATCCAGAATGGAACGGGGTTCGAACCTGCGTCGGCTCCGTGCCAGCCAAGTATTCTACCACTGAGCCATGCCAGTTTTTTTTTCTTTATTACTTGCACATCATACAGTAATATTACAGTGCATGAACAGCGTGGGCAGAGGTAAGAAGCAGTGTAGTTTACATAGCCATTATAATTCCTTTATGCCCGTAAGTGGCTCAAGTTTCCCGAGCCACTCTGGTACTGGGTCCATAATTTTACATTCGTCAACAAAGTTCGAGATCATTTGGCGGAAATATTCACGAATAGGCATTGTTTTGATATCAGCATGACGAACTGCCATGTACTTTTTCCAAATACTGTAGAGGCCGAGCAACATAACAGCATCGTAAAGGCACTCCTCCATCTTCGTCATAAACTGGTAAAAAGCGGATCCCATAGGCATCTAGTGCTTGCCTTCAATCCCTTCGTCCCTTCACCCCGAGTGCAGGGATAGCAAACCGGACGCGCGTCTGGTTGACCTCCCTGTCTTTCATTCCTTCCCTTCCTCCTCCATGCCGGTGCTCAAAACTCCTGCGCACAAAAACCCTATACAAGCATTATGTCGGGAAGGAACCGCGTTAACATGCGCAACATAACGCTGTAGAAGAGTAAAATAACAACCAGGCGTCAAAGAATGCGAACTGTGTAACCAGGCGCCACACAATATGAAATGCATTACGAGTGTGTCGTCGAATGCTTCCAAACCATTACAAAAGGCTCAGCCATATTTCTTCATCGTCATCAGCCACCGAATCAATTAATGGAGCAGTGGGTACCTTGCAAGCAGACTTGTATTAGTAGCCCCAAAAAAGTTTGCAACGGGTTTTAGAAATGGCACTCTTCCAGCTTTCGCTGTGACTGTGCTGCGCTTTCCGCGCAGGCCTGGCGTTTTTATTATATCCAACTGGCGGCAGTTTTCTCATCTTCTAGTAACTGTCGATTTCCTCCACTTAATCACGCGTATTGTCTAGCCAACTCCAACGCAATACAGACTGTGCCTCGTGCGAAAATGGGAACGCGCACGAGCGAAACCCGAAGAGCTCGCAAGCGCGCGACGCCACCGACAGTGGAGTACGCACGCACCAGTGTCGCGGGTAGAAAGGGCGGCCGATAAGGCCACCTTTATCGGAGCGTCGTAAAAGTGACACGGCAAAACGACACTGAAAAAGCACACAACTCACGGAGACGTGAGTCGACACCCGCAGCGGCATTCCGGACTTGTCTCGCACGGAACCCAGTTCTCGGAAAAGGGCCGCTAATTGCACTCGCCTATTTGGTCGACCGCACGACTGTCGTCCGGCCGCGGCGGAACGGGCACTCGGTTTAACGAGTGTGTACAGCCCCTATAACTACGAACTTACTTTTTTTTCTTCTGGTCCGCTGCACACTCGTCTAATGGCAGCTCAAACGACTAGAGACGTTTGTCTTACTTTCTTTTTTGTCTTATTTCCCTCACAAGGCCTCTTGACTTCCGCTAAAAAGACAAAAAAGAAACGGGACACGATTGTATGTGTACTGCGAAGGGCGAGCTAATTTCGAGGCCGTTGCTCTTGTCGGAAAGGTGTTTTCGTGCAAATAGCAACTAAGAAGGAAGAACCGCTACCATCCTCTCTTCTTTTGTTAATTTCTCAGTCTCCTCCTGTCCGTTTGAACGCAAGGGACCAAAATGAAACCACTCACGAGCATGGTGTCACTTGGCCTCTGCTTCTATAGAGCCTGTTAGATGGAAAGCCCGCTGTAATGTTGCGGGAGTACCAAAACCGCCGCCTCATTATTTAGCAGTCACATTTTGACTTCGAGCGCTAATTTTAAGTTAATTAATTGTTGGGGCTTTACGTCCCTAGACCACGATATCATTATGAGAGACGCCGCAGTGGAGGGCTCCGGAAATTTTGACCATCTGGTGCTCTTTAACGTGCACCTAAATCTAAGTTCACGGGCCTCCAGCACTCCTCCGCCGAAAATGAAGCCGCCGCGGCCGGCATTCTATCCCGGGACCTGCGGGTCAGCAATCGAGCGCCACAACCACTATAGACCACTACGGCCGGTGACTTCGAGCGTCATCTCGGAATGCGTACGCTGTACGCCGTCCAGTAGCGACTGGCATATTGAGCCCCACAACCCTTCTCTTCGCTGAGACCCAATGGTCGCAGTGGGACATGACATACACGTTGCGCTTGTCCATTTGCAGTACTTGCGAGAGTCATACGCTCTGGGTTTAAACTGTCACTAATTCGTATCGGTATATGACCATTCGGTCAAACCGACTTCATTTCCCGCCGGCAGGAAGGAAAAAAGAAATGTAACTAATGGGGGGACGGAGTTAGGGGATAATCTCACGAGTACCCATTATTGCTTCCTCAAAGGTAAGGAGCAATTCTCATGCCTAACTTAGGGGATAAACAACGATGAATAAAAAAATCCAAGTCATAACCACTGTAGTGAACTTTGGTACGTGCTTAGGTAGGGTAGCTTGTGAACGACCCTTAAGTTTTTTTGGTAGCAGTATGACGAATTCGCTGCCTGTTAGTAAAATTTACTAAAAAATAAAGCGTTGTGCTTGTGCCCACTGAAACAAAATTAATCATTTGTTTTATCGCATTTCTATTGCAATAAATGTAATTTCAACTTCAGTATCCGTTTAATCTCTGCGTTTATGTGAATTTGCATTAATGTATTTAGCCTCCACCTTGTATGTAATAGCTCAACAAGTTTTTATGCACTTCTCTTTTCTTTTTGATCTTGCATTTTAATTCATTTTTCCACACGAACAACTTCTGTGTTTGTATGTGTTCTATATGTACTATTTCGTTGTTGTCAAACTGCTGCTAAAAGTTGCAATAAATACTTTAGTGTTCGCTATGCCGAGGAATTCACATTTATTTCTGTTACTCTGGAACTTCGTTCCGCAATTTACAGGCTGTATCTAAACATTAGAAAAATAAATTATTAGTTTCGCACTAAGGGCGAACTACTGATGTACCAAATTATTAAGGCAACTAGAAGCTCAGTTTGTGGTTATTTGCATGTATGCGGGTGTGCCGAGTTGCGCTCTAACAATTATTTTTTTCGATGTGGCTTACCAACAGAGCGTCATTCTAGCGGAAGTAAGGGTTTGTAGTATTAGTAATTGCAGTAAAATATTGTTTACTAATGAATTAACAAGCACGGTGTCACGCGTGTCCAAGAAAACGGCAGCGTATATCAAGCGACGACTGTGAACACTGAGCTGTCACAAGGCTGATGCGGTGAAGAACGCACGCCTTGGGGGGAATGAGCTCTGCAGGTTGTTTCGCACGTCTACGCATGTCCGACACTTGAGATTACGCGACCTCCACCCTGGCAGCGCCTAAGTACAGCGAGCATGAAGCAAGCAGGGACCTTAGCTCGCGCAGGCCGCAACCTTCCTCCACGACGCAGTTGTGGGTTGAGTGCGCGCCCAGCCGTCCGGAGAGGCATGCACGGCGCCAGGCTAAAGTAGGAAAACGTCCGCCTGAAACTGGCAGAGACATGATTATCACCAGACAGTTCTCGTAAAAATTATAGATTAACATATATATTTGCATAAGAGCAAGTTTACGGGCATGTACCTTCGACAAAACAGCAAGAAATAAAAAAGGAAAAAAAAAAGGGCAACAAGGTTTAACATTAACAGCATCATGCAATACAGGGGTTCTGCTGTGTGTAGTTGGTGAAGTTGCGAGCTGAGAACACTAACAAAAGCGGTTACATGAAGAGTACGTTTCATTGCTTAACATAACTGCCTCGGTGGTACAGTGGTTACGGTGCTCGGCTGCTGACCCGAAGGCCACTGGTTTGATCAGACCATGGCGGTCGCATCTGCGTTAAAGGCCAAAATACCAGAGACCCGCGTACTTAGGTTTAGGTGCATGTTAAAGAAACTCCAGGTGGTCGAAATTTCCGGAGCACTTTACTACGGCGTCCCTCATAATCATATGGTGGACTTGGCACGTAAAACCCCAACAATTATTAACTGCCACATAACATTAACGCTCAGAAAGTGTCCCATGCCTGTATAAAAAACGACTCGTAGGAACGCTCGCCGGTCAAGGCCCCCCCCGCCCCAAACTCGTTTTGATCGAGAGCACCCCCCCCCCCCTCTCTCCCCCCTAAAAAAATGATAAGAAATACGTTTTCCTGGCTACGTCACCGTTGGAGACGATAAAACCTCTAAACAGTCCGTCAAAAATATATACCTATAATAAGACCAACTTTCACGATTCCTTGGATTGCAACACCAGTAATTATACACTTCTTAGGTAGGCTTACACGTACAGCCTGTTTATGCACTGATCGAGAACTAAACGATCCCAGTCGTGGCATTAAACCTGTCTTGTACTCGTACAGTTCCGACGTCGCCTAAGCGGGAACGCCACCGGGGCGCCCCCATGAAACGGGTAGACACCTTCTAAATGCGACGCCGCCCAAGGAGAGGGAGGGGGGCGCAAAGTGGGATAAACTGCGTCCTCTTCTCGGAGAGATGAAGACAACGTCGGTCGTCGAATCTTAATAGCGTCGCTCTCCAATCTTCTCGATGGTAATTTGTAAGGGTGGTCCCGCTGCGATTCGTCGCAGGAGGGTCCCCCCCTTTTTGTTTCCCCTTTTTTACATTAGCCTTTCTTTCTCACCTCCGGAAGTCAAAGAAGAAAAGGTCCGCCGGGCCGACTTCAATTGTCTCCGCCGCTTCCGTGCGCGAAAGGTGACGGTTACGACGACGCTTCGTCGCTCGGCAAACGGTTCCCATTCTCCCCGTCCCCATATACAGCCTACACCTCGCGCGAGCAGCAGCTAAAAAGAACATTCTCGTAGGCTCCCTGCTTTTTGTTGCGTGCACCACTGCTCAAGCCGTAAGCGCTTTTGTTTTTTTCTTTCCTCCCCAAAGGCGTGCGCGCGTTAAGGCGTCCGTTCTTTGTTCATTCCGAATGGATCGGCTACGCGGCACGATTGTCGAATGGCAATCCACGGCCATTGAGCCTTTTAGGAAAGCCCCGTCTCGACAGAAAACAAAGGGTTGGAACGTCGTAGTGAGCAAGTGATTCTTTCGAGTGTATTTATATGCGCTCGTGCCTCGCACGGCAAATGGCAAGTAAGGAAGGCCTGTGAATGAGGCTCTTGAAGAGATGTTCTTTAGAACGCTTAAATTAGAAAAAGAAAGAGAGAAGTGTGAGGTAAAAAAGAAAATGCAAGCAAGCATATGCGGAGACGCATATATCATGCAATTAAGGTTGCTTCGTGAAAACCAAAAATAGCGCGCTCCCCGCCTTCTCATGGCACCGTGGGCTGCTGTGTAAACGATACTTGAGATGAGTCGCGGAAGAAGCTATCGCGTTAGCCTAATGGCCCGGAATGCACGCTTACGTTATGCATGACACGACGTATTCGATAAGGCGTGTGCTATATATATATGTAGTCAAGTTCCTCCGGTACAACCGATTATTTCATTCATAGTCTCTCCCACCATCTTTTTTTTTTTTTTGAAGGCTTCATCTCTAAAGGGGGGGGATAAAAAGGCTAACTACTCGGGCATCGTAAATTCGTCATGGTACAGCCGCTGTGGTACTGACCGTACCTGACGGTACTGACCACACCACGTACTGACCAAGCCTAATGCTGACCAGCTCTGTCCCGATGACAGAGCGTTTCGTACAGAACTCGACCCAGGTGCCGCTGCACTGAAATGAAGTCGAATAGAAGTCCGTAAGTCGCCGGCACCGCCGCGCCCCTGCCATAGCACGAGTTCTCCTGCGGCGCGCCATTTAAAGCGGCCGCCTCGCGCGTGCTATATCACAAGAGAAGCGCACGCGCCAAATGGAGATCGTAGCAGCAGCAGCGTGCTCCCTCCTCCGCGATCTCGCGCACCAGGAGGGCGCCCAATAAAGCCGCACCTCCCTTCTCGACACCCGGGCCCGAGTCCGGGCACTACACCACACGAGACGCAGTCGATACGATGGGCCCCGCTCCGCTATACAGTGGCCACCCGTCCCTGGTTGTGCTTCGGCGCGGGCTCCTATAGTCGACTCCTGCCCCAATCACTCCCTTCCCAACCTCCCGATACCATCGCTCCGACGCCTTGCGTGGCTTTTATTAAAACGAGCCGCCGCTGCAGTCTCCTTTGTCCCTGTTCCATCGACGAGTCCTGTTCTGCCTAGAGGACGCTGTTCCTGAAGCGCCATGTTTCTACGCTACTGAGCGACAAAAAGGCGCACCTGGAGGAGCGGTAGGGAGTCTTGGGGGGCCTAAAACACAGAACGTCGTGTCGCTTCGTACTTATTCTGTCGCATATATTGATCAGAGAGCTTTAAAATTAAGCTTGGGCACCCAAGATAGTTGCAAGCCGCCAGTGCGCTTCCCCGGCCAGACTTGGGTTCCTGCGTTCGCGCTGACGTGAGACCCGAAAATTGAAAACTATCGGGGGTCCCCGAGTCTTGTTGCGTCGCCAACGAGGTGACAGAGACACAGCGAGGGCCACGACACAGTGGGGCCCGAATTTTGAATAATTTTTTAATTTCCCCACATGTGACGCCCCTTTCGTTTGACCCAAATCCCAAACTTAGCTGCTCCTCCGAACTCAAGAGCTGCATTCTCAACGCAGCTTGGAGACCCAGTTTCTTGGGTACGAAATTCTAAAACACTATAATAACTGTGGTGCTGTTACTTGTTTCAGTCTATGCTAAATCGCTGTAACACGTCTATACGTTACTTGTATTATCTTCTATGAATGCGTATTTTTAATTGATTGAGGTGGTGGAATCTATCTATCTATCTATCTATCTATCTATCTATCTATCTATCTATCTATCTATCTATCTATCTATCTATCTATCTATCTATCTATCTATCTATCTATCTATCTATCTATCTATCTATCTATCTATCTATCTACGATGCGCAGCCGGTTCGAGTATATCATCTGCAACTTGTGGGTAGAGTGCTAGCGTCTTTCCACGATGAAGCGCGAACATCCTAGATAAGTGCGCCAAAAAATGGTAGGTGTGTTTTAAGTGCGAAAGGGTAGAAGCTGATTTACATAACTTATTTTCCTTAATGTCATTCGCTGCGTGGCTTATTATCGAAAGCTAAGTATAATTGTTGGTGGAGGGTTTAGTATGCAAGGGTGCCATGTTTCGGGTTTGTTATTGTCTTGATTGTACAGTTTTGCAGCCAAACTGTGTATGATTCTTATCCCAGGGTGCTTTCACGTTCGTAGACATCAGTAGAAAACAACAAGATGAATTGAAGCGTAAAGTGGCCATCTCAATTGATATTGAACATGCGATAATATTGATTCTCCTCAGCCCTTTTAAATTTCCGGCTAATTACAAAATACAAGCTGCATATTTTCCGACGAAACATTTAACCTTGTCTTAGTATCGTTGACGTTACCTCCACCAAAATCAGCCATAGCGTTCAAGGTTTCATCCTAAAACCAGCAACACAACGATGCGCATCTAACAGTACCTCTGTGTCGAAGTCTTAAATGCCGCATATATTCGGGAAGATTTTGAACGAAGTAACTGCGCTAGAACAGGACGAAGACGACGCACAAACACGGCGCTGTCATCTCGTCTTCGTCTTGTTCTAGCACTGTTTCTACATTCAAAGTCACTATGTACCAATCAGCCCAATTCAAGACGCTAATACAATTCGGGGAAAACCGCTTACCAATTGATTTCACTTGTGTTGTGACAGCGCAATGGGAAGGTCACGCAAATTTAGGACACCGAAGAGCAGCGTGAACAAGATGGCACAGCTCAATCATTCCGGGCTACGCCACACTAGCCGTCTCACATCAGATGAGGTGATAGCACAGCTTCGCTGGCCAACCACCTGCACAGAAAGTATTAGGGCGCATTTTTAAGCGCGTAGCACTTTAGGGGCCCCAACTGTCGTCCATCCACTATCTCATATCGCACGGTCACGCAGTGGTCAATACAGGCCTGAAGCAAGGCTAACAATGCTCAAAACCAGCGCAAAATGAGCTAACAAGGTATAAAATTACATAAAATGTAGAAGTAACCAAGAATTATTCGCAATAACTCACCTAAAATCGCGAGAAACGCTTCTGATACATCCGGCCGATACGTGCGCCGCGCTAGAGAGGACGCCACAGCCTCGGCAAGTGCGCGATTGCCAGGGGAATCGCTGGGTTACGCCTGCTACGCACTTCTTCAAGTTTCATGGTAGTGTAGCTGCATTAAGCGCAGGATTTAGAACTACACCATGGTCTACGCAAGAACAACATCCTTTTCTTTCTCGATATTTTCATTCGCCTTTAAAACGGCGGTTCCTTTACAGTCTTCTTTGTTGCTTAATCATACACGCACAAAAAAAAAAAAATGCTTGCTCACAGGATTTTAACATTGGCGTTTCTTTCTCTTATTTCAGACGCATACGACCGGAAAAGCCCATGTGAGTATTAATATTCTGGCTGCTTTCTGTGCTGTAGACGTTCCCGCATGCAAAGGTTGAAGCGCTTAACTGACTGTCACCTCTAATGACAGCCCGCGCAATTTATCCCAAATCAGAGTCATGAGCGAAAGAATGCAAGACCACCAGAAAAAATTACTTAGCACTTAACCAGCCGTGGTACCTGCCACGGTGGTCTGTAATGGTTATGGTGCCCGACTGCCATCCCGAAGGTCGCGTTATCAAATCCCGGTCGCGGCGGCCGCATTTACGATGGAGGCGAAATTGCTAGTGGCTCGTGTGCTTAGATATAGATGCACGTTAAAGAGGTGAAAATTTTCGGAGCCCTCCACCCTGATAATCACCTCGTGGTTTTGTGACGTTAAATTTCAATTATTATTATTATTATTATTATTATTATTATTATTATTATTATTATTATTATTATTATTATTATTATTATTATTATTATTATTATTATTATATTAACCAGACGTGGTGATTAACGGCTGCGGCGTTGGGCAGCTAAGAACACGTGCGTGGGTTCGCTTCTTGGCCACGGCGGCGGCATGTCGCTATGGTCGAAATGCAAAAGCGCCTGTGTACATATATGCAAGTGCACCCCATTATCGAATTAAACTTCGTCCTTTCTTCTTGTGATCTTGCATTATTTGACTCCAAAATATCAGCTCTACACAACCCTGAACGTGCACCCAACCGTTCCCTTTTATCGCTTTAAATAACAAAGGGCAACTAAATATCATTAAATTATTAAGGCGCTGCTCTTTGGTGTTGTGTTATTAAAAGGACAAAATATTGCCACTATCATTTAAGGCCCCCCCACATTTCATTGTCTCGCAGTATGGGCGTGGTTAAGATTAAACTTACGGATCTCTTAGGCTGAAGTAAACGTTGAAGTAATCGCTGCTGCTGTAACTTGCAATTGAGTCACATATTAATTCAATACTCGCACAGCGAGGGGGGATATAAAATTAATTTACACCGGATATACATAAATAAATGTGTTCTGACGCGGGATTGGAACTTTAGAAGTCTGCTATCACAACCCGCTGCTATATCCACTACGCCAAAAGCGCATGACTCTTCAGGCGAATAGAACACTTTTAAGAATGTCCTACGTGCAAGCAAGGGCATTCACGCCATTGGCCCGTTTTAAACGCGTTGGGTATCAAAACCACTTGGACCGTTTCTATATGACTATCTACCTAGCCGCCTACGTCTCAGCACTCTGGTGGTCGTCTTCTTAACTCGGTATGTACCAGAATTGGCATTGGAGGGCATAAGTGTACGAAGAACACGATTCACAAGTAATGACATGAGTAAGGTGACGCGCCCGTCGCGTACGTCTTGAAACCCTTTCCGCCACTCACGTATGGAGCATACCCGCATACCACAGCCCTATCGCTATGCGGGTATGTACAAGACATGATATACAGTCTGTGTCAACCCACATCAAAGGTAGCAGGAAAACAGACAATGAAATATTTATAAGACACTATGTATGTGTTAAACTAGGGAAAGACAGGGTTTGTTCTAATTGACGATTTTAATGCAGCAGATAAATGCTGGAAGACCTGCTGCAACGAGCCTTAGCCACCACGTGGTACATAATTGTAAATAAGTTTATTGCATCCACGGTTGCCTCACTTCAGTTGTGGTGGTGGTGCTTGTCCAAATTGGAACTGAAGTATTGATTATGCGCTTCATAACAATATAATAAACTTTACATACGTACTCCTATGACTCGGCAAGCGTGGCTTAGCGCCGCTCGCCCGCACAGTAATACGCCAACAATCGACTAGGTTCAAAGCCAAAAAAATGCGGCATTTAGGCAGCTACTAGCTGACTGCTTCGCATGAAGTCGATTCCCACAATGGATTGGACTTGCCGGAATGTTTTCACTACGCCGATGGTGTCCTGAACAATTTCCATTGTGCCAGCTAGCGCACTGCGAAGCTTGGTGTGATCGCACAACGATGATGGGGTGTCGTCGAGTCGCCGTTATACTATTCACATTGACAACGATAATTCACAATCGTGCCTCGTGGTAATATCGTGGTTTGGACACGCAAAATACCGGCAAAACACAGCGCTACGCACCACGCAGACGCTCCATTTCGAAAAACGATGCCCGCGCCTCTCCAGCTCTTGTCCAATCCTCCTCGTACGCGCAGTGACGTAATCTTGACCATGGGCAACTTTACGTGCTACCGACTTTGTCGATTGGTCCTCTGCACTAAGAAACGGCGCCTCGGTCCTGTGGTGATGCGGTTTTGGCCGCGCATTTACCGGGCTTGTTCCCCGCGCCACTGACCCTAGCCCCGCTCTGACACGAGCGACACATGGAGGAAGCGTTGCTCGGTCGTTGGCTGCGTGCTAATGACGCAATCGCTGACGTTATGTTACGTTGTCGAAGTGGGCGTAGTCACGACGACGGGCTACGCCTACCCCTCGTCGCTGCTGAGAAGAGTTGGAAGGCCGAAAAAGAAACCAAAACCAGCCGAAGTGGGCTGTTCTATACCCTGTAACTTCCTTATGAGAACACTTATTCTCAAAATTCTTGCGGCAGCCTGTTCACATCGCACAAGTGCGCAGTCATCGCTTCATCAGGAATTTTGGACCGCGGGTTTGTTTACCGGCCATTTAAGCTGAAAGTGGAGCACCATTGTATTTTGGGAGTTTTAACATATGGCGCAGAACAGAATAACCGGGAGAAATACCAAGACACTCGAGGAGGAGGGAAGGACCACACAACGGATGATGGAACGAAAAAATTGCAGGCGTAACTCCAAGCGATAGGAAGACAGCAGAGTGGATCATAGAACAAAGAGGGGTAGCGAATATCCCCAATAGATATTAAGAGAAAGAGAATGACGTCATATCATGAGAAGGACAAATAATAGGTGGTCTGTTCGAGCGTCGGAATAGGTACTAAGAGATGGCAAGCGCGGCCGAAGACGACAAAGCTTAGCTGGAGCGAAGAAATTAAGAAATTTGCTGCTATGAAATTGAATCAAAGAGCGTAGGGCAGGGTGCGTTCGAGATCATTTGGGACCTGCCTTCTAATTGCAGTGGACATAAAATAGGCTGGCGATGAACGTGACGATGATCACACAGCATTACATCAGTGAATCGTGGAAAAAACTAGCTTTTGAAATTCTGTGTGATCTGGTCTAGTGCAGTGGCGTAGCCGGGGGTGGCACACCAGGCACGTGCCCCCCCCCCCCCCCGAAATTTTTTTTTCGCCATGGAGGTATACAGAGCGAAAAATGAGCCATTTCAATGAGGTGCCCTCCCCGAAATCAAGGAGGTGCCCCCCCCACCCCCCCCCGAAAAAAATTTCTGGCTACGCCCCTGGTCTAGTGTAGGTATTCCAATGAAAAAAGATAAGTGTAAAGGTGAGATATAGGTTAATGGTTGTTTCATTTCTATTGAGCTTATTCAGAACTCACTGAATCAGCACGCCATACAGGATGACATACACATACGTCATTCTGACCGTGAATCGCATGGGCGGTCAGCATGTGAGCAAGCCAACAGCAAGCCGGCATTTCTGCACGACAAGGTAATGCTGTGTTTACTGTTAAACTGAATGATAGAGAGGCAAATGATATCCGAAAGGTAGGAAGACTAACTGGAAGAAAAATGTGCAGTTTGCTACCTTAAAGGGGGAAAGACGTAATGGGAGGCAGAATGGTAAAAAGAAAATGGGAGATGAAGAGAGAGAGGGAGCAAAACAAAATAAACAAACACACACACACACTAAAAAAAAAACAAAAAACGCGCAAATGCCACAGTCGTTAATTGAAGCTGTTTTCTACTTCAAAACGCTATTGAAGTAGAAACTTCAATAGCGTGTTTGTCGCTTTCTGACCGTGGTACGTTCCAGCGTTCCAATATAGATTGCTTCGAAAGCGGCTCGTCATAGATGCGTCCTATGTCGAGAGGGACTACCTCTAGGAGCTGTATCGAGGACAGTGAATGAAGACGCGTCTGCAGCAATAAAACTAAGCAGCAATTTAAGCCATTCCGATGTGGCTAGCATATGCGTCTGTAAAAAACACTTCAAGGCATAGGCGGCGAACAGCTGTCGCGATATAAGGTAGTTTGAGATGGAACATGTAGCTCAAAATAGGCATTCAGGCGGCAAAGCCGAGCATGCAGAAAACGCAGCGCAAGTGACACGGTTCGTGTGACGACAAGCGTAAGCATGCGAATCCTTTTGTTACATCAGTTCCTGACATTCTAATTGGTCCCTGCACGCCATTTTCATAGGAAAACATGGCAGTGTTATCGACATGTTCGTTGCCGATGATGCCCCAGTGGCCTGAGAGTTACTTAATTGTGTCTTAATTGTCTGTTAGGTGACGGTACTTTTGCCTTCTTTTCAGCACTAGTTGGTCCTTGTGGAACACGACGTATACATTGCAGGACAGCTGCCTTAGAATCTGTGAATGCGCGTCATGCTAGTAGCGGTTCTCCTTGTATCTTACGAAGTGTGCTGCGAAGTTCAGAAAGCTAAAGACGGCAGTCGACGTTATCTAACAAGAGCTTCTAAATTAAGTGGTTAGGTTTTTTTCTTTCTTTTTTTTTTTCGGGGAAAATTGCAGGATGTGCAAACGCGCCAGCATTTGTCGAGCCATTATTGCAAAGTTAAAGATGCTCCTTACATTTCTCGTGCAGCATAAGTAGAGAAAGACCCTTTAGAACTGGTGGCGAGACTACTGTCATCGTGTCTGAATTCACTCGCAACGCTGACTGTCCATCGGAAATGTTCAGGAGCGCTGCTCAGTTGCAGTATTTCATGATAATGACGTGCACGGCAGCTGGCAGTTACGTCACAGCTGCTTCCGGAATGGAACACAAAACATCAGACATTGAAACCACTTCATTGTTGAAGGAGAAAAAGGTGTGTCAACCACTTTGTAGTGGCGCCGTTTCCAATATACTCACCTAAAATCTTCCATATGCTACGTGATTCAGAGTCCAGAAGTATCGGGATCTTGTACATGCACTGCGGCTTTTAACTAATGCGCGGTTCTCGAACAATCCGATTTTGCAGACGTTCCGAAAGCCGTTCATTATGGATGAGTTACCTCCTTAAAGAAGCAGCGTTTTCTTGCAGTCGTCATTCAGGTCATGTCGCCAAAGCATTCGCGTGCATTTGTCTCTGAGCTGTCTCGCCCAGTACGTTCTATATAGCGATCTGGTAATAAGGATCCCTTAAAAACCAAAAGAAAAAGAAATGAGAGCGCATGAAGACAACACGGGCGCGACTGAGCCAAAGCGGCTGCCATGAATCGAGCGAGGGAAACAGGCAAGAAATATAAAAAAAGGGGAAATAAAAGAAGGAAGGAATAAGAAAGGCGAAATCAAATGGAGAGTTTGGGGAAGTCCAAGAAGACGCTTGCAACGAGAGCGAAAGGGAAGAGGGTGAGAATAAGGACAGCGCCGGGCAGCTGGAAGCAGGGAAAGACGAAGGCCCGGCCATCAATACTTGGGCCAGCGCTCGCCGAATGCCGCCGCGCGGCCCGCGCGCTGGGAAAGACCACCAAAAACGGGAAGAAGGGCATCGGCAGCGGCGGCGTGGCACTCGCGAGGAAGGCCGCCGCTGCGTGGCGCGCGTCGCGCCTTCCCCTTAAGCCCGCACCATAAAGTTCCATTAGGAACTGATGGGGACAACTGGACCTATGGGGAAATAGAGCTAACAGATTGACGATTGCCCGCGCCGCTTCTTCTGGCCAGCCGCCGGGCAATAACCATCGCTGTCCGTTTATGGGAGGCAGCGCCGGCACTTTGCTTGGTTGCTTTGCTCGTTTGGCGTCTCGCAGTGCCACGCTAGTTTGGAAAAGAGGGCGCGAGTAGAAGGAAGAGGGTGTCGATGCTTCCAGGCTAACACAACAATGGCTGCCGCGGGCCTTGGCGTGCCACGACAGAAGCGGAAGAAGAACAGCGATCAGTATATTTAGTGGGCCGAGAAACCGAGACCAAAGTGGAGCTGGCTGTGATGCCCCCCTCGCGGCGGGAAGAGCTGTCGATGTCCTGCACAAGTAGAGTGCCACGCACGAGGAGTTGTGTCGGATCTTTCCTATTTTTCCACTCTCTGTCTTCTTCCTTCTTTGTCTTTTTTTTTTCTTTTTGAACAATTGAATGCATTTTACTCAGTATATGTTGTGAAGTTTTTCAAATACTGGTTTTTTTTTTTTCGAGTGCTCTTGTTCGCAGCTACAACGTAGTGATGTGGACGACCCGGGACAGTCGAACGCCAAAAGTGAATACAACACTGCGACTACCCAGGAAAGCGTCAGAACACCGTATTGACGCAGGAATAGCGGCCAAAAAATGTCACAACGTAACAAGAGACCTTTATTAAACATACAGCGCAATTGCAGAAAGACAATCCCCCCAATTCCCCATTTTGACAGAACGTAGCACTGCGATTGTACCGAATGAGATCTGATCTGATCACAAAAATTCCCGAGCAGTGCAGTCTTGAACCTGTCGAAGAAGTCGCATCGGCTTCGAAGCATGCTGCACAGCATGTTGCGCCTACGCTGGTTGCGCGAACAACCACGAGCCAGTTTCTGGGATGATTTATCCGCGTCCCCGAACAGTTATCTTGAACTCGTCGAAACGTACCACGTGATAGTGCTCAGCTTGGTATTTGCCCGGAATCGAAGCGTAGAATAAACTTTAAATGTCGAATACGAGTCGAATACGAGGCGACACAGAAGTAAAGAAAATTGCACTCAGTTGAAATAGTAGGGGACACCTATACAGCGTTCTATCAAGTACCCTCCGCGGTGGTCTAGTGGTTATGGTGCTCGACTGCTGACCTGAAGGTCGCGGGATTGAATCCCGGCCGCGGCACCTGTATTTTCGATGGAGGCGGAAATGCTTGAGGCCCGTGTTCTTATATGTACTTATATTGAGGTGCAAATTAAGAAACCCCAGGAGGTAGAAAGTTCCGGAGCCCTCTACTACGGCGTCCTTCATAGCCATATCATGGTTTTGGGACGTTAAACCTAAGAAATGTGCGTTCTATGAAGTGTCAATCGATTTGACTCTTGAGCACCCTCCATCACAGTCTACTGTGTAAGTGACCGACATTTTTTTAGAAATTTGGGCTTAGCTGCTGAGGCGATCGTGGCGTGATTGGAGACTGCAACAGATTTTTCAGGGCTGATTTTAGTAGGCCTTTCCTGTCATCATCATATTCTGCAACATGTAACCCTTGTAAATTCTATAGGACGTGCTCTGGTCTCGCCACTGATTGGCGCGTCTCGTGTGCAGATTCGATATCGACGTCCACCGTGCTGCCGGACAAGGCTGCTGGCAGCAACGGTGTCGACGGCGGCGGGGGCCACAACGGTGCCGGCGGAGGAGGCGGGGCAGTCTCCTCGGAGGCCGACGATGACCCCAAGAAGAAGAAGCGGCAGCGGCGCCAGCGCACGCACTTCACGTCGCAGCAGCTGCAGGAGCTGGAAGCGACCTTCGCGAGGAACCGCTACCCGGACATGTCCACGCGCGAGGAGATCGCCATGTGGACAAACCTCACCGAGGCCAGGGTCCGGGTGAGTCTTGCTTCGCTCAAATGACAGGATTGCTCGATGCAAAGGCACAACGCAGAGACACATTTAAAACACGTAAGCTGTGAACAGACACCGAATGTTCTCGAAGACTGTAATAAACGTCGCTACGCGGTTTCAAAAGCTCTTGTATTTACTCTTGTTGACCGCACGGTTTACTACACGGCACATCGTAGCCTTTTCAAGGCGCTGTGCGAATTGCTTCTGCATAATAATTAACTACCCGTGTGCTCATCTATCCCTTCTTTGACAGCAACCCTAGGCACAATCTCTCCTGTGGTCGTTGTCCCTGGACACGGCCACAGCAAAGCCGCACTACTAATACATGCCGTAAACGACGCGCTTAAGCTCTCAAGTTCATGCTTCACGTTGAGCCCACGAGAAGCGAAAGTAACTACCAATATCATGGCTTTCGTCCTCTAAAAGTATGTGCGACCGTCGGCCGTTGCGTACCTTGTCTTCTTGCTGAATACCTGCGCTTTAAGTGGTTGCTAAGACAAGGGACAACGCTGTGACCTTCTTCCGTTTCGGCGTTGCGGCATGCGATCGCTTTCAATTCATGGTTGTCCAGTTTAAAGAAGCGTATCACTGGCCTAATGTGGACTCATACTTGCATGTAAACATGCGCACACTTTGCCTGTGTCTGTCACTATTTCGTTTTCAATGAAAGTGTGAGAATGTTTACACTTGCAAGGTTGGCCAGCTTCGAGGAGAGCTGGGCCAGTTCAAGACTAAAGAGTAGCTCTCTAAACAACACGCATTCCTTCGAGATTCAAGCCATTCTTTACTTCCTCCGATCGGCGTCGCTCGAGTGCAGATGGCTTTAGCACGGTGACTGCATGACACCGGCGTTTAACGCGGAGTGAAACGTCAGTTTGGATGGATATTGTTTCCTGTGGTGCCTCTTTGAATGGATGCTATATATATATATATATATATATATATATATATATATATATATATATATATATATATATATATATATATATATATATATATATATATATATATATATATATATATATATATGACGCAAATTGTCAGTAATTGCCAGTAATATTAGTTCTGGTGGAGTGGACTCATTCACTGACCTTTTGATATACAACAACAACAACAAAGAGTATAAGTAGCTACCACTGTTCTGCCGCGCTGCCGGAAACACATTTCGTATTGTTTCAGAGTATCTCTGATATCGCGGAAGACGTGTCGAAGAATGAAGATCTTTTTTTTTTTCTTTTGAGGGATTACTGCCTGAAATAATGCTTGTCCGTGAAGATGCCCATATAACAAATTCGTTCCATGGACGTCACCTGGGTCGATGTGAAAAAAATGGCGGTCAATCAGGTAAATCATTTAGCAGGGAATTAACGGCGGCAAGTTTATCGATCAGAAAACAGAGTCAAAGTGGTCTATTCTGGCAGCAGAAGTTAAATAAAAATGACGTTGTTCTGGCGCGGGCTGAATGTACCGATGGCACAATCAGACCTCGCCGAACGTTACAAATGCGAGGTAAGGTAAACACCCGGCACATTGGATGACTCACGCGCAGTGGCGTAAAACGTGGTGTCTCGAAAGAAACTATATGGCGTTTAACAAAAGCGTTTGGTTTGCTTTTGCTTTACTAATTACTCCTGCTCCTCTTTTCTTTTTTTCCTACGCGAGCGTGTGCATAACTTAGTACTTATTTTTATTCTTATGACTACTGCTGCTACTACGACACTAATATTATTACCGCAATTATTATTATTATTATTATTAAATATTATTATTATTATTATTATTATTATTATTATTATTATTATTATTATTATTATTATTATTATTATTATTATTATTATTACGAAATATCCGTATATGCTCTGCTCATTATACAATACGTTTGTGTGGCCGTAATTAGTTTTTTTAAAAATAAAGTTGCCTTCAAACAGGACGACAAAAACTTGATGAAAATGGAAGGAAACACCAGTGTTGCTTCCTGAAGGGAATGAAGACGGCATGAGGTCTTCGTAATCCTTTCGTACTCGTGTTGCCAAGACAGTGGTGCACCAATGCTTGAAGGCAGTTGTTTGACCATTGGCTATAGAGGAAACCACTTATCGGAAATTAACAGCTTTTTTCGCTTATACAAAGTTCATTTATCGAAAGAAACAGAAAAGGGAAAACAAAGCTGATCATAGAGCAGTTGGGGGGGGGGGGGGGAGGTTTATGGGTAAACAGAGAGTTATTTTTATGGCCACTATTTGTTCTAGTGAGTGTGACGTCTTGTGTAAGCATTACAAGGGAAAAATGCAATACATCGTGCTTGAACGACCTTAGAAATTGTTAATTCGAGGAAGATTAAATCGCAATTATTTGAAAGGGAGACCATGCCTATAGTCATATTGTTGTTTACGAAATGGTGGACTAAGGGAAAAGACGACGTAACATCTAATGCTGACTGATATGGAGCCACCTTGCGACAATGCGCTCAACCAGGAAGATGCACAAATATTATTTCATTGGGTCGAATACGTATAGTTTCTGGCCGAAGGGTTTCTGCAGGGACATGCTCATCGTTAGCCTACGTTGTTGGCACTTCTGCTTTATATTTATTAACAAAAACCAAATGTATGCAACAAATAGATCCCTTAACGAATGGTTGAGAATAGCGGCACAGTCCTTCTCAAACAACGCTGCCGCTCACGTATATACGATACTGTATTCCAGTATTCCATTAATGGTGGAAGATATAAGCAATGTCTCATTAATGACACAGCTAATTTGGCAACTGGGGCGGCCACTCGGATGCAGGCGGATCTTTGAGCGACATGTGCGCTTATGCCTTCTTGACGACTATCGTGCATCTGTGATTTTAGCAAATAAAGAGTGCCCGTGAAATATTCCGTTAGTATCTCCGCGCAGCTAAACTGCACACCTTTGTTCTTTTTTTTCGTTTTTTTTTTTTAATGTTTGCACAGAAAAAATGTGGCTGCTGCTCCATCGACGAGCAAGTTTTTTTTTTTTTTAATCCCCTTTTAGGTTGTCAAACCAGAATTATTGATACGAATAAACAGACTCTCCAGCCACGTTTAGTCTTTAGTTTTTAATGTTAAGAACTACGTTTCGAAACCCATTCGGTCTCTTCTTCAGGGGGGTGACTGTCCGCCAGGCTACGAAGCTAGCGCTTTTTTCTTAGTCGTTGCCTCCCTCTCCACCGTCGTCCTTCCCGTCGTTCTTATTACTGCGTTCTTTTCTCCATTGGTTCCGGAGACCGTGTACATACACGCTCGGCAGGGTCCCAGTTGACCGGTTAATATTTCCAGCTCCCGTTTGGATATGCCAAGATTCTAAGAATGCCTTTTGGCGCGGCTACCTTTCGTTTCGATGACCTAGGTGGCATTGAAGTCGATGCAATGGTCCATCTTCTCGCTGTGTTCTGCGAGAGCGTTTCGTGCTGCATTGAAGCTATACGTACGTCGTTTCGGTGTTGCCGTATCCTTTCCGGAAAGTTTTTTGTCTCGCCGATGTAAGTACAAAAGCGTAACTTTCTTGCTGTCCCTGCAGATTCATACAGCCGAGAGATATGCCAGGTGTCAAACTATCGATAAGAAGCTCTTGGTTACCTAAATATAAAAGCTATTTTTTCGAATATTACTTTATTAATCATGTAGCGACATTGCTAGTGCATATGTTCCACGTGTATTGCAAGCATCCTGAAAGCAGCACCACTTTCCCAGATTCTCATCAGCCATACGGCAGCGAAACGGATCGGTGGACAGAAATATTAAAGTGGCTGAGGATTATTTCAGGGGCTACCACTGACGTTGCTTGGACACTCAAGCACACCCCAATTCCACGATTGGTACCATGCGCGGTAAAGTCCTGTTTAGAAATGTAATTACTGTAATTGGGGTTAAATAAATAGCGTATTATTGCCACATCTTAGGGTGGCCACCACAGGGCCAGACACTTATTTTCGTGTTTTCTTCTCAAAATATAGTTGTAGAACGCCGTTGCCGGAAGGGTCTTAAACACGCGTACCTCCTGATGCTTGACTTCCATTTCCGTATTGCCTAAACGCATGTAAACTTTGTACTCCACGGCGCCTCAAACATATGCCCTCGATGTGCTGCAGATTACGTTCGCGGCCGCTACATCAGAAGTGAGCTTAAGACCTCTACTCATATTTCTCATATCTTGCCCTGCGAAACGAACTACTTTCGTTAGGGTAAGCATTATATATATTACTATGAAAACGAATAGGAAAAAAACAGATTCATCTTTACGACAAAACAGCTATGTAAGTGGGCACAAGGAACTTTACCAGGCATATTTAGGAGAACATCATTTTAAAGCTTTGTTAAGGGATCGCGGCCAAAAGCAGGCATTTATAGACAAGCTCAAAGCGGATGATGCACTCTATACGATCGGTCGTTGTATAGCTGCTTGCAGGATCGAAACATTCTATGCAACTTCTTTTCCAGTGGCATATAAGCAACGTGCCGAACAATTTCACACAATACGATTATCTTGGAATACGAAGGTGAACAGGTGTTCTTCCCACCGCTTGGGCTTTCATCACGCCAGTCCGACCGGGCACGCGCGTGACAGACAGGCGGCCAGAGCAACGAAGAAAACAAAAAAAGGAACGCTGCCGCTGCAAGATGCGCGCTTTATCGCGCTCACTGCATCGGTGACGTCGGGATTTGGGACAACCGGCCTCCTATACCTACTATACCGTATACGTGGCATAGTATACGGTTCGGAGCCCCTCACGCCGCCGCGCGCAGCGGGCCCATGCACCGCATGCTGTTGGGCGCACCGAAAATTCGCGCCGCCAGAAGCTCAGCGAAGCCCCCCAGGCGCCGCGGGAGAGACGCGGGAGGCCGCTGTCATCGACGACGACGGCGCTGGCGCGTAACGTGCCCGCCGTTGGCGTACAGTCGTCGCCACCTCGCCGCGACGCCCCGCGGGGCCATACGGCCATACTGCAGGGTCGGATGACGCCGCAGTCGCCACTGACTGATGGCAACTGCAGGCTGTGCCCTCGCCTCTGTCTCGTCAATTCGGTGCAGCGTCGACACGACCGATAAGGCCTCACGACCGCGGGGGGTACTACGATTCTGCGAACGAGCATCGGTGCGTTGCGCTCTCGCGACTGGCTCGGTGAATCGGCGTTCGATTCAGGAAAAAGATGGCGTGGACTCGTCAGTGAGATCGAAGCGACCGCGAAGTCGCGGGGACCTCGAGAGGCGATCCAACACCACGGCCCGGCCGCTGATGCACGTTGCAGAATGCTGCGCGGAACTTGCGGCGGCTCTTGCTTTATATACGCTAGGTGGCGAGCGAAGCGCCCGACGTGTCCGTTCCTCAGGGCAGCGACGACAGGGGGGTTGAAAGAGCGGGGAGGAGAAGGCGCTGCCTATTTTCGCTCTTCGCACCGCCGGGCCGCGTGTCAGGGCGGCGAAATGATATGTGACGTGTGCCGTTTGCCGAGCTCACGTGGCGAGCGGGAGGCGAGGCCGGCCGCGTGGACGCATACGCGGGCCCGCCGAAACACCCGCACGGGCTGTCGTCGCAGCTGGAGTGCACTGTTTTGGCGGGTGAAGGGCGAGGGCCGCGGCCGCTCGTGTCTGAGCGCGACGATGCAAATGAATTTACGCGTGCTCCGTGGACGAGAAAGAATAAACGCGGATGGCGGAAGCGCACCTGTAAAGATAACTCGCGTGCGTCTCTGCGAGGAGCTGGCGTTGAATGAAGCCGCTTGAAAGGTCGTTACGTCTCGGGGAGCACTGCGCCGCAATCGTGCCGGGACAGTATACAGACGTAATCTGGCAGTGCACAGACCTTTTGGCTCGCTCGCTCAAAATGCAAGAATGAGGTATGCCTGACCGAACGGGACGAAACTTTTGTTATGTGTGCGCCAAGAGGGTGCACAGAGCAATTTTAACAGGCTTCTGCCGCTGGAAACGGGGTCGGGAAAGGCGCCATTTCCAGGCAGAGTATACGGCTTTCCAGAAATGACGTTTGTGTGGTGGAATGCCACTCTCTGCTGCGATAAAAATAGACACAATAGCAAGCATTTAGAAATTAAGTGAGCTGTCATACCTACCGGGCGAGAAAGTCTGTGAAAGCGTACTTATTTTGAAGAAAATATGGAAGAATCATGCCGAACTCGCGCGAAAGTATCCGAAACCGAATTCACAAAACTGCTCGTTTTTAAGTGTTGTTGCCTATTGGTCCGGCACATTATGTGTAACATTGCGATTCTCTGTGGAATAACCATTTTACGACCGGAGCCTGCTGATCCCCGAGCTGCATTTCAGTGGAATATATATATATATATATATATATATATATATATATATATATATATATATATATATATATATATATATATATATATATATATATATATATATATATATATATAGCTGTGAAAGAAACGCGGTAGGCGAGATTGTTGACTGAGTGAAATGAAATACGTTTCCAGCCAAGTTGTGAGATGAAGAATACAATTTTCGCGGACATCGAAATGGTTAGATAAATACACAAGGCGCGCGAGAAACGTGCTACTGTGAGATATCGCAGTGAAACAGGCCAAATACACCACCGTTCCAAATCACTGAATGCGGCGAGTTACCGAGTTACTACTGTAGAAAACATTAGTTCCTACAATAGAGAACAATATCGGCTGCTCTTTGCTTTTGACGAAATTTATTCGCTGGAATATAAATATAATTCAACTTTCTGGTTTAGTAAGAATTTCTCGAGTAGAAAAATGTCACGACAAATGGGCCCGAGATGATAGCGCACCTAGGCTGAAGGAATAACTGCATTTGTAAAGTACAGCCACCTGGTAAGACAAGGGTGATTGATTCGGCTACTAACTGGAAAAAGGCCTGGGAAACAAAGAAAAGACGGAAAGTATCCAGTGGTCAGTGGAAGTTGCAGCGTTTGGCCGGATTGAGCGCCGCTCCTGCGGAACAACGAAAGGCAGTGGCGAAGCGTGGCTCGTTGGCAGCCGGCAGGTTGCAGCGCAGCGCTACGGCCGGGTACAGGCTCATCCTGCGGTAGTCGTACGCGTTTCGCGAGCAGAACTCGAAGCACGACGCGACGAAGAAGAGCTGCTCCTGCGTGTAGCCCAGCAAGCCAGGATTCGGCGGCAGCGTCCCGTAAGCCAGGCGCGCCTTCTGCGTGCCGGCGGTGTCGGCGAATGTCTCCGACAGGGCGCTCCTGGCGTGTACGGCGCTTCCCGTGTATTCGAGCAGCTGGTCGTGGACGCAGCTGAGCAGCTTGGTGAAGTTCTCGTACGAGCCTTTGCTCCACCAGGTGACGGCGTCGCCCGTTCTGCTGGTGTTGCTGAGCCGCGGGTCAAAGCTGTGCGAGAGCTCGTGCCCCAGTACTTTGCCTATGGCTCCGTAGTTGACCGCTTCGGGCATCGACAGCGTCACGAACGGGGGGCGCTATGATAGCCGTCGGTATGATCATCAGGTGGTTGACGGGCATGTAGTACGCGTTGACGACGACCATGGGCAACGCGAGGTCCTCGCGGTGCACGACGACGCTGGCGTTCGGCCTGAGCAGCAGCTTGTACTTGTCCAGTCGGCGACCAACCGCGTCGAAGTACGACGCCAGGAAGGGCTGCGAGAAGATCGGCAGGTAATCGTAGAACTCGTCGAGCGCCTCCTCGCTCCTGAGGTGCGCCGGCACGGACACGACCGCGATGAGCCGCTCGACGTGCTCGGCAGCTCCGGCGGCCGTTGATTTGTCCATCCAGGTGAGGTTGGCGAAGTTGCGCTTCGTGCTGTCGCGCAAGACGGACCAAGTCTTGCCCGGCAGCTGCAATGGCCTCGGAAAGACGCAACCCGTCGGAGAGCAGGCGACCCAGGGCGTACGGTGCAATCTGAAAGGGACAGAGCTTACTACATGACACATCAAATGTGCGTGGAACTTTGGAAGGTAGCGTGAGCGAACGCGTGTGCACGGTACGTTACAGTGACTGGCCAAGCTGACATCTTGGCAGAAAAAGCCAATGAGGGAACAAAGTGCGCACCCTTACGCATATTAAAGGAAACGAGAATGAAAATATTGCACTCATGCGTTCATTTCCGTTTAGGCTCATTAATAATGTCCATATTTGGGCGCTGCAAACGCTCAATCAGAATTAGAGAAGAGATATTTCCCAAGGAATAGAGGCGAGAGCAGACGACAGGAACGCAATATAATTCAATATTCGAAAAGTATTCAAGGATTGAATAAGTATGCAATATATCACTGTATTTATTTCGCCCTGAAACGTTGAGGCTTAGCTGAACGGCATACCAACTGAAGGAAAACAAGCACTGTAAGAACATGTAGGGAAAACGCATGATTCAAGACATGCGGCATGGCATTATATTTTTAAACTTAATAATAATATCTGGGGTCTTACGTCCGAAAACCATGAATATGATTATGAGGGACGCCGTCGTGTAGGCTCCGGAAAGTTCGACCATCTGGTGCTCTATAATGTGCGCTGATATCGCACAGTACACGGGCCTCTACCATTTCGCCTCCATCGAAATGCGACCGCCGTGGCCGGGATCGAACCCGTGACTTTCGGGTCAGCTAGCAGCCGAGCACAGTAGCTACTGATCTGCCGTGGCGGCCTATATTCCTATATTAATAAAGTTAGTAAAGCATGAGATGCATGAGCGCCGTTCGTCCCCGCATAATATAACGTGATTTAATTGCATGCTTTATTCAGCATATAAAACGCGAAAGTAGTGCGTCTCTTGAAGTGTGTCTCAGCAACGTCAAATGCAATCTGCAAGCTTGCTGTAAAATGCACTTTTATCCCCGTTTTACAGCAACGTAACTACAGAGTCTTAGCTTGCTGTAGGAGTATTCTTCATTGTGTACGGGAAGAACATATTAAATAGCCAGCGACGTCTCCTCTCAAGGTTGTACTGAGGCGTCAGAATTTTTGTTCACTAGTTACAGAAATACCGAATAGCGTTTGCAAGAAGTCGCGTTAAGCCTTGCGCATACGTAATAAAATAAACAGTGTTCTGCTCTCTGCGTATGCTCCTATAACGCTATTGGGTTTCTTCGGCTGACAAGGGCGCTTTGTCAACGTGCAGGGTCCGTCAAAGGTTCCCAGGCCACGCTGCCATAAAAATACATGGGATAGTGGCATTGGAACTTTTCACGGACCATGTACGTTATTTGCCGGATTGAACGTAATGACTGATAAGAGGATCGAGACCAGTGACTGCTTCGAACCAAATCGGTTCATTAGAAGAAGTGAAGTAGCAGGCGCTCGCGCCAGGGAGAAATCTTTTTCTTGTACATCTGGTTTTGATGATGATGTTTTACAATGACGGCGCGCTCGTTATCGTTCATAGCAAATAAATGGTCCATTCAGCTGTCGCCTCGTTTGAGCTAAACTTATACGCAAGTTCTGAGTGGTTCACGCGTCCATTTTCTGAGATCTTTCGGCGATTTTGGCACCGTTAGGCCTGATGAGACGAGCCGATGTAGAAACGGATTATTTTGGCTTCGATGTCTTTAGACTAGAAGTTTGAGATGGCGTCCTTTTCGTTAACATTTTCTTTGAGTTCACCCTTCCCGTATGCGTTAAGAGTAAGAAAGATGATTTCTGGGTCTTTACGCGCCAAAACCACGAATAATTATGAGGCTTGCCGTAGTGAGACATCGGATCAACTTCGGCCACGTGGGGTTCCTTAACCTGCGCCAAAATCTAAGCACACAGGTGTTCTTGCATTTCGCCCGCATTGAAATGAGGCCGCCGTGGTCGGATATGAAACCCGCTCCCTTTAGCTTAGCAGCGTTAAGCTAAGGGTACTATACAAACGCGTACGGTCGCGTTCAATAAAATTCAGTTCGGTTTATTTCTTGTTCCATCGGCATTTAGGTGGGAGAGAATTCTTGTTTAATCTACATGAATGGGGGCGTGAAAATAATATATTTCCGCGGAGAGGTTGTGTTAAATGATGAATTTTATTTTAAACTATAGTGGTGGCGCGAGTTCTTTACAAGCTACGTAATTGTCAATGCTCTTCAGTAGAATAGACTGTTAGGCTTGTTGGTCTTGAATTTTAAAGTGAAATTAGCTCAAATGAAGACAGACACAAGCACGGACGCTGTCTTTGTCTGCGTCCTCTTTGTGGACCATCTTCGTTTGTGCTACTTTCACTTCGTTAAAATTCCATTGCTCTAATTGTCCTGTCTACAAGATATCAAAGGCATGGCTTATATACATATACTTCAATAGGTGATTGTCTCAAATTATTAAAGATAAGATATCTGGACAAAATCAAAGAGTTTCCTCAACTAGTCGCTGCTGCATCAGACCTCAGAAACTTGTGTTAAGCGGCCAAATGTCGCCTGTACATATGCTGGGAAGGGCTAATATTTAAGGTGATGCAGGCTAGTCCTGCATATAATTGGCCATTGGTGGTTTGAATTAGCCTGACGGCAGCAGCTATTGTTTCCAGGTGGTGAATTGTAAGGGCATTGCTATCTCTTAGCTTCACATTGCTTGCAGGCTTGCATTTGAGTGAGTACGTGTCTCTCAGTTGACCTCAAAGGGTGCTCTTCCCTTTGAGCGAAGAGCACCGCACAGCCGGTCTATAGTGAAGTTATGATAGATCGAGGATAGGGATTTTCTTCTTTGCCATAGCATTTCGTGTTTGCCATAGTATACTGCGCAGCACGGGAAGGGCTGTACGCAGGGTGAAAGACGGAACTTCAAAGTATAGACGTTATCACCTCGCCCGTATGGTTCCTTCAATTAACAGGACGAGCACGCTTGGCGGTGCGTTTTTGCCGGCGATATGAATTCGTCCATTCAAATAGCACAAGGCAACCACGACAACGCGCTGCTGCTGACATTTTTTTGAATATTATGACGCGAAAGATTCGGTTGCATATAACGTCTCAGAAGACGGTGTATCTAATTGATGCCGCGTGGAGCCAAATAACGGAAACAAGCTCGCGATTGCCGAATAAAATTAAAACTCTGTACTTCACCTCGTTGGCGAACGCCAAGCAGCCAATAGCCGACTTCACTATGGTGTGCGCGCCGTGGAAGCACTTCATGAGCGGGTACGAAGCCCCCGTGTACAGCTGCAGAATCATCGTCCAACCGCCGAACAGGAACCAGGTCCACGTAGTCCGACGCCTTCGTCGAACGTAGCAGTTCGCCCAACAGCACGCTGGAGTTGGTGAAGGCGTACACGTATTCATCTTTGTCGATCACTCTGTCGGGAGGCAGGTGTTTGTTGATGGCGTTCAGCCAGCCTCTCAGGTCCGCCGGCTCACCCAGGCCTCTGGCCAGGTCTTCGACGGTGCTGTAGTTTCGCATCACCCGCCCCGTGGGGAATAGAGTGAGGATTATGGTGAACAGATCTTGGAACACACACTGTACACGCCGGGCCACCGTCGACGCTGCGTCCTTCCCTATCGATGGTGCTATACTGGGTATGCAACCTTGCACGATGCTTTCCTGAAATGTTTCGTTCTGGTCGATGAACGAGAACTCGAGCGTTAAGCCGTACCGCTTGTCTGTCTTTAAGTACGGTTGCAGTGTCAGCAGGAACGGCGTCGCGATCCCATAGTCTAGGGGAAGGCCAAGCAAAAAATCCATCACGTCGAAGTCAGTCGGAAGTGTGAGAGAAGGCCATTCGACATTGAACTTCTTGAACACGTCGAAGAGGACCTACGCATGATGCGAGAAAGAATGCGGGCTTGTGAGGCTAGATCGCTTGAACAGATTCAGTTGGTCAGTCGCAAACTAATTCAGACGAGAAATATAAGTTCCTGAGTAAAGTAACTCAACTATGCATGAAACATACGATTAGGTTTTCGTTCAAAACAAACGGGCAGCAATGTTCGTTCTATGGTGTAAGTAAAACCTCCATCCTTCATTTCGTCACGTCACCTCAACACTTTCCTGGTGCTCATCGTGCCTACACTACGTTCGACGAAGCAACCAAGCGCCTATATTAACTGAGCCCTGGCTCGTTTAGGATTCGTTGGAAGGGAAGAAAATATTACTTAAGTATGATGAACTTCTTTGCATGGTAGGCTAGCCGCATCTCGCATAATCGCGTCCGTGTGTTCCCGTGTACCTTGAAGTCATCTCGCTGTTGGTCATGAACGTTGCGGCAGGCCTGGTAGGCAATCACACTCTTGCGGACAGAGTCAGACTTCAGAGTGCGTGGCGACCGCTCCAGCAGTCCGAACGTGAAGGCCGAGATGCGTCCCTGAAGCAGCGAGAACTGGCCAGATGGCATGGCCGGGTGCAAGCGGTCCCAACGGGCGCAAACACGTGCTCGTACAGGTTGTCGCACGGGTCCACGCCGCGATCCAGGCTGGCGAGTAAGCTCTTCGGCGTAGTTGAAGCAGCGCGTAGGATGGTCGCACCAGGGATACGCGAGGAACGCGGCTCGCTCCACTAGGTACTTAAGACAGCCGTAGATGATGGCTAGACAGATCACCAGCGTCGGATTCAGCACGCCCATGGTAGTGTCGGGTGTTTTGTTTTTCAGGAAGAGTGGCACACTCCAAATGTGGCAGGTTTGTAGAAAATCGGAGAACGTCCGCACAGCGATTCTTCGTCGTGTTCTAGATCCTCATCAATGACTCATACCCAGTACGGATGATTATCTTGGCGGAGCTCTCGGTGATATGGCGAGGAAGATGTTGATGCCATTCAGAAACGTGGCTCATACCGGCTGTAGCAGTCGTCAATAATATTTTTTTATTAGAGAGGCTGCCCTTAGGCATAACATATTTGAGTTATATCACAAGAGGTGCGAACCAACGTAATTTTTATGCAAACTTAGATTACCTGTGTGGAACATTGAAAAATATAAGGGACCGTGATCCCTCCTTGTCCTACCTGTACGTCGCGCGTGCAGATGATTATCACCATGATAACTCGAAATATATAAATGGCACACGGCGGCACTGTGGGAGTGGCTAGTTCTGTAGCATCCCAGATGCTGCTAATTCCACAGCTCAACCATGCGGTCCGTGCGATAAAACCTGGCGATAGGCCGTCGGATACGCGGGTTCCTAATTTAACGACGCTGTACAGCAGCAGCAGCAACGTGCGCGAGCGATCTGGCTACATTCGTGTGAGCTCACTGATAAGGCGAAAAGTGTTAGATTTCTCATGAGTAAAAAAAGAAAAAAAATTGAGATTCGGTGAGAGCTGACGGTGCATTGCGAGACCAGACCTTCTTTAGCGGTAGCGTCAACACGAATACTACAAAAATAAAAAAAACAAGGACACATCAAGTTGCTTTTGACTACAGCACTAAAAAACAAGGAGCGGAAATAAAGCCAGGCCTCCAAAATTCACCGATACATGAATCCCAGCCAAACATAGCCCAATTCGCTACTTTACTGCAATCAGTCAATCTGTCCTTCTATGCGGCATACCATTATACTATTGTAACACAGTATAACTATAGCGCCCTTATAGACCGGGTGTTGTTTTGAAACGAAAGATTGTTCAATCAATGATTGAAGGCGTTTATGTATAAAGTCCATCTTTGACGATGGGTAAGAGCACGAATAGTGTGGAACAGAAAGGAAGCTGTATGTATCCTCTCCCATCGTGAAGAATGAATCCCAACGAGACTTGTACGCAGTCGATTACATGTAAAATCGCTTTTTTTTCAATTTTCGATTGATCATTTACATTTTGTTCAGTAACTGCCAGTGTAATTAAATTAATTTTTTTTCTGCAATAAATTATGTGTAATGATTACTTTATTCGCAAGTCTAGGTCGCTACAGATGGTTGCACGTGTTTCGACAGGCAAACTTGAACGCTCTGTACTTGTGACCTCATCTTAAGGGCAAGTCGCGTGGCCTGTATTGTCGGCGCCTGCATATATTCGGTATCTTACTGCGGTTTCGCTTTTGCGTTGAAATTTGATAGCTCCCGAACACTGTTATACGAACTGGGCCTTCATGCAATCTGTGACGCTATACGTATAAGCGTGCCTGCACGTTCTACAAACACCGCAACGACGTGCTATACGTACATGCAACTGTACTGTTGCCCCTTCCTTACCAGTCCCCCCATGCATATGGTTGGTCTTTATTCATACCTTAAAGGTCTGCGCAAGCATCGTTATAGTCAAGCTACTGCTGTTGTGCGCGAGGTCCTTGGTAGAATACGCGGCAGTGCCAAATTGCGGGATTTTACGAAGAGCGATCCCTTTCATATGTGGCATGATATTGTCGCATTCGGCTTTTCCAGTGTAAGTAGACAAAGACGTGCATGGCAGATATAATTGCGAGTAATGTAACTTAAACATAATCAGTTACGTTTTGGTAATTCATCAGTTATTTTCTTGATTTGGCAGCTGCAATCAATAACATTTTTACTGAAGTATTTGCAATTGCGATCATTTACTTTTCGTTCACAACATGTACATGGCTGATCCCAACACATATAGCCACACGATGTGATGCGCTGCTGAATTGAATCCGTGTCAAGGCGGTTTCATTGTGTATTTCAGTGGGTCTGCTCATCAGCCTGCTATACATCGAGCAAGGTCTCGTCTGCGTTGTGCGTACTGATATCGAGTCTGGCCGTACGCTTATACACCACGGGTACGCACAATAGCTTTCGGAACGCTGCTTGTACTGGCAAAACACTGCGCAAAAGTTAAGTAGTAGACCATTACTGTGACATCCGTGGCTAGGACCGCTTCGTAGCCAATGACCATCCCCATGCTAAAAAAATCCAAACACGACCTGCGTTCGGGAGAAATGTGCTGCTTGAAGTGATAAAAGATTGTTGAAATGGCGGCGTCGCTGGAGCCAAAATTTCGACAAGTGGACCTGCCTTCGTCAAGGCAGCAAGACAAGTTCTTTGACTAAGTCCACATGTCGAAGCATTGGCTCCAGCGACAATTCCTGTTCAACGATTTCTTATCCCACCTGCTGAAGAAGTGGTCATATTACTGGTATGTCAAATTTTGTACATATCGCTGCGAGTTAAAAGGTTATGCCGAAACATTCCGAAACATTCACGAAACATTCACAATTCACGAAACATTCCGATGGTAAGTGTTCTGTGCCTTTGACTAACATTTCGACAGAGCCTCCCGACGAAGACAAGTCCGAAATGCTGGCTCCGGCGACGCTCCACAATGGACGACTTCCCATCACGTAGAGTCTCCAACTTCCTCCTCGACTTTCGTCTTGTTTGAATTTACAAACAGAATACGGTGTTGGTGCTTTCGCCGTTCAGTAAACACGAACAACGCGTTCGCGCGTGCTGCAAACATATTAACCTTTAAAGAGCGTTTATAATTCGTTGCCACTTCGAGCAGCTCACTCGAGTGTGTTTTGGCGGTATGGTTGAACAACATTCACGAACAACCATATAGGCAGCGCTCCTATAAGCTTCTGCCGTAGTTTCGTAGATTAACACATCGTGTTCTTTACATTTGTGCATAGTGGGACTATCTTCCCCGAAATTTAAGCTAGACATACTGGACTGATCAAACGCGCAGAAATTGCGATAGCGGACGCTCGGTTTTCTTTTTTGTTGATAGTATCTGCAAGTATTCACATCGCGCGCGATTTATTACATCATCCGTTCTCCGCCGACTTCACGAACATTCGTTAAACTCCGCTATGCAATTGATTGATTGATATATATTTTATCAGCATGCCCTTTGATATGGTTTCATCGTTAATACCCAAAAGCTCGTTATGTGTATTCAGCGTTTATAAAAGGGGTTAGATCAACGAATAAATAAATGTGTCTGTGAACGAATAAAGAAATCCAATTAAAAGGCAATGTGCTAAAAACTAACAAAAATTCATTCTATGTGTTCTTTTTATATTTTTAACTAGGCGCTTATTTGCGTTGGTTGGTGATACATTTTTGACAGGCCAAAACCTTTATTTAGAAACTTTTGAAGGAAAAGAAGGGCACAGGACAGAGCGTACCTTCCCTGTACCCTTCGTTCCTGTAAAGTTTTGCGCATTAAAAAGGTTTTGCCTTGTCGAAGGTGGATACCTTGATGTACCATCCATATACTCCTGTTGTGTGTGTGTGTGTGTGTGTGTGTGTGTGTGTGTTTGCGTGTGCGTGCGCGCGCGCGTGTGTGTGGGTGTGTGTGTGTGTGCGTGCGTGCGTGCGTGCGTGTGTGCGTGCGTGCGTGTGTGTGTGTGTGTGTGTGTGTGTGTGTGTGTGTGTGTGTGTGTGTGTGTGTGTGTGTGTGTGTGTGTGTGTGTGTGTGTGTGTGTGTGTTTTAGGGGCGAAGAACCTTAGGGTCTCTGCTTGTCGGCGTGTCATGTCGTCGTGATTGTCGATCATAAAAGGGTATGAGCCACAAAAATTGGGTAAAACCCTCACTACTCGACACCGGTCCACTAAAAATGAACAAGGCAACAGTTATCCCAACAAATAGCCGACGAAGTATGAAGATTTAATTGCATTTATTAACAAAATTAGCTAAATTCCGTCTCAAAATTGGTTTCAAGTGCCAAGTTTTCTCCTGTAAAGCATACTTTGTAGCATGTTTCGGTGTGTAACACAAAGACAACTCACAGCAAAATCGCTGCTAATGGGCAAGTGAGAGAAAGTAGAAGAAGAAGAACCCGTTAAGATGCATTCCGACGCAGTTTTTCGACGACGTTAGTGGAGCTGAAACACCTTCCCTACATGCCCGGTTTCGAGCTTGGCACCACTAGTTCCCCATCAAACAAATGTCTCTTAAAACAATGTGGCGAATTAACTCGGTCAGGACCCTTCTTCTTCTCCTTCTTCTTCTTTTGTCTGTTCTTGTTTTTCTTCTGTCTCTCATTGCCCATTAGCAAGCGATTTTTGCTGTGGGAAACACCGGCGCACACTGTATGCTTCGCCCCTTTCCCCAGGTTTCACGTTAGTGGAGCTGAAATACCCTTCTCTACATGCTTCGCCCCTCCCCAGTTTTTTAAAAAACGAATATCTCTATATCACCCCTCTTTCTTTTCTTTCTTACCAGTATGTCTGCATTCTCTGTGTTCTGCTATACTGCACTACCGGTTTATTAACCGTTTCTCTGTACCTTTAAAGCTCATGCTCTCGGCTTGGACAGTAACATGTTAATATACGATTTGATGGATACTGCAACATCTTGACTAGATGTGCTGTTTTCCAGGCGCATTGTTTTCTAAGCCATGTTTGAAGCACGCTACGTGTTCAACGACAGATATTCTCCCTGTGCCGAGACGTCCAGTCATCCGGCTTCTTCTGCACTCGACTCCATGACCATAGGCGTGCGCAGGGTTCCCCTTCAGGGGGGGGGGGCAGGGGGGGGCGAAGGTTCATCGCAGCGCCCCCCTCCCTATTAAGTCAATGTATGGGGCAGACTTTGCGCCCCCCCTCTCTTAGGTGACTAGGGGGGCGGCCGCCCCCTCTGCCCCCCCCTCGTGCGCACGCCTATGTCCATGACTATGGTTTCTGAATGCTCACCAGAGTGTCGGCAGCTACTGTCGCATCTGTTCGCGTGCTTTACTCAATGTCGTGCCGGCGTTTGCTCATCTTCGCAACACGATATAATTGGCTAGGTGTTTCCATAGCGATTAAGTGCCCGACTATGCAAAAAGAATCCTTCGCAAATACCATGATCCCTTCAAATCGACGCTGCATGCAAATGAAAGAGGACAACGCCGACGAAGCTCGAGTACTGAAGGCGGTAATCACTCACGGAAACCTGTTCTTTTTCTTTTTTTTTCATGCCACAGTTATACAGACGATTTTACGTAAGACATATAGGCGCTGCCACCTTGGGCTGTTACACGGACGTTTTCTTATTCTTCTATCTCGTGACATGAATTGATAAGGGCAGGAAACGTCGAATTCACCAAACCAACCGTTATCATGTGTATAAGTATACCGTAGCACTGATGGTTTAGTTGTTCAAGATACTAAACGGCAAGGTTAACAGCCCATCATGGCATCACCGAAACCCGTCCGTGAAATAGTCTATAGGATGTGCTCAAACTATCTACTTATGCGATGGCAAATAATAAACTATTAAGAAAAGCAGCGAACCGTTGGCTTGAAGGAATCCCGGCTGCAGGATTTCGGTAGTCTAGGTACGCAGCTGTGCCTGCACGAAAGGTTTGTATCTCAGTGCAATAAAAAGCGTGAATTCAGAACGACAGGTGTTAGCTCTCGTTGATGTGTAATTGGTGTAAGCTGGGCAAGCACCCTTATAGTGTCTTCTTTTGTTTCGAGTTGTGAAAAGCCTCGGTGCATGAACCAGCCATCGGGAAAGCCGTAAGACAATGTCAGTTTATTTGTGTTCCCAGTGATCGCCCCAAGAACATATTTATGCTTTAACATGACACACTGGCATTTCAAGCATATTCGCTTCACTTAATTCTGTCTTGGTCCCGACGTAACCAGTTTCCAGAGGCAGATACTAGGACAAGTGATTATGCAGCTCAGGTTTAGCTGGGTAAAGGCGGAAACGAAATTATTTCAAGCGATAATTTGAACGCACTGGTATACCCAGAACAAAATAACAGTAGCACCTGAGGAGGACTTCATGGGTTTGTCGCCTGCCGTACGCTAACGGCTGCTCCCTCCCCCAAAGCTTAAAGAGTGGGTCCCCGCTGCATCCTCGGAAGTGTGCTGTGGTTTTGCCGCCCTTGCTTCCAGTTTCGACAAACCGATGAGCCTTCCTCGGGCTCACCGTGTGCAGAGATGGTCGAGCAGCAGTTACCACGAATGTTCTCGCAAAGCGCCTGGCCTAACAAATGTGTCTATCGTGGTAATTTCTAATCGATCTATTAGCACGTGCGATGGAGTCCCAGGCGAAGAGCACTGGTGCGCAGGTCGAAGTCGGCCAATTCACAGAAGCAGGTTTCAACAAGTAGGCCTCCTATGGACTTGTGCGTATTATTAGAACGGATTAGAACGGTCATAATTTGAACTCTACAGGCTATTGTTATTGTTGTGGTGAACACAAGGGCATCAATTTGTTTCCTTGTTTAGCATAAAACATAAGTCAGTAAAATAATGAATGCATTAACCTTTACAAGCTAAAAGTTCAAATCTGGGGTTTGTCGAGCCGAAACCTCGATCTTATTACGGGACACGCCGTAGTTGGCTCCAGATTAATTTAAGACTACCAGAGGTTCCTTACTTTTCTCGTAAATCGCAAAGAACTAGCCTCACCTTCTTGTTTTCTTTTTTTTTTTTCATACCACCTCTGAACATGCGGCCGCCACGCCCGGGATCGTACCGCAACTTTGAACTTCTCTATTTTGTATTCCTTCCTTGAACTTATTAGTATACCATACTGCGCCCAGTAAGCTATGGCGCAAGATAGAGCTTTCAAGTTTGAGTTATCGAATGTTCGCATGTACTTTGACCGTCCATTCGAGAGCCCTTGCAATGCAGTGTAAAGGAAGAAGAAGAATAACTTTTATTGAGGGAAAGGGATGGGGTTCAGGAGCTCGATGGGTGGGGCCCCATGTCCAAGGCTCCACTGGCGTGTGCCGCCAGCCGGACGTGGTCCAGAAGCGCTAGTTGCACCTCCGGGTCCGAGCTAGCGAGGAGTGCCTCCTATTGCTCCAAAGAGTTTTCTATTTTATACGCACGCTGTAAGCGATTAAGTTTATGTGGCCTTTTAATACATCCCCACGAGATATGATAGAGGGTCGGTGGCAAGTCGCGACACCACGGACAATCGCGCCCATACAAAGTTGGAAAAATTTTGTGCAATCGCAATAGATTTGGATAGACCCCCCGTTTGAATTCTACGGAGGTCTATGGCGTCTTCCCCTTTAAGAGACTTGTGGGGGGCGCCATATTTCTGCCGTGCGCGACGCTGATGAGCAAGAAGCTCTCGCGGAGCCAACCAAGCAGGGTCGTTGTCTTCCTCCTAGAGAAAGGCATCATGTGTTGTGTTGGGTGGTGGTAACAGGGAGGGAGGCTGGTGCCCCGCTCGGTTCGTGAGCGCGCGAGCTAGGGCGTCCGCCCTCTAGTCCCTCCACTGGCTTCCCTTGCACGTTGGGATAGCTGGGAACGAGGAGGCCGACGCCGCCGCTAAGGCAGCACACCACAGCTACACCCCGGTCACCAATGCGGTAGCCCTGTCGGACTACTCTCGGCAACGACTGCGGTAGCTGCTACCAACGGCCCACCCTGACATGCGGGTGGCACGCGGCAAACCGCCACCACTCCTACCGGAGACCGGCCTGGAGAGACGCGAGCGGTGGTTGCTACTTCGCCTGCGGACCGGCAGCGTCTGGCCTGCGGCACGCATGTACTCCGCGGGTCGCTGCTCATCGCCTGCGTGCCGCAGATGCGGCGACGAAGAAACGCTGGAGCACATCATTTGTTCCTGCTCTGCTCTGGCCACGGAACGACGCGTTATGGCGAGCCGCTATCGCCGGCTCGGTCTCCCTGCGACAACGGCGGAGGACTTCCTTTTTCCTGTACGGTCGAAGATCCCGGCTCTGCACGCGTTCCTCGAGTTTGCGGTTCCTGCAGACCTTGCCGCCCTGTAGCCGAACGCTTTGCTTTCGTGCTCCCGCCTGCGCTGACAAGACTAGCTTGCCACGCATCCCACTTCTTCCTATCTTCCCTTCTTCCTATCATCTTTACTCCCTCTTCCCCATCCCCAAAGGCGCTGAGCCATGCCCCCCACAACGGGAGGCAGAAAATAGTGTCCTTTTCTATCTTCCTCTTTCCCAAAATCACTCTCTCTCTCTCTAGTTACCCTCTAGGCCTGCATGTCCCGTGCACCAGACCAACCTATAAGTGTTGTTCAATGCGTTCCCTAAGAGGCTGCACATTTTTTATGGGATGCGGCCTTTCGTAAAGAGTCGGCACGCCTCCTGCGAATCCGAGATTATGGTGATGTACGCCTGCCCAACGTGTCGCTCTCGACTTTTAATCGCCAACGCGATGGCGAAACACTCGGCCTTGGTGATGGAAGACGTGTACAGTGATGCGCTGGACACCATGCTTCTCGTGCCGCTGCTTACTATGGTGACTACGGAGCGCTCCCAATTATATCCGTAACCATCAACGTATAGCACGTTCTCATTGCCTCTGACTAATTTTCTGATCCATTTTATGCGCTCTTCTCTCCTTTCGTGATGTCGTTCCTTGGTCATGTTCCTAGGGATAGGGGCGATCGAGATATGCCGGCGGACTGGTTCTGGTATTTCTACCAGCACCTCGTCCAAGTTTTGGGGGGTGTGGTGGAATACCCGCCCTTAACAAGATCTCCCTTCCCGACTTCGTCTGGCTGAGACGGTTCCTATGAGAGATTAATGTAGCTGCCTTCAGCTCGGCGTACGTGTCATGCACGCCGATCTCGAGCAGCCTGTCTGTCGGAGTGCCTAATGGTAAGCCTAATGCCGCCTTGTAAGCCCCTCTGATAATAGAATCTACTTCTCCTTCCTCGCTCTTGTTGAGCGTGTGGAATGACAAGCTGTATGTCAATTTGCTCATTACGAACGCCTGCACTGTAGTACACGACAACGCTTATTCAAGAATACAATTGAATTGCTAACAGAGTGCATCAGCGTAGCCTTTCATACTGTTCTACATATGCATGCACATTCCTTGCTGAATGAGTCACCATAATGTTAATTGGGTAATCATTGACACTTGCACAGGTCGACTTGCGGGGAAATCGTTAAGTTTATGGCAATATTTTTTACCCTTTTTTTGACGTCGATGTCAGCTTATCATTCGCTGTCCTGGAGAGTCGGAGTGCGTTGCATCCATTAGAAGCTGCCACAGCCTGACCTTCGTAAGATACTTCAATTGTGTCATTATACTTTTCTTAACGTATACCGTAATAACCCCTCAAACTCTTCTAACTTCTAGCACAGTTTTGTATACTATCGCTGGTTTCCCCCCACAACCAAGAAACTTCCTGCTGCGTCACAGGAATCCCGCACTTGTGTGAACTGTTGAAAGTTTTGCATCTTATCACCACCTCACTCCCCTTGCGTTCTTGTATGTGTCGTCCCCGGCGTGTACTGCACAGTACGCGAAAGGTGTCGTGAAGTACCAAAGTAGGTATCAGTTCCAAAGTCGGTATGACGACGTAGAAGGTTGATGTAGTTGAATGGTTGAATATACAAGTACAATAAGTCAACAGCCAGCATAATTCCATGTTACAAAGGGCAGTATCAAGGAGTCGTAGGATGCTCCTATCACCCCAAAACGCTTGTCCTCTTTTCGTTTTGCCTCGCGAGGTGGCACGTTGGCGCGTCGGCGGCAAGAGAGCGTGTATTGAAAGGGAGGCGAGGGAGTATGGGGAGCCGTTAGAAGGGAAGGCGGGAAAGAGAGGGGGGGTCGATCGCCCCAATATTCCCGGTCCGCGGGGGGTCGCCGGACTCGCGCTTCCTGTCAGCGCCGCGGCAGGCGGTCGGCGCCTCCGCGGGACATCCAGCGGCGATGGCCCGACGCCGCCAACCACGGACGCGCGGGCAGCGACAGGCCCTGTACTATGCGTGTGCGCGCTTGCATGCGGTATATACTCACGCCTGTGCCGGAATCAACAATGGGGCGGCCATTGAGTTGCGTGCTGCCGGGGAAACCGACGAGTTGCCCTTTTGACGAGCGTGTGCCGAACGAAGGATCGGTGCTGCCGCGAGCTCTCCCAACCTGGCGGCATGCGAGCAGCAGCGTGCAACGCGCACGCTCTGTGGCCTCGGGACGTTTTCGCTAGCTGCGGCTATAGCTGCTGCCTTTCCTGTTCAGCAGGTCGCAGTTACTCCGCCACAGCAAAACTGCGGTGCCCGGACCGGGACATTTTATTTGTTTTGATTTTTCTTGCCCGCCATGCAGTATATAGTATATGAAGTTTACGCTCTTCCATCTATTCGCTGCAGCCGTAATAGGTGCAAAATGTGATTTCAGTCTCTGGATGTCTTTTGCACGTTATTGAGGCACGAAGTGACAGTGCTACAGCTTTAACGAATGAACGCTTTGGCCCATAGTTTCTAACGTTGAAGCTTTATTGTCTTTTATTTCCTTTCACCTCACACTTCGTCATCGGCTTGGACATGTCAAGAAAGCCGCCTCCACTATATTATCTCTGGGATCAGTCCCTAAGGCACCTCGTGGTATGAAAAGACGAAGATAACAAATGAAACCATGAGCTCCCAAAATGATAAATCAATAAACGAAAATAATTGATTTACGCATATATGCGGTAATTATTTATAACAGACGCTTTATTTTACGCTTAGTGAACTGTTCTAAGTTCTTCTTGGCCAATTCTATGCAGTCCAACACTCCTGGCTGAATGTACGTCGTGCTCCCATTGTATTCGTTTCCTTTTCCCAACTCCTCCTCGTATGTTAACTTCTTGGCTTCTCTGTAGCCGACTTCTATTCTTGACCGCTGTTTGCCACTCCTAACACCTATCCAGAAGCGCATGTCCACTACAGAAGTTTGTGCTTGTCCAACCTTCATATCCGACTTTCGTATACCCTACTGTCTCAAGCACAAAGCCTCGTTATCTACTCAGACACATGCCCATTTACCGTATATCGAGCAGATAAAGTCCATATCTTGCGTATATCCAGTGGCATATTTGCTTTATCAGCAGCAGGCAGTACTCGAAAAGTGGGGGGAAGATGCAAAGAAATTGTGGATAGCAGCAGTACATATACTCGTCTGATTTTTGTGCCTGTGGGTTACACTCGCTCTTTCGTTTACGACTTTAAGCTTTTATTGGAATGAGACCCTACTCACGTGCTTAATTACTTTAAGTTATGACATTTATATCGCGATATATTTTGTTGAAAGGGTTGACGCTTGGGCAAGTTGGTGTGGATTCATTTCGAAATGTTAATATAATAATAATATCTGGGGTTTTACGCCCCAAAACCACGATATGATTATGAGAGACGCCTTAGTGGAGGGCTCCGGAAATTTTGACCATCTGGTGTTCTTTAACGTGCACTGACATCGCACAGTACACGGGCCTCTACCATTTCGCCTCCATCGAAATGCGACCGCCGCGGCCGGGATCGAACCCGTGACCTTCGGGTCAGCAGCCGAGCACCGTAGCCACTGTTCCACCGAGGCGGACATTTCGAAATGTTAACAGCGCATAGAACGTTTAGGAAGGGACGAGACAACAGAGGCAAAGAGCGCTGACTTCCAACTAGTTTTATTTCGACAAAAAGTGCATATATACAAGGCAAGGGAGAGGGTGCGAGACAAGAAAAGAAGAGAAAGGATGGACAGGTGCTCACCATCTGAAATACTTCGAGTATGCCACCACGTATGCCCTAGAACCCAGCCAGGTAATCGAATTCTTCATTTGAAAGCGCAATAGAGGATGCGCTAACGCACTTGTCACCCAGCTTATGTACCAAATCAGCTTCGATGACTTCGCGAGTTAACTGAACTCTTGATAGTGATGAGTTTGAAAAATTATGGACCCGTATCTGAAGCCGTAAGGAGAAACTTAGGCAAAGTGCATGTATTTCCATTCTTGCAGATCGCGTTATGTATACCGCCAGCGCTATATATAACGTGAGCTGCAAGAATGTAATGTTAAAGTGAATTTTTGCTTTCCTGCACCCTCCTCCCCTCCTCTTTATTCTTTTCGGGCACCTTTCAGAGTAGGCAGTTGCTATTACTAGACTGGTTTTTACAGCCCTCGATTTTAGAGAGTTGGGGCATGTGCGCGAACAGAGAGCTTTGAAAAAATCTGTAAATAGGGCTTTTGTGCTCGAGACGACGTTTCGACAGGTGAACGTGTCTTTTTCAAGGCTAGAACGGATTTCAGTTCTGATATTTCAGAACTGAAATTAGTTCTAGCCTTGAGAAAGACAAGTCCACTAGTCGAAACATGTCCGCCTCGGTGGATCAGTGGCTAGGGTGCTCGGCTGCTGACCCGAAGGTCGCGGGTTCGATCCCGGCCGCGGCGGTCACATATCGATGGAGGCGAAATGGTAGAGGCCCGTGTACTGTGCGATGTCAGTGCACGTTACAGAACACCAGATGGTCAAAATTTCCGGAGCCCTGCACTATGGCGTCTCTCATAATCATATCGTCGTTTTGGGACGTAAAACCCCACATATTATCATTATAATATTAGTCGAAACATCGGCTCGAGCACACAGCCCCTGTTTACGGATTTTTTCATCGCAAGCTTCCATCTTCCCCTTCCTGCCGTTTTTTCAAACAGACAGCTTGTATCACAGGACACGTGCAACTGAGTATGTTACATTGGGTAAATCAACTTTCTACGCCAATCCCGCAGACTACGTACGTAAGCAGAACGTGTGGCAAGAAGTAACTAAGTCGGCAACACGAAGCAGCCGAGTGCGGAAAGATGAATTAACGATATGGGACTAGACAGTGCATCGAATGAGGAGCGTCGGACTGTACCTAGAAATGTAGTAGAAATAATTCAGTAAACATTAAAAGAAAGCGCGCTTATCAGCGATTGCCACATATTCGTGGCTACCGGCAGAGGGGATGGCTTCGCCTTTTTTCTGCCACGGGCGCATGTCAGTCGTGGCAGGCACGCTCGTGAACGTTGGCACGTGGCTGCGAACGCATATATATTGCTCGCTTCCCGCTGCTGTGAAGATGTATATGCGGTGGGGGAGAAAAAAAGGCGCGGTAACTGTAGTCGCAGCGCACCGCCCCACGTAAGCACGCTATGCTGTCCCAGCGACCGACGTCACTTCCAATAGGGGAGCCAATATTTCGCACCTTCGGCGCTCGCCCGGCACGCCACCCGGGGAAGACTTGCGTGCAGGGAAAGGGCGCGCGCTGGGGCAAGTCCGCGTTTACAGGCGTTGAAGGCGATGAGGGTGCGGAGAAGGAGAGAGCGACATACCACGGTGCTATATGCACTCTGGATGACGACACGCAACGGGGTGCCTTGGCTGCATGGGAACGAAGTAGTGGGAACGTGCCTCTTCTTTTGTGTGTGTCCGATTTTCAGGTACTTCTTTAAATGTGCCTGTATCGCAAGGTTTTCAGCAAGGACGCGTCGTGCTTATGCCTGGCACCGTCATGATTTTTTTTTATTCTTTCGTTCGCTTTCTTTCTTACCTATCTGCTCCATCCTCACACTTGATGGTGTCGACGTTCCAAGCCGACGTCATATGCCGACCGCTCGGTTGACAAAGTCGTGTATGCAGACGCCTGTCCTAAAATGAGCGGAAGCTCGTATAGATGCCCGCAGATATCGATGCCGACGCGCAGCAACGTGTAAAGTTAGGCTTATGGGTGCGATAGCAGCTCGTGCTTGCGTCTTTAGGCACGCGGCATGCATGTGTGTTTGCACGATTTCTCCGCTTTTTCGGAGGTGTTTGCTGGCGGGCTTGGTGGTTCTTTTATCATATTTCATTTATGCGCGGACATAACGGAACACAGCCCCAATCACACCGCCCCAAGTCACAGCCCCGAGTTGAACTGTTGCCGTTGAACTAAGAGAGAGGAAGAAAATATTTTTGGAACAAAAAATAAATAAATAAACGGCGACTACTGTGGAGTTAGCTGCAATGGTGCGTGTTGCAGCAAGCAAGATTGCACCTAGGTACCGTATATATGGTTTTTCGGTGGGCGCTGGTCCCCTTCGGACGGATCTATTGCTTTATAATTTATTGACTGAGCTTTCAACGAAACTGAGATCACCTGGGTGTTCACACGGGTAGACGAGCTTATGAGACTACAGAAGTCATGTTCATGCATGTGCACACGAAGGCACATTTCGCAAGGACGATACATTACTTTTGCGCTGGATTCACTGAAGTATACTTTCACGGCACTACAGTATTCAGGACAGTCATACGAAGTGCTTAAGCGCACCTGCACGATGATGCGATTACCGCATATGACATAATCCTTTTGAAATGGAAGACAAGTAAGATACACCAGCAATTATTTCGGCTTGTTCTTTACATGGAGCTGTATGCAGTGTCCGTCAGGAAGTATGTATGCACGAAGCGCTTGAGAATGGCATGCTTTGCAAGCTGGAGCATGGTAACTCGTATAAGCTACTGAAGAACACAGAAAAAGTTGGGAGGGGGGAGCAGAGCAGCCAGGGTCGGGGCCACACACGTTCCTGGATGTCGCTGACTTTGCGAAACTTACATGTCTTGGCCCTTTCTCGGGGCGCACATAGCGTGAACGCGCGGATGCGCCACCGACTTTCTTAAAAAGTTATCAGTTTGCTACAAAAACGAAGGTCGAAGGGCGGTGGGGTGAACGCATCAGAATTTTTTTTACTCCCAACGTGTGTGGGCATTTGTAACTGTCACGACTCGGGGCAGAAGTGCAAGCTCCTCCCAAGACGTGGCACGGGATTGGGCCTCTGGTGTATGGCTTACGCCAATCGCCGGTATGAAGGAGTCAAGATCCTTTTCCAAACAAAGAACAAAAATTTTTAATACTGCGTTTAAACAAAGATAAAGATATTTCCACACAAAGAAAAAGATATTTCCAACGAAGAGAACAGTTAGTTTCAAAACAAAGGTCAACTAGTTATACATTCCGCAATTATTCCAGACAAGTGCAGCACGCATGAAAGTTACAATATGTAGAGACAATGATCAATATCAGATGGATGATCAAACAGCAGAGCTCAACCGATAATTAGAGTTCGTAGTCCACTAAGTTCAAGCGAATGACATACGTAACCGGGCGCAGCAGAGTCCTTCAACACCGGCGCCGTTCATAAGTGACCCTTGAGGCTGGCGAGAAGGGTCGGCGGCGGCGCCACCAAGACGGGGGATGTTGGGTTTCCGGACGTGTTGTTCGCTGCGCTGTGTCCCGGAAGTTGCCCAGCGTGGATCTCTTCTCCGGAGCCGAGCGCACTGTCGAAGTATGGGATCGGCCCGTTTTTAAAGGCGATAGCCTTTGATGTCTCATGCTCACGTCCGTCCGGTGTCCGTCCGGTGTCCGTCCGGCGTCTGTCCGTCCGTCCGCCCGTCCATCCGAGCCCTGGCACGGAGCCAGGTGGCCGCCGGGATGCGCAAACGGACGCCGGTCGCGTCGGACTCTACAGCGCTGGCGCTTTGCTTGCGTAGCGTCGCTGTGCCCAGCGTTTGCAATCATTCTGACCGACGCCGTCTCAATGGACCCAGGCATTCACGAAATACACTTTCGAATTTACAAAGGGTCCGTCAATTTAAGCGCTGGAACGCGGATGGCGTTTGCACGATGCGCAAAGCGCGAGAAAATACTAACGCATGCGAACGGAGGAAGATAGTCTCGCGTCTCGCTGCGATTCGCGGTAAAAAATGAAAAAGAAAACACGCACACATTCGGTTTGTGTGTTATCCCACTGAGAGTGTAAAAGAAAAAAGACATGGCATAGTCAGTGGAATGGCCACACGCTTTCGCCGAACACACTTTGGAATGTACAAAGTGTGCTTCAATTTTTTATACGGTTCTCTGGGTGCCGGTCTCAACTTCCAGTGTAGTTTCAATACATCCTTGAAATGGTCACGTACGCACTGGTTGCTCCCGTGGTTCAAACTTCACTTGCGGTGACCTTCACTGGTGAACAATTAACTCACACACAAAACGCCAGTCACGTAGGTACACGGTCTAACACGTAGCCCGGATACAACGTCATGGGGTTCAGACTCTGCGGTCGCTCACCTTCACGGGTAGCAGTTCAATAATATACAGAACAAAAGCACATGATCTGACACGTAGCTCGGATGCACTCTGCTGTCGGTCACCTTCATGGCTAGCAGTTCAATAATATACAAAACAAAAGCACATGATCTGACACGTAGCTCGGATGCACTCTGCTGTCGGTCACTTTCATGGCTAGCAGTTCAATAATATACAAAACAAAAGCACATGATCTGACACGTAGCTCGGATGCACTCTGCTGTCGGTGACCTTCATGGCTAGCAGTTCAATAATATACAAAACAAAAGCACATGATCTGACACGTAGCTCGGATGCTACATTCTATGGTTCACAGTTCTGCAGGCGATCGCCTTTCCGAGCGAACAGTTTGAAGTTACACAAAACAAGAGCCAGTACAGTTCTTACACGGTCCAGCCATGTTAGGACACAGGTATCATGTTCTCTATGACTTACGCTAACACACACTAGGTAGCGCTCGTACGCTCACGACAGAGCATCCCTATAGAGACGAAGTATAGCATGTTCGCCCTTGACGACGGCGGAAAAATCCCTCTTCATGGCATTCCCTAGGACATTATGCGGAAGAAATGTTAAGACCAGGCGACTTTTGTGACAGTAACTATTACACTCATGCACACCAGGCATAAGTTCAGGAGACAATGGAGGCTTGAAGCGATGAAAAATCCTTGAAAACGCGGTGTCGCTGGAGTCCGACGGTTCGACAAGCGGACTTGTCTTCTGCAAGGCAGCAGCTTGGAGGCTGCTTTGAAGAAGACGAGGCAATTTGCCGAAACGTCGGCTCCAGCGACACCCATACTTCATGCACACTGGCACACGTATATGGTAGTACAGACCCCCCCCACCCCTTGGACCCTTACAAGAAACAATACCGCTACGTCCCTGCTCCTATCTATTTGTAAACTCCCGTGATAGAAGGAGAAATAACAGTAAAGAAATACGCGGAGATAAACTAGAGTATATATTCCTTTAGGATCCCTGTACACTGCAGAAGGAGATAACAGAATGAGAGAAAGGTAAAACGAAAGAAAGATGTAACATGAGAAACAAAGGAAGAAGCAACGAAGGGAATAAGTGCACCGAGAGCTGGAGATGCCAGCACGAGATACAGAAGGCTCGATACTTGAAACGAACTACGACACTATTTCTCTGCCGTGTACGAAGCCTGTCTGTGCATGCCGGCGTATCCAGTGGCTTCCCAACTGCTTTGATTTCATGCGCCGGTATGCAGTGCCAGCACGCATAAAAGTGGGGCAAAAAGTACAATGCCTGTTTTTATTTTATTAAAGGGCTAATGTTTGGCGCGTGCTGTAGTGGCGCTTTTGATATTGAGAATGCATGACAACTGTGAGTTCAACAACTGCCCTGAATCTGCCACTGATTCGTTGTTCATTCGATTGCATTGGCCAAATTACGACGTTGGTAAATTGGTGAGACATATTCGCGACATCGTGAGACCACTCGATGAAAGTATAGACAAACAGTTTCGTTCAAAATGGGTGTCATACTTCGGCGATGTGGAGTGGTCACTCAGCCGTGAAGTGAAAGCGCCATGGAAAACCACGTCACATTTAGACCAAGTTCCCTAACCAGTACACAAGAACTAGTACACTCTGCTTTTTATTTTTTTTTAAATATAAACTTCGAAATTACATTAGAGGGTTTTAGGTGCAAAAGCCACCATAGGATAACGAGGCACGCCTTTGTGGGGACATCGAATTAATTTGGCCACCTGAGATTATTTAACCTGCACACTCATTGCACGGTATGGACAGGCGTTTCTCGCTCCCATCGAAATGCACCCGACACCGTCAGGAATCGAGCCCACGACTGCGCGCTTAACAACGCCACGCCACAGGCACTAAACCACCTCGGTGGGCTTTACGAAGATGAATATGATTACAGGCTACCGCAACGAAGAACTGTGGATGTGTAGCTGGAACAGTGGGATCTTCGTGACTGCATATGTAATGGAGAAAGGTGTATTGTCTGATTAAGCGAAAGTCACTTTTACGTGGTGCAAACATATCTCGGGCTATCGACGACTTCTCGGTGCACAAAGCAAGCTAAGGTAAGGGTGAAAAACTGCACGCTGACGATGCGGTGAAATACAGCATATAGTGATCCTCTCAGCCTTCTGGGTAAAAAAAACAAAAAAAGAAAGAAAAAAAGAAAATCAAGAACTAGTACTCTGTACACTATACAAATCGTTTCTTTTTTAGACAACACAGATATTTATAAAGATGCCTTGACAGTCAGGCCCTTGTAGGTTGTCTTCATGGACGCACTCTACGTCAAGGCGAAAATACTTTGCCTCAGCTGAAACTGCATCCATATGAGTAATTAAGAAAACTGCATTTTTTGAAGAAATATAGTTTCTTAGTGCGCAGAACGTTTTAGAAAGGAGTCAGATAGGAAAGAGCGCACAAGTGCGCACAAGTGCGCTCTTTCCTATCTGACTCCTTTCTAAAACGTTCTGCGCACTAAGAAACTATATTTCTTCAAAAAATGCAATACCAACCAGCCCAAGTAGCTACTCTTTTGAAGAAAACTGGCTAATTCAGTACTCAATAACCAACTTGAAGTGAGGTTTATATGTGGAAAAAGTGTAGGTCGTCACATTAGGTGTCCATGCTCACCTTTTTATTCTAAAAAATCACACTTAATCTAAAATAGTCGTAATAGAATTGCAAGGTCCCAATCCCGGTGATATCGAAACCGTGCGCGCTGGCGAGCAGGAAAGGCAGCCTCTCCGTTGCAGTAATTCTGTTACAATGGAACTCCCGTTACGAAGTGATGAGCTGCAAACAAAGACTCATCACGCCGGTGTCTTGTGGGAAGCAGCAAGACATCTCGCTCATGCGGTTTCTCTTAACTTTGCATGAGATTTCTGGTGCTTATGTCTTTCTTCCGCGCTGCGTGCAATTAAACTGCAATTTCCAGCCTATTCTTTCCGCTGTATACAGCAAAAACTCAAAACAGCCGCTGCGGAGCTTCTTCTTGCAGAGTGCTTTGCGCCTATATTTATTTGCAGATCTTTTGCGTGCCGGATATGTGATTATAGGCAAGCCGTAGCGGAGGACTCCGGGCTAACTTTTTCCCACCTGGGGTTCTTTATACCGTGCACTTAAATCTAAGTGCGCGGTTGTTCTTCCATTTTCGCCCCCCATCGAAATGTGGCCGCCATGGCCAGGAGTCGAACTCGCGCCATCGCGCTTAATTAGCCGCACGAAGTGGTACCGCGGCGGGTTGCCGCTTCGACGTATAGAGTTTGTTTGCGAAGACGACAGGGTCCTCACAGGTAATAGTTTTTTCTTCTTACTTAAAAAATGTAATATCTTTGAGAGACACCCTGCATGGGATACACAGGGGCGCAGGGTACGCTTGGATTGGGATAAAGTTGCACTTTATCTCAATCTGCTTGTCTCTAGAAGCAAGGTGAGCTGCCAGTAGTGCAAGAAAACGGCGTATAAGTGGACGTGTGGTGAATACGAGTAATACCCCTTCCTCCGAGACCCACACGCACGAGTAAAGTGCAGTGGCTGCTATTCAGGGACGTGGTCCACCAGGTTGCGAGAGCTCTTCAGAAGCAGCATGGTCAGCAAAATGGTCCGAGTTAGGCCTTCACATCTTTGACTGCCGAAATTTTTAGCGCAATGTATACGGTTGGACGAGGTCGAAGCGTTCTTATTTGCGAAAGGGATTGCGGCACATTCGTAAGCACTATTACGGCGCATCACTGACACATACTGTCAGGGTTTAGAGGCTGCCATAATACGGCGACGTTATTGTGATCGAACACGGTCGCTGAGAAAGCAAACGCTACGAAGGCGGCGGCTCATATTTCACCTTAGCGCCGGTGAGAGACACGCCTTCGCATGGAGGTCGAAGCCTGCAGTGCCTCGACGAGCTCTTCTTCTCTCGCTTCGGATTCAACGAACACGCAAACATAACCCGAGAGACTGGCGCTCCCCTGCGCTCAACCCGGCGAATGCATGGTTGCGCGTAGCACCCACCGTGCCACCGTCGGATTTTTTCGCCCGCGATGCGGCCATCGATCATAGCGGCAGCAGCTAATGGTCTCGCCCGCCACCCATGCAGGGCCTCTGCGGCACCCTGGTGGTGTACGGGGAGGGAGCGAGAATCCCTAGCGATACCTAGGGCCCGCGGAGTATACGGGAGAGTCCCCGATGCTCGTTCCCTCCTCCCCCCGTTCCCCGAATGAACCTAATATCCCCATTCACGGTGTGCAGCGAGCCACATCAGTGGTTTCTGTCACGTGCGTGCGCGCAGATCGCACTCTGCGGTAAAGATGACGGGGCGTTTGCGATACGAAAAAGAATAGCTCGAAGAAAGAAAGAAAAAAATTGAGCCATGACTGGTGACTCGGGGCTCTCGGCAAGGCCCCCCTTACGCGCCGGCATTCCGCAAAAGGACACTCGAGCTTCAGAACAGCGCTGCCGGGGCTGTACAGCGTGCACGTTCGGCAGCCGGCGCGGTGCTCGTATTCCTGTCGTCGGGTGAAATGATTAGACCCCGCGGGGGGGGAGTATATGAGGTACAACTCTGACGACACCAGCCTTTGCATCCCGAATAACCGCGCGGGCACATAAGGGGCACGAATTGGCTCGTTATATCGGCCTGTATGTCCCAAGTCTCCTATACCGCGACGCTTAGCTGCGTGTAAGGGTTCCTTTATGTGGCTGGTCCGTCTCTCCTCCTGTTATGTGGCCCCAGAGATTAAGAAAGCCCATTGCGTGCACCCTGCATGCTCTCAGGCCTCACAGCGCCAGTGTTGTTATTCTTTATTCTTTTTTTTTTACCACCCCTCGCTGTTTTCGTTATAACTAAACAGCCGTTGTGTGTTAGCGCATTGGAAACATTTATCCTATTGTTTTACAAGAATTTGATACTTTTCTATTGCGAGGGTGCCCTGTATGGCGCGGAGCACTACCTGGTTGCGGAAAACGCCTAGGTAATCAAACCAGGTCGTTCCTTTTTAAGTCCGTCAACACTTTGTGTACACGATGGAAGACCTCACAGAATGTGCTATACTTTTATGCGTGGTCTCATCTCAGTGGTAGATAAAAACGGAAATCATGCCACACTCATCTGAAAAAGAAGTAGCAAAAAAAAAAAAAGAAAAAAAAAGAAAAAAAAAACGGTCTCCATTAGCTTCGCTGCTGGCGAGCCACCTCGTCTGGCATCGCGTTCATCTGACGCCTGGCCATCTCGACACCGGTTGTTACCATTCAAGTATTCGGTTTCGGCTTGCCATTTCGTCGCCGTGTTGTTCTCGTTATGAAGTTCAAACTCTTAATCAGTTTTAAGCCCTCGTTGGCGACAAATTCGATTGCAATGGTTTGTTCAACAATTCCGTTCGCAAGATACACCACCACCTTGTTTCATTCGTGTCATAGCCAACAAATATTTCATCAAAACTTATAATCACCTTGAGGTTGATTTCCGTACCTTCCTCTTATAATTTTTATCTTTAGAATTCAAATATGGCAAACAAATAGCGCTGTTATATATGCACAGAGGCGTCCTCTGTTAATGGGAACACTTTCTTGACGAGCATATCCGGACCTCGCTCTCTTGCAAAAGCATAGTGGTTTAGATTTGCATAAGTCTACTGGTGGAGGTTGACATTCCTGATTCCTTTTGACGAACCAGCGCCGCGCACGAATAATGTTTCCTCCACTTGCAGTCAGGGGCCAGCAATATGAATGATGTTCATTAATATAGTAATAATTGTTGGGGTTTTACGTCCCAGAACCATGATATGATTATGAGAGAGGCCGTACTCCGGAAATTCCGACCATCTGGGATTCTTTAACGTGTACCTAAATTTAAGCAAACGGGCCTGAAACAATCAAAATACGGCTGCCACGGCCGGGATTCGAACCTGCGACCTTCGGGTCAGCAGTCGTGCACCATAACCGCTAGACCACCGTGGCGGGTGATGCTCATCCTAGTGTTCCCTGTAACCATGTGTAGTTCCATCTAATTACCATTCCTTCTGCACGAGGTTTTGCTGTGGTAGAATGGCTGAAAAATCCGGTTGCACTTTTTATTTCTCTTTCATATATAGGGCCGTGTCGCATCTCACCAAAAGAACACGCATGACCATAGGCGGACACTGTTTATTCACTGTGCACCCTGCTATCATTTGCGCCGTAAACAGCCACCAATTCGTTTAAATCATTTTTATTGCATACCCTTTAAGTACATTGCAATAATCTGTATACGCCTAACTTCAAAAGTATTATACGGGAGGTGCGAAAGCGAGGCACTTGCCGTTTTAAAGCAGGCAATGTCCGTTTAAAGGAGTACTGACATGATTTGCAGACATCGCAAAAGGGACATTTTTTGTTTACTTGGTATGCAGTGTCAACGCTCTCCACACACCGGAGGCAGACAAAACGTATAAAATATTTTACTTTGATATTAAAGTTTTCATCGCTGAGCGTCTGCAAGCAAGCCCCACTGCAATGAACATTATCCCGACTAGTCAACAGTTTCCCTGAGTTTGCGAGCTCTGCGTCCTGCATGCAGCCTAAATCTCAGAAATTACTGTCGGGGTCACTGGACGATAATTCACTCATCGTTATTTACGTGCACCCCGAGCAGATGACAGATTTTTCCACTAGCACGTCGTTAGTTGCTGTCTCCCCGTGACGTCACACTGCTATGACACGTCGCTGAGAAGCCGCCCCCACGATATCGAAACCTGAATTGTTTTCTTTTTTTAAGGTAGCGGTAATAACAATATATTCGACGCATTCCCAGGCACCACAATACTCGTGTTAGGTTTCTCGACACCAGTATATTTATTCGGAGCAACAGACAGACAGACAGACAGACACAGAACTTTATTGAGGCCCTGAGGAACACTCGTGCAAACTCGGAGCAAAAATATGAAAATTTTAAAAATTCGTATCAGTACTCCTTTGAAGGTGAGTAGGCGCCTATCTTAATTTTAGTCGGCAAGAACTGATTCTCTCACCGGATTTTTTCTTTTTTGTGTGTGTGTGGTGGGGGGGGGGGGGGTGGATTCTGGGGCCACGAATGGTCCAAGACCTAGGTGTGCGTGGATATCACTGGGAAAGGCTGTCATCCTACAATGGACGCAGATTAGGCGGATCATGCTGATTCATATGTCAAAACGCTGAAAGTGTCAACCTTTGTCGGGTATTTAGAGGCGGTCACTATTAGTATAAGGTGCAAAGAGATCGTTTAATTGATCAAAATCATGAAAGAAAGCATTCAGCTATATGCCTCTGCTAGCAGCTTTCTGGAGATATACGTGTATACGCTGCTTATGAGGGCGTTATGAGAGGAATTCGCAATACTTCAAGGTACCGCAAAAGGTAAGTACGCTTCCATACCAAGGTCATCGCCCAAACTTAGCCGTGTAAGAATGGCAGAAACGATACCCTTCACGTTCGTTACTATCATTCGCTCATATCGTGCTACGTTTAGGCGAGAAAAAGCTCTCAGGGTGAGCAACTGCGAAATGTCTGCTGTCTTTCTCAGCTGCCAACGTATGCCCTCAAGTCACCCCAGGGCACTTCCGTCCACACGCATTCGTTCTGTCTCACCAGATGAGGTTTTTGGTTTGGATCGGTACGTATATGCATTAATATAGCCGCAGTTGGAAACCCCTTGGTCCGCTGTTGAACCGCGGTTCGTGCCTCCGGCTCCATATATGTGCTGTCATCCTTTCCTCGCGTCGTCTCCGTGTTCCTGCGGCGTTTACCCCCCTTGCTTGGTTGCTCTGGAGCGGGCGCACAGGAGCGGAACACTGCGGCTTTGCGAAAGTTTTGGGGGGCAGCTCATTTCGAGAGACACATATTGATGGTCGCACGACCGACCGAGCGAACGGTCCAGATTTCTTCAGGGCGCGGACCTGTTCCCGCGGGATTAAAAGTCTCCGCAGGCGGGCAGCTCCGTACCTCCCGCTGAGACACCCGCAGCCGTGGCTTGCCTGCTGGTCGCTGTGCGCGCTATAGTGTCGGCGGCTGTCCGAACGCGGCAGCTTCTGCGGCGGGCTCGTTCAAGTCCAGCGCGGTGAATAATGGACGGCCAAAGAGCGACGGCTGGTAGCGCTACCCCGTTGGTCACTGATGGATGGACGCACCTCGGAGCGGACACACGGGCCACGTGTCAGCTTTGTGGCCGCCGCGGGTTGCCCGCAGTGGTCACTGCTAAGGGAGGGCTCGTACGTGGCACGCGCTCTGGGGAATCGGAGACGGGATGCACCCGCGCACCGTCGTTAAATGCCGCGTGAATGGAAAGCCCAAGTGTCGACGAATCACTCGATCAATTCGCCGACGGATGAGGGCTGTGCAGTTCGCGGTGAGCCGTGGTCTATGGCCACCGCTCGTCTGTGTCGGGCGCGATCATCCAGGAGCAAAGTAGGACTTCACTAATGTCACATGTACGTACTTCCGCAAACATACTTTCGCAATTAATACCATGCATTTCGTCAATTAAGCTGCGCGTACCTGGCGTATACCTTGCGTGCTACACTGTTACATTCTCTCTACGTGACCAGTCACGTGCCCTGTATTTTCTTTGAAATGGACGGCCAAACATGTGTTAGCCAGCATTCAAAGCTTTGTCTGAATCGGAGTTCGATCTATGCATTTCTTATGCGACCGTGTTTCACAGCTTAAGCGTACAGCCAGTGCGCTTGATGCGTCTTGACGTGTCTCAAACGACGTCTACGGCATCCCGTAGCCATATGGGGAAAACATACGCGCTCTCGTCGCCCCTTTTCCCCCTTAAGTTATCGCCATTTGTTTGCTGTCATTTTTCAGTGTTGTTGCCTCCCTGCGCATGATGTTTTTTCGCGTGCGCGAGGTGTTTGCCTCACGGTCGACATACGTACTGTCCCTTTCTATCCATCGCGTGTGCTCTGCATGCTGTAAAATGCGCGGATTTGCCTCTCCCTACACCACATAGCTGAAACATCCTTCTGCGCACACCGTTTTGCTTACGTTGCGCTGTTTGCTTTCTCGTATCCTTAGGCGAGGGCACTATGGTGTTTAGCTCTCGCCTATCGTTCGTGCACGTGTGCGTACACAACTACCCGCTGCAAACAAAACGTTCGAGTAAACACGCTCGCACTCGGACGGAATGCGCCTTTTAAAAGACATTTTCCTTTCACGTGAGAAGGGCGCGCAAGTACGGGAATAAGTGAGACCAAACAGCCACGCTGCTACCTCAACGAAGCTTCGCAGCATATATAAAGCTGTGAGCGTTGGGAAAATGGTAGGGTTGGAGTGTGACAACAGAAGAAAAGAAAACGGAAAGGAGGCAACCATGTTCCCGATCCTAGAACGCGCGCGAAAGCAAATGAGCTCGGGCACCCGGTTGGTTTCCCCTCCCCGAGCGTGCACCGCTGAGTATGGCGTCAGCGACCGCTGAAAACACAAGGAGCAAAGGAAGCGCAAAGATAGAAACGAACACAAAAATCTCATTCTTCGGGAGGCAGGCGCCAAATCCTTCGCGGCACCAGGCGAGCAAACAAGAGAGCGCATGGGCGACGGTGGCGCGTTGCACCACCCAAATCCTTGCGAGTGCGTTTTTCATCCGCCTGTCGCGCGCGCTCAAGACGCAGAGGGAAGGTAGGGAGCCTGGGGAGGGCAAGGAGCTTGGAAAGACGGGGAGGCTCGTAGCTTGCTGTACGAGTACGTGCGCGGCCGTGCGTCGCACGACGCCGCGTACTATGCCACGTCGGATGGGGGGCGCCTAAGCAGGTTGGCGCTAACGTGCGCCAGCCGTGCAAGCGCCCTCGGTGGCGCTTTCTCGCGCGAGAAGCCCGCAGAAGAAAGCGGAGCAGGGAAGAAAACGACCGTGGCCAACAAAGTGTTTATGCAAGACGCGTCGTCGTCTCCGGGGGCTACCCGCCGCCGCACGTGGCTGCTTCCTCGCTTTCTCCCTCCTCTTCCCTGGCCAACCAGAAAGCCCCGAAACGTGGCGCCGCTCGATCACGCCCCACCCGCCGCCGCTTGTAAGCACAGCGCTCGCCTAGGGGTGGCGGCACCGGTCGCCAGACCACGAGGCAAGCAACAACCCATTCCGTTTATTCCGCGCACACAAACGAAAAGAACAAGATAATCGAACTAAAAATATTAAATAATACTGTCATTAGCATGCAATATCCATTCTCTTTTGCATACCCGCTGTTTGCGGAGTGCGAACGAAACGACTCCCATTACGGGACAAAAAAAAAAAAAATACAAAGAAAGGGGTGGTAGCAGAGGGTTAGTATCTGTAGGCGACGCGATCAAGGAAACGTTTTCAGCAGCTGACAAACGGGTACGGCAAATTCCAACCAACTAACGATGAGCGAGGCTAAGCTAGCAGGTTTCGTTCGTCGCAATAACGTACGAGGCCACAAAACCCACCCACTCGCCTAATCATCCACACACACGCACACACACACACACACACACCCACGCACGCACGCACACAAACACATACACACACACACACAAACACACATATACACACACACGCGCACACACACACACACACACACACACACACACACACACACACACACACACACACACACACACACACACACACACACACACACACACACACACACGCCACCCCCCCACCTCCACAGCACACACACATATCGTACGAATTCGCGATTAGAGCCAATAGAAAGACAAGTATGAATTCTCTTCGGACTCGAACCTCTCTAATTTAATTCAGGCTAAAAAGGCACAACGCATATTTGTGCGACTTTCCTCTTCTTGTTCCAAAACTTTATTGTTTATGCTATACATGACGCGAATGCGCCAGCCTGGCTACTGCCACAACGGGACCGGTACGTCAGGCCTCCTGAGGCTATCGTGGGCGTACTGGACTGCCAGGACTTGATTGTGATGCGTCGGTGATTTGATGAGTCTTTCAATATGGTCCCGCGTAATACTGGGCCCCAGTGAGCCGCAGTCCCAGAGAATGTGTTCTAACGTTCATATACCTTCTTTTTCAGTGTTCGCCGCTCAGAATGTGTCGTCTGTACTGCGAATATACAGTATACGGCGTGAACTACCGTACCAAGGCTTGTTTTCGACAGCGCGAGCGGGCGCGTCCGACAGGGAGAACAAAAGAAATTGAGCAGCCCACTGAAGTGATTGTTTCGAGGAAGAAAACAGAAGTTCCCTTTCTGTGCCGCGACATAGGCGCCTTGAATTCAGAAGCCGGAGGCTGGCAGGCAGAAGTTTTGGCTAGCGCGCTATACGTATGCACCACCACCGCCAGGCACCGTGCAGAAGATGACTTCATTGCCGCGGCTGCCTCTGCATTCGGCGTTCGCACAGCGCAGCCGGCGCAACCGCGGAGCCCCGCGTCACAACAGAGCGGCAATAGCCCTCTTTCGTGCCCTGATGATGACAAGAAGATATTTGTTTCTTTTTCGTCGCCGTCGACGGCAGCTCTTTTGGTACCTATAATTTTTGCTTCAGTAGTTGCGTCGTGTTTCTGGGCTTGCGCACTAGTAGGCGCCTCGAGACGCCGAGAAAGAGAGAGAGAGAAGGTTCTCAAGCAAGAGGACTTCGGACTGTAGGCGCCATCTCTCGAGCGCTGTCCCAGTGACACATCAGCTATTTCTCTGTTCAGACCGCGTCGCGGGGTCGGCAGTGTTTGCTCTCCTCGCACCTTCTCTCCACGTCGTCTTTTTATCGACGTCCACTAGATAAAAACAAAACGAAGAAACAAAAAGCGAGTACGAAAAACCGAACGTTCACTCGTTTACGAAAAAAAAAAATACAAGCAAATATTGACTCTAGAGCATCGAAAGTTGAATGTAAACGTTACGAACATGCACACAAGACGCTCAGCCTGTATATACTTTCTGTACCAGTGTTCTTTCCCTTCACATGCCTACATTTACTCCGTCATTGTTTACTTCCTTTTTCTTGCTGGTGCTCCTGCTGAAGAGGCTGCAGGCCGCAGATCGGAAGCGTCCGCGGCTCAGCGTGTGCAATATATCAGGCGCGCCTCGATTCCTTTTTATGCGCCATGCGCGGAGCGACGGCATCGCGTAAAAAGTAAGCGAACCATTTTAAATTCATCCCGGAACGCCGCCAAGTGCTCGTGCGGCAGAATCGATGGACCCGGCGGTTTCTCCTCACGGGGGGTTCGTGGCCTCGTCGCTTATACATTCCTTCGCCTTCCTGTTCTCCCCGTCGCTCTTCTCCAGTCCCTCCCTTTTCCTCGCTTTCTCTTTTACCTTAAGTCTTTGCTACCGTTCGCGATATCATTTATATTTGCAGCTTCGCGGCGCAATCAGCCGCCTCTTCTGCGCCAAAGATACAGCGAGAAATTTCATGAGATGCCGAAACCCGAAAAGGAAGAAGCGAGATAAATTTATAATAAAGAACTGCCGCGACGATGAGGCATAGAAACTTCCTCTTTGATCCAGGCCTGGTTCCGGAGGCGCTTGCGGTTTTTAGAAACCTCAGAAGCAGCGAGGCCCCCCAGCCGCGAATATACGCGACCAAGTTTAAGCGAGCCTCTGACGTCTAACGAGAGTTTAAACCCCCGTCACACGGCGTCGGCAGCCCTGGAGCCGAAGGTTGCGCAGCTAGCAGCCGAAGCGGTGAGCATGGAGCCAGGAGGGGTGGAATTTCTTTTCTCCCCTCTTTTTTTTTTCTCCGACGGAGCTTCCGGTTCGGGCGCTTCTACTTCCGGCGCGAAACGTCAGCATGAGCTTGGCCGGACCGCCCGCGCAGTTTTTCGAACCTAAATCGCCCGGTGAACGGTGCCGGTTTATTAATATTAAGCAGGCTGACAGGGAGAGACAGGCAGGCAGGCCAGCGCAACCGACAGCGCAAGCACAGCAATACTGATGCTCCAGAGGACACGTTTGCTTCTGTTATTGTTTTTAACGATTGATATACGGGTTACCCTTAGAGTTTCTAGGACGTCAAGGAGCTCGATCGCTCACTGAACGCTGTGGTTGTTGCAACGAATTTGGGTCTTGAAAGACATCGAAGCACAAAAGTGAAATGATTGAATTTAGGTACGTCGAAACGGTGGTGGAAGTACGTCTTTTTCTTTTTGTTACATCTTTCCGCCGCCTGCGGACACAGGATTATATATGAGGCGTTCATTTTACTTGTACATTGCGTGGCGCTCACTTTCCGACGATTTTATAAGCGCTTTGGCCTGTTTCCGCGCAATAATTTAGGCGCGTCTTTCAATCGCGCTGTTCTAACACAGTTGAGGTGTCCCTAAAAAAAAAAAAAAAAAAAAAAAAAAAAAAAAAAAAAAAAAAAAAAAGTGGTTCAGCTACCGGAAAACTTTTAGAGTGTTGGGGGGGACACGCCTGCTTCGAAAGAATTCAGTGCACTGGTGGGAAAAATGACTTGAGGAACACTTGATCGATCATCAGTTCACGATATTTTAAGAACCGTCGAAAGAGGTTGGTGTAGGTCAATACGATTCGAAATATGCCTTCCGTTGCCAGCGAATGTAGGGATGGTATGCTGTTTCGCACCGCAATTTTTAATATTCATAGAGTTAGAGAGTACACAACATAGTGCACACAACACCGGGAAAGGCTTCCTTCGGTAGCTAAGGAATACGCATAGCTACGACGTTGAAGTCGCCCACGTGCCTGTAAGCAAGTTAATGCAAGGACTTGTAAGTGGGAAGGACAAGCTACCGAAGGAAGCCTTTCCTTGGTGTTGTGTACAAAATCCCTTGTGCGGATTGTGAAAGTATTTATATCGGGGGAAACCGGCAACTTCAGACAGCACATGCGCCAGCATCAGCACGATGCCGAAAAGAAGAAAGTGGCGTCTAATGCACTGGCCGAGCATGCACCTACGACTGATCACACCACTGACTGGATAAACGCGAGTATCGTCGGGAAAGAAAGAAAGTGGAAGTCACGCCTGCATCTCGAATCGCTCGAGATACCATCTACACGGCAGACACCGAATCGCAATGATGGAAACCTTCCCTCGTCCTACGCACGGTGCTTGCGTCCCGTGCTGAAACCTATATAGGAGACATTACTAGTTGTTTGGCCTCATTGTGAACAAGGCTTCCGTATGGAAGCCGAAACGTCGTTTTCTTTAAGCTTTTATTTGGTCGGTGTACTTCGTTTAGTTCATCACACTGATGCGCTCCTATGCCATTTTTTAAATAATAATATCTGTGGTTTAACCCTGGAGTAGCATGTCAGGCGAAAAGCCAGACAAACATCTCCAGCTATTCATTAAAATATTTCTCTCTCTCTCTGTGGTTTAACAACCTAAAACCACGATATGATTGCGAGGAGTGCCGTAGTGGAGGGCTCCGGAAATTTCAACCGCCTGGGGTTCATTAACGCGCCCCTGAATCTAGGCACATGGGCCTCAAGCATTTTGGCCTCCATCGAAAATGCGGCCGCCGCGGCCGAGATTCGGCACCGCGACCTCCGGGTCAGCAGTCGAGCGCCATAACCACTGGATCACCATGGCGGGGTATGTCATATTTGGTATTTACCAGGTTCAGGAGATGACCATGAAAGCACCCTGACGTACGTGGTTTATACAGAAACAGTGAAAGTGCATTTGACTAAGAAATGCATCGCATTTAAGGAATCTCGAGCTCGATCGAGAGCTATGCTTGTGCGATTACGATGGCAGTAATATCTGTGATGATAATTGTGCTCCTGAAAAATCTAAGTGATAGAAGAATGGAAACAAAAATAGGTTGGTGATATGGTTTCAAAGGTGATGGTGATGACAACATTTATTGGGCTTTAAGAGGGACAGGAGATATGCGGAGACCAGCCTGTAACGGACTGGTCCTCACAAATACCAGGTGACGTCTAAAGGTGGTGTTCAAACTGAAACACCAGAAGCGCTTTCTTGGAGTAACAGATACCTGTCTCGAAGGATCGAAAGGTGGGCCAGTTGGTAATTCATTTTCCTTGTTCAACGAACTGGGAGCGCAGAAAAAACACGAAGGACGAAGCGAAGAACTGTTGTTGTGGTTCTTCGTGTTTTTTCTGCGCTCCCAGTTCGTTGAACAAGGAAAACTGTCTCGAAGGCCGTGTCATGCATGTGTACTGATTCTACTGAAAGCGCCAGAAGCAATTGCAGGCGCCGGAAAGCGCGTCACGGTCGCCATGGTTTGGGCACCACCTATCGAGGAAAAAAAAAACATCAATGTAATCCGCCGCACGCAAGTTCCAAACAGACCGTAAAACCCCCGCGGACGTCTACACGGGCGAAGAAGGACGTGACCGTAGCTCACTTGTTTACATGCGCAGATCTAGATCATGCGGACACGTATAGCTTGCTTTTAATCGAGATTAGCCGTTGCATTATAGCTTTCTTTAGTTAATGTTTAATAAGTGAGGTACGTCTCCGCAGTGTGAGTCAACCGAGGAGCGAAGCGAGCAGTATTAAAGCGGAACCAGTTCATGATAGCTTGGAACGCTCATTCATGATCGCAGTTACTGAGGTTGCGGCAAGCTTTAGGCCAGTGATCGCGGCAGCGGAAAAGAGTGCAGGATTCGTGTCTTCGCCATGAGTCTGACGGTCCAAAGCCTGCATGAACCCATTTAAGCCAATGTGAACCCATCCGAGACAGTGTGAGCCCTGTGAGCCCTCTAAGCCTAGCGGATTCTTGTCAACAAGGCGTGAGCGCCACGTAGCCGCTTAGTCCATCCTGAGCCATAGCGAGCCCTCCTTTCAACACTGAGCATACAAGCGATCTATATATCGTGCTTTACGGCCGCAAGAATTAGAAACACATTATTACCTTGAGGGCGCTTTAGAAATAGAGCTTTCATACGACTTAGAGCGTACTCAAATACTTGAGCTTCTTTGTTGCTCCTTTGACGCACATCCAGTAGTGTCGGCGAACTTTGCGTGTCATATTTTGCGGCGGAGTGTTACTGCTTATTCTTTTCCAGACGAAAATAACGGGTTGTATACAGCGGCCGGTATAGGAGAAGATGCTTGAATGCATTTTCCCCTGTTCGTTTTAGTTATTCCCGTACTATGGTTGTACCGGACCAGTCGCCAAAGAAAACGGCGTTTGCTGAACTTTCTGATTCCAAATAATCTTACTGGGCGTGGATGAATGATAGATACTGGGTTGTCATTCGCTTAGTGCCCTTTCTCGTTCCTCTCTTTCCAATTTACAGGAATGAATTCGTATACTATACTCTTCCTTGCTCGCTTTCTGAGATACCATTGATTTGACTATGACCAGATTTTTCAGAGGGTCCTTTCCAGGTTGTGGCATCGTTAAGATATTTCGAATTTACTGTTTTGCAATGGAGGAAGAACAAAGCCCTCGGCGACTGGAACCGCAATGGACATTTCTCACCGTTCCTTCCGTAGCCGCTGAGGCATTCATTGCCGTTTGTTTTGTTTTCTCTATGTCCGCCGCGGTGGTATAGCGGTTAGGGTGCTCGGCTGCTGACCCAGAAGGTCGCGGGCCCGATTCCGGCCGCGGCGGTCGCATTTCGATGGAGGCGAAATGGTAGAGGCCCGTGTACTGTGCGATGTCAGTGCACGTTAAAGAACACCAGATGGTCAAAATTTCCGGAGCCCTCCACTACGGCGTCTCTCATAATCATATGTTGGTTTTGGCACGTTAAACCCCAGATATTATTATATTTGTTTTCTCTATAAAACAACTCCTTGCAGTAATGCGGCCAAAATCAGCTAAAATAAGCGACTAAGGGGCCTCTGAGGGGGGGGGGGGGGCATATTTTTAGAAAAACTGCCGAGAACAAAAGTGCTAAGTCACTTTCTTTGTTTTCTACGAATGATGTCCATCCTTTGAAGTAGAGTGGCTCACTTCTTTTGTAATTCGACGCGGCACATTGCAACGTAGTGAATGAACGACCGCGGTAAGGTTAGCATAGCAATACCGTGTCGAACTAACCATACTGACACTACTACATGACTACGCTGCCAACTATATCCCTTCCTCTCTTCTCCTCTTCCACACCGCCTATTTTCCTCCCTCTTACCTACAGTTCTTTAAAAAGAAATCGCGTATTTATGAGTGATGTCCAGGATTAAAATAAGCCAGAGGGGCTACAGCCTGCTGGACAAGCAAAATAAATGAAGGCTACAAAATGTACCGCTTCTTCATACTATCAACAGCAACTTGCAGGGTGAGCTCCTTGGTTGTTCTAAATATTGTGCACGTAATCTTCTCCTATATCATCAACCAGCCGTGCTGCACTGTGTCTATTAAGAATCTTAACCAACTAACTCGTCAATGTACTTTAGGCAATTTATTCTTATTCTTTAAGCAGTCATTTATTTTAAGAACAATTTTTTGTCCTATCAGATGAGCAGCTTGCGGATGCTTTTAATTCGTATTTTGTACTCTCATAAAGGGGCGTAATCACACTTAATTCACGTCATAATTACGGACAGCGTGCCCGGTGCTTCCTTTCAACTGATGGTGGAATTTGAAATCCGTTCCACCCTACTTCGTTAAAGAACGGCGCAGGAAAATAGATTGACAGTAGTTCAGTTAAACGAGTTATTGAGTAGAGCTACAACGGGGGCTAGTTAAACTGTTAAATTGGCGCTCAATATTTCGTCGCTATAGTGTCTGCGTTTACTTAGCGCAGTCAACGGCGAACGATAAACCGGTTATGTTTGTCACTCAACTCTTGTTGGTGGTGTTATCCTTTTAACTTAACTTGTCTTTGTCGAAAGGCATGTTTCCTGATCGTATGCCAATGCGTGCAGACAACAGCGGTATCAAAATCGGGGCGACAAATACCAATTAATTACAGACCAATTTCGATACTCCGCATTTTTGAAAGGACTGGGATAAAATTGTGTACGCGCATATAAGTTCATCACTTTCGGAGCTTTCTATATGTTATCCACAACACTTCGTTTTTCGCAAATCCATGCCACTGAAATTGCCTTACTCATGCATGCACAAATAACTTATTGTCGCCTATTGAAAATAATGGATCAATGAAGAGAGCTTTTCTGAATTAAAAAAAATTCATTGCCAGGACAATGATATTTTACCAATCAAATTAAACCCCTACGGATTTCTTGGCGCACCTAACATGGTTTTCAAGTCTTACCTAATGCAGAGGACACTGTGCATTGCAATGGGTGACGGTGTGCCATTCTCACGATACGTAACCGCTGGATATCTCAAGGAAGCATACTTGGGCATCTGCTACTTAACATTTATATAAATGACATGATTACTAATGCATATGAGCAAAGGTTTATTGAACGCTCTGACAACGCTATTCTATTCATTGAATGCGATGTTCTTGAATGTACATGTTTAAATAGAAGCTCAGCACTCGAGACGATTGTGAAATGGTTCATGAGTTATGCAAATTTCTCAATAATTAAAAGTTCTAAAGCTTAAGCCGTTTTGTCCAACGCTGATGCAAATAGTGTGAAAGTCAAGTTTAAGCTTCACATAGGTGATGAGACAATTCATGCGGCGCCCGAAGTAAAAAAGTTGGGTATCGTTCTTAACGAGAATCTAACATGGAACAAAGCTTACCCTAAAATCTTAGTGAGAATTTCTGGAGTGCTCTGCAATATTCGGTACTTTAATGCATAATGTTCTCTTCTCATGCTCGTTACTGTGTTCTCGATTGTGTCGCAACATTCCTGTGTAACATTAAGAAAACCCACACATTGTAAAACAAGGCAACAGACGAAGCACGCGAGTCGGAATTTATCCATAGTTATCAGCGGCAAAGCAAGAGCCAACGGGAACAGAAAAAGACAGTGTAATAATTGTTTGGGGTTCACCGTCCCAAAACCCACGATATGACGATGAGGGACACCGTAGTGGAGGGCTCCATCGCCTTAAAGGAGTAATGACAAGAATTTTAAATATTTTCGGATTAACGCTCTAGATAAAAACACTGTTGTCGAGAACCCTAAAAAGAGTATTGTGTTGCCTGGGGTTGCATGGAATATATTTTTATTACCGCTACCTTTAAAAAAACACTTTCGGTTTCGATATCGAAGGGGTGGCTTCTCAGTGACGTGTCATTGCAGTGTGACGTCACGGGGAAGACAGCAACTCGCGACGTACTAGCGGCTGATCTGTCATCTGTCCGTGATGCACATAAACAATGATGAGTGATTTATCGTCCAGTGACCCCGACACTTATTTCTGCGATTTAGGCTGCATGCAGGGCGCAGAGTTCGCAAACTCAGTGGAACCGTGTTCACGCGTCGGGATAATGTACATTTCGGTAGGGCTAGCTTGCAGATGCTCAGTGTTGAAAAACTTTAAAATCAAAGTAAAATATTTTATACGTCTCTTCTGACTCCGATGAGGGGCAAGCGTTAACACTACATACCGAGGAAACAAAATTGTCTCAAAATTGTGTCCGTACTCCTTTAATACATCACATAGCGAGCGTTGTTTGTAAAGTGCCAACTTTGCTGGTTTTTATCGCTGCTTTAATGTTCCAGTCTTTTTGCGGGTTCGATTCCGGCCGCGGCGGTCGCATTTCGGTGGAGGCAAAAATGGTAGAGGCCCGTGTACTGTGCGATGTCAGTGCACGTTAAAGAATACCAGATGGTCAAAATTTCCGGAGCCCTCCACTACGGCGTCTCTCATAATCATGTCGTGGTTTTTGGGACGTTAAACCCCAGATATTTTATTATTAATGTTCCAGTTTTCCCATCTTTGCAATTTTACCTTTGCTAACTTAAGGTAGGACTGTGTAAAGCATTTCTACCATTATGTAGCGTTTGTAGGGTACTCTTAATAATTTTCGTAAAACGGCATCCTTCCGTCGTACCATTTCCAATAAAGTGTCATGGGCTCACCGAACGTTAGAAATCACCTATCACTGCTGAAGCGCGATGAGCTGAAAAACTGGGGAGGAGCGAAGCATATGTCTTTCAGCTCCACTAACGTGAAACCTGGGGATCCTGTGTTTTGAGAGCGATTTCTCTGATGAGGCGCTGGTGGTGCCAAGCCTGAAACCAGGCATGTAGGGAAGGGTGTTTCCGCTCCACTAACGTCGTCAGAAAACTGCGTCGGGATGCAGCTTACCCTAAGGCGCTTCTTCTCCTTATTCGTCTTCTTCTTCTTGTTCTACCCTACATGCCAGGTTTCAGTTCCCTATGGCATGTTGGGAAGGGTGTTTCAGCTGCACTAGCGTCGTCGGCCATTTGTTGGGCTAACTGTGGTCTTCATTTTTAGTGGACCGGTGGCGAGTAGTGCGATTTACCCAATTTTTGTGGCCCATACTCGTTTTTATGATGGACCGTGACCACATGACTCACAGTTACTACATCGCACACCGTGACGACATGAGACGCCGACGTCGCAAAGCCTCGTCCCATGATGGCCCGTGACGACATGACATACCGTGACTACATGACGCGCCGACAAGCCTAGAACCTAATGTGCTTCGCCCCTAAAAATATTTTTCAGAGTTTGGTTCGTAAGTTGTGCGAAACCATTCTTTTGTATATTTTACCTCAGTTACTGTCATCTTTTTATGTTACTCTTTATTCGGATCGGACCAATGAAATTTTTCAAAGCGCTATTCTTGGTTGTCTTAACGTGAATTAAAACACTTTTCTCTTTCTCCTTGTTGATTGTTTCCTTGTTCATTTCTCCTTATTGGATCTTGAATAGTAGCATTTGTTTTTGTGCTTGCATTCCTGGTATCTAGTTTTTTAAAATGATTATTGTATTATTCTCTTACATTTACTTTACGTCTTTTTTACTTGTCACCTGAATACACAGTGTCATGGCACATTTCACTTACTTGCGTAATTGTCTGAAATGGTACTGTTCCTGCCCAGTTTCACTTGCATGACCACATTTTACGTGACTTTTATCTGTCTCTCGTTTTGGGATTCCCGTGTTATATGCCACGGCACCAAGCCCAGTCAAGGTACTATCTTCAGTTTTTTGTCTTGGGTCCCTTTGAAATCTTCGGAGAATGAAATCAAATTCTCATTCTGATTTTTTTTTCCTGTGGCTTTCTTGGCACTCAAGCTCGAGACTGTGGCTGATGTCGTACTAATTACTGGACAGGAGAGCACAACAGCTTCCATAGTTCTTCTGAAAGTATAACTTATTTGATTCACAAATTTCAATCTAATACTTCTATTAGTACTACTACTTCCACTGCTACTGCTGATAACAAAAACAACAAATATGCATGACTATTGTATGATGATTATTAATAGTATTAGATTGAGTGAGCTTTTTCTAGAACACATCATTAAATCCCTTAGATTTGCTTAAAAGCGAGGTGACATTGTTAGCTTATACTGTGACCTCTTCGCCATTGATTGGCCACTGGCTACCGACAAAACCTACGTCGATGATCAAGTCCATCAGTTTAGGCAGCTTATCTTGAGTAGTATGCGTGATTTCATTCCACAATACACACCTAATCACCGTAAATATCCCCATTGGTTCTCCTTTAAACTTATAAGTGAACTGAAGCATAAATATCGCTCACACAGGAAGCCTAAAAGTTCTCCGTCTAGTCAGTAGAAGGAAGAAACTCTCTGTAAACGCCTATATTTAAGTGGGATTATAACTCATATATTTCATTCTTAGAAAAAAAACAGCCTCTCTTGATCGGCCGGCTGAGTTTTGGAAGTACATGCGCAAACGGTTTAGCAAAGAGGAAGAGTCCTTTAGACTACTGGGCGGAATGGGATTGAAGTCCAAGCCGTCGCTTAACTGTTTTGCTGCACATTTCTCATCCGTTTATGAAGCCTTATACTCCAGCACTCGTATAAGACTACAGCCCAAGACCCCTAGTACATATAGTGCTCTGTCGCTAGATGAAAATAATACGGCGGCCCAGATGGCTTCCCCTGAACCATTCTAAAAGCTTATGGCAGTATATTTATCCCAGTACTGACTATAACATATAACTGTCTCAATGCTTCCACATTTTTTATCATGTGAAAAACAGCTCGTGCTTTTTTTTTCTCCAGCATTTAGGTCTGGCTGTAGAACTGATGTCCCCGAAAAATAACCCAAACTCTCTTCTTTGTGTCACAGCAAACATTTTTGAGCTGGCTTTGGCGCAGCATGTTATCTTGAAAAACTCGCTGGTGTGAAAAACTTGTTGATTACGAATCAACACGTATTTCTCACTGGTCGCTCATCTATAACAGTTCTTACTAGTATCATGAAGCACATCTCCGCGCCTGTACTTTATAGAGGGCAGGTTGGCACTATTTACTGTGACCTTAGCAAAGTTTTTGACCTAGACAGCCACCCCCTGCTTATGGGTAAACTTATGCACATTTGATCCTCACTCTTCAGTTGTGAATCTCCTACATAGCTCTCTTCTTGTTAAATCGTGATTTGTTGCCGTAGATGGCCAAACGTCTTCATTGTACAAGGTAACTAGTTACCTCCCTTGGAGGTCAGTATCAGGTCTACTCGATCCTCTTTTTTAATTTCTGTTAATGATGCTCCTTTCGCTATTAAGAATTGTTCTTACCTTCTACAAGCCGATGACATCAAGATATTTAAGGAGATTCATTCCGTTAACGACTGCGACATGCTGCAATCAGATTTATTTTCTTTTTCTGAATGGGGCAAGAGCAGTCACCTCTCCCTGAATACTGCTAAGATTAAAGTAATGTGTTTCACTCGCAAAGCTTCTAACGTGTCATTTTCTTTCTTTGTTAATTCTGTATCGTTATTTAAGGTTTGCGAAATCAAGAATCTCGGTGTCCTCTTTGGTACAACTTTACTTTCCTGCTCACACTAAGTGCGTTGCTAGGTGGGGTCTTCGTTCTCTCGGCTCTATTTGCAGAATGTCTGTAGAATTCAATTCTCGTACACCTTTATGAAAACTGTACACCTCAATATGTCATCCCCTCGTGTACTGCGTGATGTCAGGGTGTGTTAAAAAAACACCAGATGGTTGAAATTTCCGGAGCCCTCCACTACGGCGTGCCTCATAATCATATCGTGGTTTTGGCACGTAAAACCCGAGATGTTATTATTAATATGTCATACTAAGTTGAATATGCATCTGTGATCTGGAATGGCATTTCTAAATCGAGCAGTAATAGCGCTGAGCGGGTCCTCAAAAAAAAAAGAAAAAAAAACCTAAGCATATATCACCTTCGCCTCGCTAAAAATGACCCTTGGCTTTCATTATAGCAGAGTCGGATCATTGTCACTGCCATCAATACTCTGTCGAGTAAATTGATCTGATCTGCTATTTCACAGTATCATAAGCTGCCTTGAAATGATCAGTCGTAGTAATTTTAGAATTACGCTCAAGATAACCAGAGAGCATAGACCGTTTCATGCACTTGCTTGCTTCTACAAACAGTCAACAGTCCACCAAATACAAAGCCTTTATGATGCTTATTTTCTTGATGTCCATGCTTTTTCGTGGCTCACAGCAATAGCTTGCCTTGCGAGCTTGGCGCTGATGTAACAGTGCAGCACATTGTACATACCCTTTTCTCCTTTGTCTCTCAGCTTACCTTGCGCATTGTTGTATGCAAGTATGTTTATTATTGACCCTGTATTTCACCACTTGTGTTACCGTATATTTATCCTGTTATCCTGACTTTTTGTTTTCACATTATTGCTCTGTTTGTTTGTATTTTCTCTTCTAGGCTGCCTTTTTTGCATTGTTCATTATTGCTCTTTTTTCGTACGCCAGCACAAAGGCCTAACGGTTCCTCTAGGGCCAGATTAAATAAAGTATTGATGGATTAAGTGCTTATTACCATCGGCGATAAGGATCTCAAACCCGCCATCTCAAAGCCACTGTCTGAATGAATGTACATTCATACAGTGAATGTACATTCATACAGTGAATGTACATTGTTTTTTTTTTTTTATTCTCCGACCGGCTTACCGACGCCATGGTAAAGTTTCCGTCTCTGCGATTGACAGACACGACTTATTCTAATACGGTTCGCAAGAAACAATATTGAGCTAATCCATCTGCGGGACATATTAACAGCGAAGCGTGCTAAACAATGCATATATCAGATTGTTTTGTAACGCGATAAGACTTGCCCTTAAGGCACAATGCTTGGCGTGCATGTGTGTATTACGTGTGCGGCAAGACCTGCATTGTGTATGAACTACGAACTAAGGCCTTGTGAATTGGACCCCTATCTCTAATTTTTTCATTGGTTTTCCGCCGTTCAGGTGAAACATGCAGAACACGTGTGTACAGCGTTGTAGCACTCTCGAGAAACGTACTTGTGGCCATTCATTTGCCCTTGTGGCGGTGAGGGGGGGCATTCTAGGCTCGTAATAACCATTGACTGGGACCAGTTCTGCAGACCTCGGGAGAAGCACGTGTGATTCATCTGTCTCTATATCAGGGTGGCCCGGCAAAATAAAGGGAAACGATTCTACAGCAGCTCCGTCTGGCCATCCATTTGTATGCGTCGAGGTGGCGAAACGTCGGTCGGTCCTCCGTGGCAAACAGCGATATATACGGATTTCGTGGCTTAGTCGGCTTGCGAGGAAAGGACAGCCAAAAAAGAAGCAACAGTCGATGCGTGGTCTCGATCAGCTTTTGTTTTCGTTCGAGGCGGCCGGTGACATCATTCCTTTTCTCGCGACGCGGTGCCCTTTGCCCGCTGGTGTCGTCACAGCCAATCTGTCACGGCTGCCGTGAAGGCACGAACGGTATCCGTCTTCATTGACGTCGCCGCAGTCGCTGTGGAAGGCGGCGGCGGCGGTGGCAGAGGGCTATATACCACGTTGCTGCCAATGAAGTAGCAGACGGGACGGCGCCTGTGTGACCGGGGCAGCGCGTTATTTTCTCGATGACGCTGCTACGGGCAGTATTCGGCATCCCTCTGCCACGCACCTGCTCACAGTACGGATGCATCTACGGTGGACCTTATCTACCGTAGGAAAATTTCACCGTTTTGCACAAAAAGAAGAAGAAGAAAAACAAGCACCTTCCCGTTTGAGAGAGCTTGTACAGTGCTGTCGTTACCTACGCGTCAGCACAGTTACTGACCATTTTCTTCTCTCCTTCCCTTTCTCTCTCTCATCTTTATGCTCCCCTTTCCCATTCCCCCAGCGTAGGGTAGCCAACCGGGCATGTGCCTGGTTAACCTCCCTGCCTTCTCTCTTGTTTTTCTCCTCCTCCTCCTCCTCCTACTATTCCCAACGCATAATACTTCAGGGTCCAGGAACAGAAACGTTCATATCGTCTCCGACATTCTCAAAAATAGTCACGCCCTTTCTGGCGTCTTTCTGTCGCACAAAAATAATCCTCAACTGGCTCGCTTGTGTTTCCTTACTTTAAAAAATGGTGCTGGCTATGTTTCTACGAACTTTCCATATTGCTACTATTTTTCGTGTCAACCTATAGGACGAATTTTTTAAGGTGGAACACGCCACAGAGCCTTCGCAAATAACGACACCACACGAGCCAACCTTTTGAGGCAAGGCTCCTAACGCTCCCCTTTTATATCGGCTGCTCGAGGCACCGGGTTTATTGCCGCGGCAGGTCCGGCTGCATCCGAAGAGATGCTCCTGTGTGCCGTATTTGCTATCGCCACTTAATTGCTAGGCGAAGGCTTCGTGTACACAACCGATAACAGTGCCCATTTAACGTCAAGCGTAAACAAATTTCATGAGCCAATTCACAATCGACAATAGATCAATATTTCTCCTTTGGAAGAAAGCCGCCACAAATTGCTAACTTCACGTGGAAACCAAGCGCTGAACCAACAACGTTGCGCTGCACAGCTGAAGCTTACTATTCGCACCCGGTGCCTTTTGCATTATAAATGGAAAGTCGGGGGAGAGTATCCGCAATATGCCTGATGCGGCTGACACGACTGCTCTGTTGGTTATATGCGGTGCAATGTACGAGTACTAGCCCTTCCATAATATTGTTGATCTGCTACCCGAAGGCTGGGAAGTGCGCTGTCGTGGAGTCGCTTTATGGTAAACGTCGACGCGTGTTTCCGTACACTAAATAGCACAATGGCGGAACTTCCGGTCGCCGTCACGTGCGGAAAGGTCCCGTGACCTCAGCAGAAACGTAACGTATGACGTCATACCACCGCCAAAATCTGAATGCAAGAGAAAGGTTCTGCCTGGCGTCGCAGAAGTATCGATACTTTGCCAGCGTCAGTGTTTGGCCCGTGTCGCTGGGGGGCCAGTAACCCATGTCGCGCCTCTTCGCGGTCATCACTATTTGGCCAGCATCGCTACTGCCAGAACCACTGACTTCATATCACTGACGTCATACGCAACGTTTTCACTCAGGTCACGTGACTCTACCGCAGGTGGGTGTGACCTCTAACTCCGTTGCTGCGTTCTTTGGGGCACGGAAACGCGCAAAGTCGACAGCAGTCGCGACGATTACGTTGGCCAACCAGGAATGCCAATTGTTAAGACGTGATGACCTCTCTCTCTCTCTCTCTCTCTCTCTATATATATATATATATATATATATATATATATATATATATATATATATATATATATAAATATATATACTGGCGTGAAATGGTGAAATTCCTGCACAAAACCAAGCGCGAAAAAAAAAATTGTCGTGAAAATGCAAAAAAAAAAGCGGCACTTTAAAACATTTTCGACATATCCTAATCATGCTGGTAGCCAGTATCGAGCTTCAACTGTTGAGAATAAAGAGCAGCAGGTTCTTTGGGCGGATCTCCAAGAGTGTACGAGTGTAATACGGCGAGTCCAAGGGTTGTCACGAGGGAGTAACACGAGAAGATTGTGCGGGATGTAGTCACTCGACATCTACAATAGCTGGTTTACCACGAGATGAGTATGCGTACGCACATATGAGACGATGTGGTGCAAGAACAGCTTTCGAGCGAATATTATCTTTTGCTTCCACTGGTTTCGTGAAGGTTAAGCACACTCATTGATAAATGAAACGCGAACAATAAATCACCAAGCGGAAGCTGCTTCTTCATGTTATAACCCGAGAACACAATTTTGCACCGGCAATTATAAGGTTTCAAAAGATTGTTTTGCGCCCATCACTAAGTGCGCAAGCCAAGATTACGTCACCGTTAAGCGTACCGGGGAAAACAAATACAAAGTAATGCGTTTTACTTAGCCTTCACTTTTCGTATTTCAGTTGTCCGCGGCTGCATGTTGGTGTAGCGATCTACGAACATTTTGGTCTATTTACTGTGAATAAAGTGTTGTCCTGGCATATAATTCTTACACCGTCGCACCGCTTTGTGATGAGAGCAGGACGATAGATCTCGCCGTAGGCCACGTATTTCTTTTTGTTGAAGTTATCGAAAAGGATTCGAGGCATGTGAATGAGACAAATGATGTTTCGCAATAAGCGCCTTTTGGTTATTCCATGGTGTTCACTATAGGGGAGCCTTCGTGCACACCTTCTTTTCGTAGGTCTCCCGAAGGCTGCCAGTGTAATCGAAGTTGAATGGCGCTACAATTCGACAGGGACACACAGAAGAGATTCACACACAGGCTGTGTGACCCGTAGAATTGTTCCGCTAGTCAGCGTCTATTATTCTATACCAACGCGCCCAGTCTTCAACCCTAGCTGCCTATACAGTCCTATGAAAAATGTAAGCAAGGAAGACCGGGACGGCTGCTGAAGCAAAAGAAAAGCAAATGCCCATACAGCTTACAACATGAAACAGGTGCGGGACCTTTGCGGAGGTGTACAGATCGTGCCCTACTGAATTTGATCCACTGTGATAAAACAAAACAACAATAAAAAGGACGTGAATAAAGAGCTCGTGTAAAGTGAAACTTACTATTTTTTGTTGAAAAATTTATGGGAAAAGGCACACACTCATTAGCGGCTTCTCAGGTGCCAAGTAATTCTCATTGGTTGCGTCGCGCTCAAAATGAGCCCGCCGAAGTTAAGTGCATCTTATACGATTGATACACACAGGACTAATGAAAATTTGGCGTGTCTACAGGTCGTCCGAAAGGGGCCGGCGCCCTCGCCAGAAATACGTCGGAAACAATCTGGAATATGTTGTCTTGAACCTCTCTTATTACCTGGCCCGTGTATCTAGTATTAAGTTACCTTACGCTGGCTCTTGGCCCCTTGCTATAGCATGCCCATAAAAGTGCTATTTGAAAAGTCACTACATATGCAAAAAAAAAAAAGAAAAGAAAAGAAAACGCGTTGCTCAGAATTTATTGTATTCTGGAGACGTTGCTCAGAATTTTATGGTGTTCTGGAGACGTTGCCCATAACAGGCCAATTTGAAGTTAGAAATTTATTGCTATAGCGAAGTAGCAATACACAAAATGCAAAGAGTAACTTTGCCGACTATAGGGTTACATATTCCAAAGACTGTAGGGGGGAGACCCACGTTTACGTTCTCCTTTGTATTTGTCGTTATCTAAGCCGGCTTTTACGCCAAGGTGATAGCAGGTGTGGAAATTAAATGCAAACAAATGCCGGGCATCAATATGCTATGCACATTGCCATAAGTATCTATAGTACACGGATCCGCGCATGCTTTTGCACAGAACGACCTTGTCTTGTGACAGCAATGGCTTGTATATGTTTCACAGAGACGTCTTGTTCCCGGCAGTTATACGGAACAAGTAAATGGCGTGAGTGACAGGCGGCTTGCTATTGCGCTGCATGCCAGAATCTTAAGGCTCACTACCGCAAGTATCACACTGCGTGGCGCGAAAAGAAGTGCTGGCTTGAATAATAACGAATGCTCTAATTACTATGTATTCATAAGTTGGTCGGTTGCAGCAGCCAGCCATTTGTTTGACGCCGGGTGGTGTTTTGTATACATATGTCAAAAATAAGTAAATAAAACTTTCCGAAGAGGATTTGTCTTTGGGATATTGAGGTGACGGCGTGATTATTCCGATGGATTGCCTTGCGACTCTCGTGAGACACCATGCGCGAGAAACTGTTGCGAATGAGCAGAGGCCGTGAGCGCATGTGGCTACACTTTGAGCGCGCAAGCACGCATATGCGCACCTTCATTTTGTCCCACGACGCGCGCACACATGTTACGCGATGAGGACGCTACTCTGGTCGCGACAAGGTCTGCACGGCTAGTAACGTGGACATACAGCTTTCTAGTCCACTATCGCGGGTCGGTTTTCCCAAAAAAAGGTTTTAGGCGAGGATCGTACGTTAGAGAAAATTTCAGCCGATGCTGATGCTGAACATATCGTCAGTAAAGCCAGTGGTCTATTGACAAAAATAAATCTCCCTAACAAGATTCTACTCGTACCGGGGAAATCCTACATGCTCATCCCAAATGTTGACGTCATCAACGGTTTGGCAAACGGAGCAGCGGGAACTCTACGAACGGGAATCGCTGGGTGCCCGTGCTACACACTTCCGCATGTTTCACAGTAGTGGAACTGCATTTAGCGCAGGTTTAGAGGCTACACCAATCGCTACACCCTTTTCTTTTTCTTTCTTATTCTCTTTCTTTCTCTTTCTCTCTACTTGTTCTATCTCTTTTTGTCTATATTTCTTTCTATTTCTTTCCATCTCTCTCTCTATTTCTTTCCTTTTTCTCGGTATTTGTCGCTTCCTCTTTCTTTCTATCTCTTTCTCTCTTTCTGTCTTGCTCACTGTTATTTCTATCTCTTCTTCGTGTCTGTTTCTTTCCAAGTTTTTTTTTTATCTCTTTACGTCTTAATTCCCTTATTTCTCTCTTTCTGTTTCTTTCTATCGCTTTATTACTCTCTTTCTCTTTCGCTATATCTTTCCCTCTCTCTTTATCTCTCTGTACTCGTTATATCGGCCATCAGCGTTACTGCATCCCACGCGTGGAAAATCGGTGCGCGTGTTCTAGGAGCGAAGCAGAGGATGACGAAAAGGACGAAGAGAGTGCGTGCCGGCGGAGTTATTGTACTCATGATGATGATACTTTTTGTACACGACCGACGGAGTTTCTCCTCGCGAAGAAATTTGATTTGGTTTCGCGAAGAAATTTCATTTCGTCCAATTCATTTCTTCTCCCCCTTCATATCCGTTTCTCACCTCCTCTCCTCCTTCTTTCCTTCCTCCTCTCCACTTCACCGAGCATAGTTTTCGCTTAACGCTCGCACCTGCTGTACTCGGTAGTGGGGCTTGCTTCACTTAACCCCCACTCTTCACCTTTTTCCAACCCAAGAATCTCTCTACCCAATGCCTGTGGTGCACGCCCGCCCAAGGTATTCTTGTCTACGGCGGATGGAATTACGCTCGGTTTAAACATATCCGCTGTTCAAAAGCGACATGCTCTAGAATTGATATTAAGAGACCTCCAGACGTTTTCTGCCAATGGTGAGGCCGGGTACATCAATAATCACGCCAGCTGGCTGGATGTAAAACAGCACTTACGAACAGAAAGCTTTGTGGATTCTGAGCCTGAACTTGAGTGTCTTGGAGCTCGATCGCGGCAAACAGCGTGAAAAGTAGCGTGGCACGAAACAGGACGGCTGCAGCAGGAGACAGCCCTGTAAACGAGGCAAGAAGGACATATCGAGAATTTCACTTACAGCGGCGCTAAGTATCGACGTGTAACGACGATACTTAGCGAGAGTACCGGTGGAGTGTGAACTTCTAGGTGGAGTATAGGTGGAGCCGCTGAACTTCTCGTCCATGGTCTAAAGGGGCCCTGCAAGATTTTTCCAAGTAATCATTGAATTACCTCACTACTGGACTTTATCGCCTCACGATTCCATTGCGAAAAAAAAATTTTTTTGAATCCGTCAAAAATACGAGTGGAGTTACAAGGATTCATCGCACGCTTTAAGCTCCTTTTTTTCTTCTTTAGTCCCGATGAGCGCACTGGAAGCGGCCCAGGAGAGATGAGGAAGATGTAAGATGCTACGTCAGCGATCGTGATGACGTTTAGTATGTTCTAGCGATCAAATCAGCCAATGGCCGTATCCTTCCCTCCAGTGACGTAGTCTTGCCCGTCGATGACGTAATTTGCCGAGAGAAGAGCGAGTGACTTGTAGCTGCCCATGAAATGTAATTGTAAATTCCCTGCCGCGTGCCGTGCTAAGATATTTCACATGCTTACCGGGGCCTCGACTACCGGTCAGCAGCGTTTTCTGACTATTTTCAAAAAGCGCTGTAGCGTGTAAGGGCAGGTCGCACTATACTGCGGGTGCCGCGTCGTCCAATGGCATTTCTTGCTCTCGCGCTTCGTGATTGCTGGCGGCGTCGACATGGAGGCCCACATAGGGATCTTGCGCAAAAGTTTTACGCAGTGGCAACAGTCCCAGAACCAAGAGATCAGTGAGCAGTAGCAGCATAATGGGCGAAACGCGATTCGCACTTGGTCACGAGTCTTCTGATTGCTTATCTGGCGGATAGTGTGGCCGAGACACGAAAATGTCAAAGTGCACACGGCCCACGTGATTGCGCTTGCTTGCGAGAGATGTGGGAAGCACTACTTAGTTTCCCCTCGGCATAGTTCGGCGTCTAACATTCAGAAGATGGATGAAGCGTGGGTGCACATGGTTGTTCTTCGCAATGTCTGTTCAGTTCGTGTGAATTCCTAGTGACCGCCGTCGGCCGTTAACTCTGGGGTGATAAACTAGACCATCGTAAGGCCCTAATGTCGGATCAAGGAGTCTATATTATGCTACGCTCGCTATACGCCGCCGATAAGCAGCAAATTTCTGACGCGGGTCTCTGGAACACAGAATATTAACGCGATAGCGTCCTATAGCTCTTGTCTCAGAAATTCCGGTGTCGGCGTCGTTAATTGTGAGCCAAAAATCAGCGTTGTTCGTGAGGGAAAATTCGAGATCGATGGAAATAAATAAATAATAGAAATCTTCGGTTCGATTGAGAATCAAACCCAGGTTTTCCGCATGGCAAGCGGGTGCTCTACCCAAGAGCCACGACAGCACTTGAAACGTTTTCGGAAAAAAACCTTATACGAATGTCGCGTAGTGCCAAGGAGTCTCCTTAACGCGTGTAATATTGCGTGGCAGAAGTGTAGAATAATAATAATTGTGGGTGTTTATAATGTTCCCAATACCACGATATGATTATGAGACACCGTAATGGAGGGCTCCGCAAATTTCGACCATGTGGTGTTCTTTGACTTGCACCTAAATCTAAGCGCACGGTGCACTTTGAATTTCGCTCCCATCGAACTTCAGCCGCCATGACCGAGAACAGAGTGCGCGCCCTTGAGCTAAGCAGCGCAACACCTTTACGTGCAAAGCTACCGCAGCAGGAGTGTAGATGCAGGGGAGGGTTAATTGTCCATTGTCGGCTCCACTGTTCGGTTCCTCAGCTGAAATCTCCGAACACTGTCTATTTATGAGACGTGAAGTTACTGTCATCGGCCGGTGATCCAGCTGCAGCTCTGGTGTGCAAACGCCTTCCTACGTAGCTGAATACCAACTGTCCCGACCCAAATAAAATATTCCATTGGATAAGGCGCCATACACGGAATATAACAATATTATCGCTTCCACACAATTCTCTCGATTGCGGATTCGGATTCTGCTGCTATTAAAATGAAAGCGCAACGACGAATTAAATGAAGACAGCTTGGTGTGCGAATCTCTTTTGCGCATTAATACAGCGTGAGCGTCCTTCAGCTAGAACGAGATTGGAATCCGACCATGCCTTTATTGCGTATAGTACAATTTGATATTTACCCTTCAGACATCCTTACTCCATTCAGAAGTAGAAATATGGATACATTCGAACCTCGAAAGAAACTTTTCGCGAAACCGCTAGCAGCAATGCTGGCTCTTGCGCCAGAGCTACAAGAGAAAAAAACAAAAAAAACAAAAAAAAGCGAGACCACATTAACGCCCCACATCGTATGTCATCTCAATCTCAGCTCGTTTAATAAGAACGCAATAGGGCTTTTTTTTTTTTCTCTCGCTCTCGACATGAACTTCGCGTACAGCTGCTAATAACACTCTTGTGCACCGCGACTCCCGCGGGAACACTCGGCGCCAATGCGAACAAAAGACGACCCGACGACAGGGCTGCTCTCGTGCACGCACGCGTTCGCAGCAGAGCGGGACAGGAGGAAAGTCCGCGGCCTCTGCAGACTCGTGTACGTGCGGCTGCAGCTGGGAGGGCGCGCCTGCGCAGTGTCTGTATTCGGTGCCTTTTGAGCGAAGCCGGGTGCGCCGCGAAACGCTGTTCTTCTTGTTCTCGACATCGTTCCTTGGGCGCTCCTGCCAGGGAACGCCAAATGAAGACGGATCGCCGCTCGGGCTCTGCTCCTGTGCTTCTGCAGTCGGTAGCAGCGGCAAGCAAAAGGAGGCGGCGCGAAAGCAGCAAGCAAAAGCCGCGGCTGTCCGTCGGGGGCCCGCCGCGGCGACGCTGGGGATCCGTCCCGGACCCCGAGCGTGAGCCGGCCCGGAGAAATCTGGCGCTGCACCTACAGCCACATTTGCTGCAGCAACAAGCAAAAGAGCCGCTTCCCGGTAGAGAGTGGGGATGGCGGGATTTCTGGGCTCTGAACGAAGAAGGCCGGCTTGAAACGAACGGCCTGGCTCGCTTTTTGGCGTCTCCACGGGCCGTGTAGTTGTACCGCTGCGCCGCGTAGTTTGTACGTGGGACGCGTCGCCGAGGGTTGCTCGGTTAGCGTTCGCTCCCGCGCTTGTGGTATATACGCCGTGCTGTTGCTGCCTTTCTGAACCTTTTCACCGCGTGCGTGGATACAGGTACACGCCAGCGCGTGGCCACGGCGTGCGCGTGGCTTGACGTCAACGAGCGTGGCAGTCGACTATTATATACAGACATGCAGCGTAGGAGACAAGCGCTCACACGAAGGAAGAAGAAGAAAAAACACAGTGTGCGCGTGTGCTCGCCGAGGTCATATATATCAATTACTGGCCGAGGGTGTTGCGCGAGCTTCGTCGGGCTCGTACACGGGCTCCGCGACCTCGCGGCGGCGCTCGTTGAAAATTAACACGAGCCGGTGGTCGGTACCACGCTGCAGGCACCGACGTGAGCGAGGAACGCGGCGAAAGCGGACGGCGCCGAAATCGCCTCATGAAAAATGAATCGCGGACGAGCGGCGCCGCTGAGTGCACCGCAGAGCACAACGGTGCGGCCCGGAGAGGAGACAAAAGCAGCAAATGCCGAGAAAAAAGCAATAGAAACTCATTGCGGCCCGCAACGCGCGCGCATAACCCTTTCGGAAGGAGTTAACGCGCGGCTTGAACCGCGGTGCACTCTTGATTCTGCTCGCTCATCTTCTTGTTGCTGCTCATTGCCCACACCACCACTCGGTCGAGCCCCGAGCCTGAAAAGTTTGGCGACGGGGTGTCGTTGTTCATGCATGGTGATGGGTTTCCCGAGTTCCATTACGCAGGCTCACCCCTAGACCCCCCCCCCCCCCCAATCTCTCTACCTTGGTTTTAGGCGTTCTTTTTTTTTCTTCTTTTTTGTGTCTCTGTCTTTTTTCTTTTTCCAGATTCAAGGTTCCATGCAGTTCGAAACATGGCGATGTTGTTATAGTAACCATTTCATGCAGGAAAAACCGCCAACAGAACCTTTCCTACCAACCGATTCCGCTGTGAAATCCACCGCCGTGGCGAGTCTTATGTAGCGACCGCAGGTCGTGGAAATTTTCGCAACTCGGTGAATCTCGGGAATGCGTTGGCTGCTCTGGCCGGAAGAAAACAAGAAAGAAACAAGCATAAGAACCCCATGAATACTTAAGAGCCGAGTCCTTAATGCCATCCAAGTCGCACCGCGGCTTCGCACCTCCACCTGTTCCCAGCTATGTACAGTCGCGTTGGGACGGCGCTGTGTACGCACTCGCATCTAGGATAACGATAATATGCTCTGCGGTTTCAGTTGTTTATGCGAACGAGTTGGTCTGAAATTAGATCTAAGGCTGCAAGGTGTTGCTGGGATGAAGCTGCGAGCATTCAAAAATTGTGCAAGGCGGGACTTTGTCGAGAACAAAGTCGGAAGTCACCTAATGAAAAACGATCGCGCGCGTAGTAATTTGACTCCATTAAAAAAAGCCCATGTCAACTCGCGGTGCATACTTCTCACGGAGGTATAAACAACATGTCAACTTTATCTCGTATTCTACACAACTGCGTATGCTACGACGATGCTTACTTGCGTAACTCTTTATTATTATTATTATTATTATTTTTTGGTTTAAAAGTTGACTTGCAGTGCTGTGACGTGGAAAGTTTCGCTATTAGTTGACTTAATCCATGGCTGAAGTTCAGCCCGGAGGCCTTGAATATAAACAAAAGTATAATTTAAATCTTCAGTTTTATAAGCGTACACGAAAGTCTGAAATTAAAGACAACGCTGAATACGGCGAAACATTTTCTCGGTCGTCCTGGTTTTACATGAGGTCGTAGGACGATTTGTTCTTAACGAAATTTCAGCGCGCGTGTTTGCACAACTGACAAATAGGGTTAATGCGCTAGGTCTCCACAGTTTCCAGCAATTTTTCTTCTTTTTTCTTTGTTTGTTTCGTATAAAGCCGCTGATGTGAAAAAAGCGGATATTATGTATGATGCGCGCACTTCGTAGTACATACACTTGCATGGACGCGGGGTATCTGTAACATAGACTCTGAACAACTGTATATTTGACTCGAATTAATGACAGGCCACATTCTGAAAGTCTTCATAGGGACGGTCACCGTAATATACCTTGCGTGTCAGGACATGGACATTGTGGCTTTTTTCGTTTGATAGTGAGCTGAACACGCATCAAAAATCAGGCTCAATGTGACTAAAATAAAACTGACAATCAAGCCAAGGAAAATATAGAGAACGTTATTTGTTGTAATTATGATATGAATGTGAAGAAATTGAAGTGGACGAAAAGACAATTTGCCTCCGGCAGAAACCGAACCTGCAACCTTCGAATAGCGCGTTCGATGCTCTACCAACTGAGCTGCGGCCGCTCATCGACTTTAACCTTCCACTTTATCGGGTATGCCTGTGCATTTAAACCTGGCAGAGTTTACTGGGGCTGACTAACACTCTCAGGTTTAAATGCACAGATATACCCGATAAAATGGAGCGGAGGATGACCGCCGCCATAGCCCAATCGGATAGAGCATCGGACGCGTTATTCGGAGGTTGCAGGTTCGGTCCCTGCCAGTGGCAAATTGTCTTTCCGTCCACTTTAATTTCTTCACATTTAATCAAGATTACTACAAATAACGTCCTCTATGCTTTCCTTGGCTTGGTTGTCTGTTGTTCTTATCGATGTTGTGTCTGACTAAGAGAAACAAGCCCTCAAAATTCCCCTCCTGCCGCTCATAAAAAAAAAAAGAAAAGCAAAAAAAAAAGAAAAACTGGGAATTGTTATTACAATTGTAATAACAATTTCCAGTTTTTCACTCATTTGCTCCAGATTTTCTAGCTTTAAAATATTTGAGGAGCCCTGCTACGAAATTTATTTTGGTTCGTTCATTTATTTGTGAGAGTTTCCTGTCGGCAGGCAGGAAACTCTCTGTCTTGTCGGCAGGTAGTCCTTCTCTGCATTTCCGGTCTTGAAACTTTGCCATCTCTCTACGGCAAACTGCTCAAAGCTGCCGCGATGAGGCGCCGCTGTGCTACAGAGGGCATCGTTCGTGTACCAAAACGCTTGTGCGGTGCGCGAAGAGATGATAGATATGACGCGCTCTGCGCAAGTGCTGCGCCATTTTTCGAGTTAGGCGAAACGTTTGGTGGGACGCCGAAGACGACCATTTGCCGCGTACGGGCGTACCGTTCCGTTTAAAGGGAGCAACCAAAATATGTTTGGTTTGCCCAGTAAGAAGGAGCAGCGCGAGGTGTGGAAGTGAGCCTTTTCATGGCAAGACTGGCGAGTTCTGAATAAGAGAAAGCTGAGCTGGTTGGTGCGTATTCATTCTAAAGGACAGGGCGTGCAAACACACAGAAAGTGTGTTTGCACGCCCTAAGTGTGTTTAAACGCCGCTGAACGTTTAAAGAATTCCATTATGTTAAGTCCGAGCATGGTTGCAGAAAGCGATAGGAGGAAACTTGTCGTAGGTATACCGTACATTCATTGCGTATCTCACACGCTAAAGAAAGTAGGAAGTAGGTACGGGGTTAATGTTGTTTTTACGGCTGCCAATAAGCTATTTGTGCCACTGTGCAGAGAAAGAATGAGAGAGTAAAAGGGACAAGAAGCGGACCGGTATTTGTTTCGTAAAACGCACCAGCAAATTCACTGATTGCCGTACAAGTGTAGTTTATAAGGTCGCTTTCAGCTGTGGCCGCTTCTATACGTAGGACAGACGGGTCGCTGCATTAACCAGAGATTATTGAAACAGCTATCCGGAGGCCCACTGTCTAATCTTTCTATACATTGTCGAGAGTGCAAGTGCACGCCAAACTTCGATGAATGCGCAGTTTTGTACCCGCAAAGGAATGAATAAACGCGTCTGATGATTGAGGTCATGGCATATAAATAATAGTGGTAGCGTATGCGTGAGCCAACCGTCAAATAACTTGCATAAAGGCGAAATCAAATGCCTTAACAGTTATCTTTCACGTAGACCACCACGCCTGCCAGATTGATAGGTGAGCATATTGCATGGGCATGCGCAGATAAGTTTTCGTGCCTTTGTTCTTTTCCGCCGTTGTGCGCACCATCAGTTATTAGTAGGCGTTTGTGGTGCCCTGACTTCCTTCCTGGGTCCATGTTTGGACGCCCTGTCCTTTAGAATGGCGAGTTCAAATTGGAATAAAAAAATACGCGTGCGTGCGTGAAATACAACGATGCCTCTGAACTTGTCACTGCCTACGATTCCAATAATGGACATATTTAGTTCCAATGGCAGGCTGCGTACGCAGAGCTGTAGCGGACGCTCAACTAAACCTGTCTAATAATGGCTACGCAGTGTCCATGTAACGTAAGATTCCGACGGTAAAACCTGTTCATTGTTTGTTTCTTTAGACAATGCTGTGTCTTGAACAAAATTATTTCGGACCTGACGCCTTTTTCTTTTTTGAGTATGTTCCGCGAGTATACTACTTGTTTTACAAAGTAAATAAAATGTCGCACTTGCATGCTGCTTTTGTTCCTACATGTTAGATTTCATTTGCTGATTGAATTATAAAAATTGTTTTATTACTCAGTTCTTCGATCAGGATAAGAATATAAGGATGGAATATTATAGGCTCCTGTAACGCATTAAAACCAAAATTCCTTGTCTCGTCGTTTGTGCGTCGGAACCACGAGCAGCGCGAATGACTGTGCTGGGATTACTGGCGCTTGTGTAAACTCAGACCATCTGCTCGGCAAATTGCCTAATTACACGCTGTTTCTACTTTGCCGGCCATAACACTTCACATTCGCCTTTATCCTGTGCTAACGGCCGTGCCAAAGAGATTTAGTTTCGAGGTTTTTTTTTACATAAAGCTATTTAAATCTCGTTCAGAAGTGCCTTCGCTTTGCCGACAAAATTTGAAGCGCACGGAGTAGATAACTTTCCTTTTCTTGGTCATTAGGCGAAGTCATAATACGGAAGGAGCCCTTGCAGTAACAGTTTACTTGTTTTAATCTCTTGATAAGATACTGTCACACTTTGACAGAAAGCAAACTGCTGTACTTGGAGAACTATGTTCTGGTACGCGCAACCAATAATTTGTGCTTATTTACGGGAGAATGTGCGTACGACAGCCCAAGTCAATGCATCCGTTTACAAGCCGTAGAGTAGAGGTTTTGTTGCAAATGCGAGGAGTTTACTTTCGGGCAAAATCAAACAGTGGATCCTGTTAAAGCGTTGCGACAAACCGCGCTCGCCGGGGTACAGCGGCCGCATCTTGTTGTAGGCGGAGTCGGCGATTCCACGGCACTATCGAAGCCATGCTAATGAAAACACCGCGACGGTTTCACGACGTTTGCGTTTTGTGTTACTCACGTTACGATACAGATCACATGCATGTCATGAACATTCATATTCTTAACTGTCGTTCGTGTTCGTCATCCACGGACATCATTTGACAACGGCAAACCCCGCGATGCTGCCAACCGAGGCGGAACATTTGACAGTGCACCCGAGGATGTGGCTTCGAATCCTGTGGAATAAATATTGGTTTTCTGCGCAGCAGGACGGCTTATTTACAAGTTTTATTTCGTGCTTAGAGATATTCAACGCCGTGCGTGGCTACGCATTTCCCAATGAACGTACTCAGCGTACGCCGTTGTGTTTTATCATGTTGACAGTGTCAAAAATAGGTGCGTCTTATACAAAGGTGCGTCTTATATATCTTTTTTTCCCGCGTAAGTCGTAAAAAGTAGGGGGATGTGTCTTATACAAGGGTGCGACTTATACACCGGGAAAATACGGTACATTTCACAGAGCAAGGTGATGAAACGACCACCATGACATCACGTTGGTGCCTTGTCATGTTTGCCATGACGTACGAGACATGTATGTTGTGCTATTCATGTCATGGCCTACAATTAATGTTGGTCTTACACTAATATATCGTCATGCCAATTTTTGTACATACCAAGTTAATGAAACGACCATGAGATCACCAAGAACTTGCCATGTATGTCATGACGTGTATGACATGACATTGATGTCATGACGTATATGACATGACATTGATGTCATGGCTTAGTATTTATGTTCATCATACAGTCATGTCACGCCATGCCAATTTTGGTATATATCAAGTAAGTGAAACGCCAGCGATAACACCAAGAACGTATCATGTAAATCATATCGTGCAGGACACGTATGACATGATTTTCATAGTATGACCTGTCATTCATGTTTGCGTTCATGCGTTAATGTCATGCCATCTCAATTTCGCTCTGTAATCAGTTAATGAAACGCCCGCGACAGCACGAAGACCATGTATGTCTTGTAAATCGTGATATGATCTGATTTTCATGTTATAACTTGTGAATAATGGTAGTCATACACTCATGTCATTCCATGCCGGTTTTATATGTGTAAGTACCAGAAACGCCTGCGAGAGACGCTAGGATCCTATCATGTGAAGTATATAGTACAAAACATGCATGGAATGATATTCATACGTCATGAACCATCATTTATGTTTTTCATACACCCATGTCATGCCACTCCGATTTTGGTACGACATGTAAGTTAAAGAAGCGTCCGCAAGAGCACCGAGATGGTATCATGTCAATTGCCGTACATGACCTGAATGACAGTATTTTCAAGGACATGACCTGTCACTTACGTTCGTCATACACTCATCTCATGCCATGCCAATTTTGAAAATATCAAGTTAATGAAACGCCCGCGAGAGCGCGACGGCCGCATCTTGTAAATCATGGTGCCACATGACAAGCGTGACATGACTGTCGTGTTACGACGTGTCATTTATGTTCACCATACACTTATGTCGCAATAATAATAATTGTTCTGCCTTTTACGTGTCAAAACCACGACATGATTATGAGAGACGCCGTAGTGGAGGGCGCCGGAAATTTCGACCACCTGGGAATTATTTAACATTCCCCTAAATGTAAACACATGGGCCTCTACCATTTTGCCTCCATTGAAATGCGGCCGCCACGGCCGGTGATTCGATGCTGCGACCATCGGGTCAGCAGCCCAGCGCGAAAAACTGCGAGACTACCGCGGCCAGGTCCCTCATGACATGAAATACCGATTTTTTAAATGCGAAGCATTTCTTAGCGAACTTCGGCGACTTTGAGCGTATCTATCTATCTATCTATCTAGCTATCTATCTATCTAGCCGCCTACGACTTTGTGCTCTCCTGGCCGTATCGTTAATGGGATTTATACCAAATTTGGTATGGCGTAACATGACTGTATGACGAACATAAATGGCTGGTCATATCATGAAAATCATGAATTACTTGTCATGAAAAGTATGATTTACATGCCACGCTCATGGCGTGCTCGCGGCTGTTTCGTTCGCTTGATATACACCAAATTTGAGATTGAGTGACATGACTGTATGACGAACATAAATGGCAAGTGGTAATATGAAAATCATGACTTCATGAGCGACATGACTTGCATTCCACGCTCACAGCGCGCTCGCGGCCGTTTCGTTAGCTTGACATACACCAAATTTGGTATTGAGTGGCATGACTGTATGACGAACATAAATGAAAAGTGGTAATATGGAAATCATGACTTGTCATGTGTGACATGACTTGCATTCCAGCGCATGGCGGGCTCGCTGCCGTTTCGTTAGCTTGATATACACCAAATAAGGTATTGAGGGACATGACTGTATGACGAACATAAATGACCAGTGGTAATATGGAAATCATGACTTGTCATGTGCGACATGACTTGCATGCCATGCTCATGGCGTTCTCGCGGCCGTTTCGTTAGCTTGAGATACACCAAATTTGGTATTGAGTGACATGACTGTATGACGAAGATAAATGACAAGTGGTAATATGGAAATCATGACATTTCATGAGCGACATGACTTGCATTCTACGCTCATGGCGCGCGCTCGCGGCCATTTCGTTAGCTTGATATACACCAAATTTGGTATTGAGTGACATGACTGTATAACGAACATAAGTGGCAGGTGGTAACATGAAAATCTTGGCATGCATGTCATCTACAACGCCATTTACATGCCACGCTCATGGTGCGCTTGCGCCCAGTTCGCTAGCTTGACATACACCAAAATTGGTATATCGCGACGTGACTGTATGACGAACACAAATGACAGGTCGTAACATGTAAAACATGATATGCAAATTATGTAAAGCATGATTTGCTCCTTCCTGGCTGCTTCGCATTACATCGATTGCCACTGCGTGGGATCTGCCGGCTTTTTATCTATCAAATTAATGGCACGGACGCGAAAACACCAATAGCGTGTCATGTAAATCATGATGTACATCACATGCATATTACGATTTTGATGTTACGACCTGTCATTTATGTTCGTCATACTCCCATCTCATGCCATGCTTAATAGGTATATCAAGTTAACCAAACGGCCACGAGGGCACGAAGTCGTAGGCAGCTAGATAGATAGATAGATAGATAGATAGATAGATAGATAGATAGATAGATAGATAGATAGATAGATAGATAGATAGATAGATAGATAGATACGCTCAAGGTGGCTGAATCTCTCTAAGAAATACCTCACATTTAAAAATCCTACAACACACCTCAACTGACGAGGAACGCATATGCTTCTTTTATTGGCTTCACTGCAGCGCTAGTATTATATGCCGCGAAGTATACATGTTGTAAACGAAGGCTCCCTGGGCGCCACCCTAATGATCTTTGGGCTGCTATTAATATGCGTGACCCCCAAAAATGCACTGCCGAGACAATGACGTCAGAGCTTTTGTACTCCCCTGCAAGTCTAGAAAGGAGGTGATCCTTCTCTCCGTTGAAAAGGTAAATAAACACTGAATTGCTGGGAACCGATCGACGTGAAAGTTTGCGAATGCGTGAAAGGAGAAGAACCTGCCTTTAATTCGCGTAAAATTTCGGTTATTCCAGGACACAGAAGAGGCAATGTGACACCAAAGGTCGAATACCGAGGAAGTATAGCGGCCGGTCGAGGCTTCCACGCACCAGCAGTCTGAAACCTCGGCTCCGCGCGTATTGGGCAGCCTATCTTGCATTACATATTAGTGGCTCGGTAATGCTTAGTATGACATTTTTGTCATTATGAAACGCACAACTGAACGAAGATGTTTTGCATTTAATTTCCTCTCCTCGAGAAGCAGGTCACACAGGTTCGCACTCTTTTTTTCAGCAATAATAGTCATAAACCTAATAAAATAGATAAGTCAGCAAGAAATGTTCGAGAAAGTAAACGTTGGTTTGTGTATTTTCAAAAGTTGAGGACTGACCATTTGCGCTATGATTTTTTCGCATTGTGAACCGGCCTGCTTTAGCTTCGTTCTTACACATTGCTTTTGTCGCACAGAGCAAATGCGATATTCAGTGCGTGTACTTCTGTTATAAAGTCGGAAATATCATTCAACCGAACAGTCGTCATTTGATAGAAAGAATATTGCCGCGTCCATAGTTCGATCTAGCTGTGCGCTAGCGACGACAAGGAAGACCACGGATCTGCTCGAGAGGCGCGGCACAAGAGAGTGAATAAGAAGACGTTCTTGGCGGCTCTCTCCTTGAGTGCATCTCCGAGTACGGCACGCCGTACTTCTCTCAATAAAGCCTCTGTGTTTTATAACCTGCGACACTGGTGGAGGAGCTGGGTCCCATCGCTTCATGATCAGTACTCCTGCGAGTAGCCCTGCATCCAGCCCCACGAGACATCCTCGCGTGGAGACGCCTGTGCACCGCTCAAGCCGTCGCCTTCAAGGTCTGGGACCAGAATTTGGCCTCTTGCAAGGACCACCGCTGCCGACAGCTAACCCTGCCCAAGAAATGGCATTTTCGAGGAGCCCTGCACCGGTGACAGTGCAGAATATTCGCATCCCCGAACCATTTCACGGTCGCCCGAACGAAGATGCGCAAGACTGGCTTGAGCAGTTTGAGCGGGTAGCTAAGTCCAACCACTGGCGCCTCGACGAGAAGCTCTTCCACGTATACTTCGCCCTTGAAGACGGCGCGAAGACGTGGTTCATCAACCGCGAGGCAAATTTGACGACATGGGACGAGTTTTGCCGTCGGTTACTCGAAACCTTCGGTAACGCAGACCGACGTGAAAACGCACAACGCCTTCTGGAGTCACGCACCCAACAGCTACAGGAAGGCGTCGCCATGTTTGCTGAGGATATGGTGCGTTTGTGCTACCGCGCGGACCCCAACATGTCCCAGGCTAAAAAGCTAAGCCATCTCATGAGGGGCGTCCGAGAGCAGCTGTTTGTTGGCCTCGTTCGCAATCCGCCGACAACAGTCGACGAGTTCATCAGGGAGGCCACCGCAATAAAGCGTGCGCTGCAGCAACGGTACCATCGGTGCGGTCGCCTGGCCACCGGCGCAGCTGCAGGTGCCGCAGCACTGACCGCGACCGACGAGTGTTCTCTTCGGCAATTGATTCGACAGATCGTGCGCGAGGAGATTGCGAAGGAGAACGCAAGGAGCATATCACCGTCGCAAGCACCACCGCAGCAGGAGTTCACGGTTGCCTCCGTCGCTGAAGTCGTTCGCCACGAACTTCGACAAGCGTTTGCCTCTCCCGAGCAGTACCCCGATCCGCCGTACCAGCCAAACGCATATACCTGCGCAGACATAGTGCGTCGTCCGTTGGCTCCAGAAGTATCCTACCAGCCGAACGGATACAGCTATGCAGACGCTGTTCGTCGACCATTGCCCATGCCGGCGCCGCAGTACCACCAACCGCATCCTGTGGCAGCCTGGGCCCAGCAGGATTCCGTAAGGCGACCCTATATGCGTAAGACCGACATATGGCGCACTGCGGATCGTCGGCCACTGTGCTACAACTATGGAGAGCCAGGGCACATTTACCGCTTTTGCCCTCATCGCCCAGCTGAATACCGCAGAAGTGCACTTGCCGCTACGCACCGACAGTTCGCTGAAAGCCATGGCCCCATAGACGACGACTTGGCTGGCCGGCAGGAGAGCTCAGCTACCTTCCGGACGCGCTCACCTTCTCCGGCTCGTTTTGCTTCACCGAGCCGCCGCAGTTTTGCTGACGCCGTCAGAGGTCAGTCTCCCAGCCCGCGGCGGGGAAACTGAAAGCAGCGACCTCTGGGGGGGGGAGGTTGCAAGTCGTCCAATTGCCGAAAATCCCACATTGTTGCCGAAACACGAGAGCGACGAACAAGATTCCACCGAGCAAACTGTGACTGCCGACCTCGCTGTGACGATTGATGGGCTTTAAGTGGCGGCCTTAGTGGATACTGGCGCAGACTTTTCTATTATGAGTGAGCGACTGGCAGACGAACTCAAGAAAGTCAGAATGGAATGGACGGGCCCTTATATTCGAAACGCTGGAGGCCAGATAATGATACCGACGGGCAAATCTACAGCAAGACTCACGATCGGGAATGTAGCTTTTGTAGCCACATTCGTGATCCTACAGGAGTGCTGCAAACCTCTGATACTGGGAATGGACTTCTTAAGAAAGTACGGTGCCGTTGTCAACATACGGGACGGAGTGATAACATTCGCCTCTGACAAGCCCATGACCCATGACGCAGACCAAGAACCCAGGGTGTTACGTGTGGTCGACGAAGACGTCTGCGTGCCGCCGCTGTCATGTAGTCTTGTTTCCGTCCATTGCGGCGTGCACTGTAATGAAGACGCCATAGCCGAACGCATTACTACCCTTCTCTTTCGCCAAGGCATTGCCATCGCTCGTGGTATCGTCAGCTTAGTTGATGGGCGTGCGGAGGTGCTTCTGACGAACTTCACGAATGAGTGACGGCACATCGGTAAAGGCACTGCTGTGGCATAGATCGAGGAGCTCGCCTACTCTTACGACTGTCTTGCTATGCAAGGGGAAGCAACAGCTCGTTCAGCACCGCTTCCACCATCGGTCGACATCGGTCCGAGTCTAACACCGACTGAAAGATGCCATCTTCTGGAGCTGCTTGACCAGTTTAAAGGACTGTTTCTCCTCGACGTCGCGAGTGGGTCAAACGCCTCTGATTAAACACCGTATCATCACGGAAGAAACGGCAAGACTGATCCGACAGAACCCATATCGCGTCGCTCAAAAAGAACGTGAAGTAATACAGCAGCAGGTCAAGAAGATGCTAGAGGATGATGTAATCCAGCCATCCAAAAGTCCTTGGGCTTCACCGGTGGTACTCGTGAAAAAGAAAGATGGCAGCTTGCGTTTCTGCATTGATTACCGTAAGCTGAACAACGTAACGAAGAAAGATATTTATCCGTTGCCACGGATCGACGACTCTTTGGACAGGCTACGGCATGCGCGCTACTTCTCGTCAATGGACCTTAAAAGTGGATATTGGCAAATAGAAGTAGATGAGCGCGACCGAGAAAAGACCGCATTCGTGACGCCGGACGGGCTTTATGAATTCAAAGTCCTCCCTTTCGGCTTATGCTCGGCCCCAGCCACGTTTCAAAGGCTCATGGATACCGTTCTGTCCGGTCTAAAATGGAAAACATGCCTTGTATACCTTGACGACGTGATCGTCTTTTCGGCTACGTTTGAAGAACACTTAAAACGGCTGCTGTCTGTGCTTCAAGCCATACGGTCCGCAGGACTAACATTGAAGCCTGAAAAATGTCACTTCGGCTTTGAAGAACTTCAATTTCTGGGACATGTGGTTAGTCAGGATGGTGTTAGGCCTGACCCCGATAAAACTGCAGCGGTCGCCAAGTTCGCAAGGCCTGTGGATAAGAAGGCGGTCAGACGTTTCCTAGGTCTCTGCGCCTACTACCAGCGATTTATAGCTGACTTTGCGCACATCGCCTCTCCACTCACCCGCCTCACAAGGGAAGATGTTGCATTTGTATGGGGCGAAGAGCAAGAAGCCTCGTTCAACGAGTTGCGGCAGCGTCTACAAACTCCACCCGTTCTTGCTCACTTTGATGAGGATGCACCAACAGCTATCCATACAGACGCCAGCAATGTGGGCCTAGGTGCTGTTCTTGTCCAGTGCCAAGATGGTGCAGAGAGAGTAGTTGCCTACGCGAGCAGAACCTTGACACGTGCCGAGTCCAACTACTCAACAACTGAGAAGGAATGTCTGGCTGTCGTTTGGGCAGTTGCAAAGTTTCGCCCGTATTTATATGGCCGTGCTTTCCAAGTCGTAAGCGACCACCACTCCCTTTGTTGGCTGACCAACATGAAAGACCCGTCCGGACGTCTGGCACGCTGGAGCTTACTGCTTCAAGAGTACGACATGACTGTAGTCTACAAGTCGGGAAGGCAGCACTTAGATGCCGACTGCCTGTCAAGATCATCGATTAAACCGCCGACTACAGAGGATGAAGAATACACAGGCTTTTTAGGAGTTGTTGATGCGGCTGTCATCTCTCGCCAACAGCAAGATGATCGGGAGCTCAACTCGCTTATAGAGTTCTTGACAGGACGAGCCGCGAACGCGCCGAGGGTGTTTTCGAGGAATCTATCGTCATTCTGTTTACGGAACGGAATTCTTTACCAGAAGAATTTCTCATCAACTGGAAGAAGCTATCTGCTGGTAGTTCCTGAAACTCTACGCAACGAAATTTTGCAAGCCTGCCATGACGAAGCCACCTCGGGCCACCTCGGTTTCACAAGAACATTGACACGCGTCAAAGAAAAATACTACTGGCCAAGAATCGCAGCGGAGGTGAAACACTACGTACGAACATGCATTGACTGTCAGCGGCGCAAGGTACCACCGGTCAAACCCGCTGGGCTATTGCATCCCGTTCCAGTCCCGGAAACTCCGTTCGCTCAAATTGGAATGGATCTTCTGGGTCCATTTCCAACATCGGACAGCGGCAACAAATGGGTTATAGTGGCGACGGACTACCTCACCCGATACGCGGAGACCAAGGCGATTCCGAGTGGCACTGCAGCTGAAGCGGCCCGGTTCTTCGTTGAGAACATTGTCCTGAGACATGGTGCTCCCACGGTCGTCATAACAGACAAAGGTACCGCGTTTACGGCCGAACTTCTGCGCACTGTGCTTATGCTCAGTGGTACAGCGCATAGGAAGACGACAGCTTATCACCCGCAAACAAATGGGCTTACGGAACGACTCAACAAGACTCTTGCCGACATGCTTTGCATGTACGTCGACGTGGAGCACAAAAATTGGGACCGAATTTTGCCGTACGTCACATTCGCGTATAATAGGGCACGCCAGGAAACAACGAAAATGACACCGTTTGCGCTCATTCATGGTAGAGAAGTGACAACGATGCTTGATGCTATGCTGCCTCATGACTGCGATGATTCAGAGACAGACGCCGCAGATTTCACTGAGCGCGCCGAGGAAGCAAGACAGCTTGCCCGCGTCAGCATAACCAATCAGCAAGAACTTGACGCCCAACGGTACAATCTCCGCCATCGATTCGTCGCTTATAAACCTGGGGAAAGAGTCTGGGTTTGGTTCCCTGTACGACGGCGAGGCCTCTCGGAGAAACCCCTACGCCGATACTTCGGACTCTACAAGGTTCTGCGCCGTCTTAGCGACGTCACGTACGAAGTCGTGGCTGATGGCTCTTCCTGTTCGAAACGCCGTCAGCATCTGCCTGAGACAGTGCACGTGGTCATGAAGCCGCATGAAGCCGTATTTTTCCGAGTGATGTGAACTGGCTATCTTACGCATCGACTGCTACTTGGTCAGCATCGAGACGATGCTCACTCTGGAGGGAGAGTAATGCCGCGTCCATAGTTCGATCTAGCTGTGCGCTAGCGACGACAAGGAAGACCACGGATCTGCTCGAGAGGCGCGGCACAAGAGAGTGAAGAAGAAGACGTTCTTGGCGGCTCTCTCCTTGAGTGCATAACCTGCGACAATATTAATAGCCTAGGACATTAAAGCGCTTGAAAAGAGAGTGGGCTGTGAAGGAAAAGCTGGGTTTCTGGATTCATTTAGCGAGAGCAGATATTTGTAAAATAACTCGCTTTCTCTCTTGCCAGGCATTTTCTCCGTTTTGTGGAAGTACGTACGTGTACACGCCTGTGCGAGTTTATTCTGTGTACTCTCCTCGATGCCCTCCTATACTCCAGTACAAAGCTTTGAATGCATGCACATCGCAACGGCTGCCACACGGACATAGAAAGCGACGCAAAGAAGCGCTGACTTCCAAGTGAAAATGTCAGCGCTTGTCTTTTTGTTTTTATCTCTGTTGCAGCTGTTGCGTAGTACACCCTCAAAGAAGCCTGAAGAATTATTTTAAGTAACCCTTTCGATGCCGTTCGCGTCTTCAGTGTATCTGAGTCCTTCTTTTTTTTTTGTGGTTTCAAGTAACATCGAATAACCACCGTGGCTTTAAATTGACATGGTAACTACGAAGTCCATCAAACCGCTAGTATACTCAAGGAATGACCTGATGCCTTCATGTAGCATGCATGCGAGGGAATTATTGGTCAGTTGTCAGCTTGTAAAAACATCCCGTGCTATGTGACGCCAGCTGGCAAAAAGTGTGTTCCACACTTGCCATCGTGGCTACAAGCGGCGCTGGCTAACTATGCCAGGTTTACACGCACACAAATACCCAATAAAGTGGACCGGAGGACGACCGCCGCTGTAGACGAATTGGTTCATTGTCTGTTGGTTTCATTAGGTTGTACTTTGACCAATGCTGATGTGAAAGCAATCCTTGTTGTGCATTGCTCAATATCCCTGAGTCAGTGAAACTGCAAGTGAAACCAGGGTGACTTTTTCTTGTGTAATTGCGATGCATCTCAATCTATTGTGGTGCTACACGCATGAATTGTTTTGACATGCCTTATAATGCGTTATGTCTGTTTACGGTTTATCTCTGGTTGATGATGAAAAATTGACGCTCTTGTGCCATGCGTGAACCATTACCAAAGTCAGTGCAGCTCGCATGACGACACTCTCATGAATGTAGCGGATGTCTGCTTTATCGACAGGACCTGTTTTATGTCACATCGTTACTGAATTCATGCATTTCAATATTGTTACGCGCACAGGAGAGGTTTAAGGGAGATTTAATGACCACCGAGGCACAAAGACCGTGGTGATCACAGTTGCACCGTCGTCGTCTTCTTTCTCTTCTCCCGCTTCCCTCGGTTTTTCCTGGCAGTGACACTTCGTAACATTCTTGTTCTCTGAGACGAAGCCCTCCGGTCGAGCCATTCCTCATTTATTCTTGTGGACGGCTTAAAGCGGGCAACATGCGTCACCTCAGTGTTCCGTGAACGGCGGCCACTTGAAGTGAGGCATGATATCTCGTAATTCACCTCGCTTAGACGATTGAGGAATAACGAAACGAAGGTGTAGTCTGCGAGAAGGTTTCGGCTCAAGCCGCGTCGGCGTAGTGGAGTGCACATCCACACGAGATCACCTGGAGCATAGGCGACATGTCGGTGCTGGCTGTCGTAGCGTGTTTTAGAGTAGTCTTGCGCGTCCAATGCACGTAAGCGTGCAAGTCAACGAGCCTCTTATGCACGATACACTGTCTCGGCTCCCCAGCATCTCCACCAAGCTCTTACGAGCACAGGGGAGGTTCAAGGGGGTATTTAATGAGCACTGAGGCACAAAGAGCGTTGTGATCGCAGGAGCAGCGTCGTCGTCTTCTTTCTCTTCTCCCGTCTCCCTCGCTTTTTGCTGGCAATGACAATTCGTAACAACATATACTTTAGGCTAAATACAGTTCCCGGAGGGTAGCACCCTGAGAGTTCTGCAGTTAGGTGGAGAACATTCATCTTTTAACGCGTCGTTCATGCCCGTTATTAAAGCAAAACATATTTCTTTTGGCACACACCGACACTTCTAGCTCTATTTTTAGGCCAACTCGACCGGTATAGCCCATCTTAATGAAATATCAACTGCCAAATGTGTTTTTTAACGAAACAATTCTGTCCAAAAAGACGACGGTGAGTTTAAAGGTGCGCGATTTGTACATGACACTACGGCTGTCGCTTGACCGCTTATCTGGTGATATTATCTTAAAACATTATTTAATCATTCCAGCAAATACCACGAAACAAATATCAGAAGCGTGATTTCATCTGGCGGGATTCAATAATTGCGCCGGGATTGGCTGAAGCATCAGGTTTCCGAGGGGATGTCACAGGTTCCGTACGGCTTCACGTTTATGCTACAATTTCTGAGCGGTGCTCGCCATTGGTATTAGCTCTTATTTTTGAAAACAGCCAACAGCAAAGGAGATGCATCGCTATAAAAAGGCAATTCAAAGGGGAAAAAAAAGGCCCACGAAGTAAGCGAGAAAAAAGTCACAGTTTCGCCACTAGGGCGAAGCAATGAATGTGATAGCAAGAAATTAGTTTGTAACACGAAGAACGACAAGCAGCTCGATACTTGCAACGCGCCGCCGCAGCACAAAGAATGACGCTCGAAAAGGACGCATATGTATACACAGGACAAGCGTGAACTAACAACTGTCGCAGTTGTTACGTGTTTGTATTTGAGCAACGCGCTGCGAGTGTTAACAATGCAGAAGCCGACGCTGTTGTTGTTGTTGCCTCTGACATGGCTCATACCCACTCAGGGGGATTGGCCAAGGATTGATTATATGATGGTATGACTTTTCGACGCTGTTTGATACTTATTAGTCTTTGAAACTGCTGCACGTGGAATGACCCCTCTGCGTCTCCTGCCACGCGGTGGTGTCTGACGCCAAGTGTGCCCGGTGTTCTTTTTTTTTTCCTTCTACATCATGAGTGGTACAGAAGGGAGCCACTTTTTCGTGCGCATCTCAAGGGCAGTTTTCAATTTGAAAGAAACTGTAAAAGCGTTGCGTGATAGAAAACACGCTCAAGCTGTTCCGAGATCTGCGTACCGCGAGCGGCAAATGGTGCATATGAATAGCTCGCCGTTATATCGCTGGCACGAGCATGTGTTGTGTGCTCGTCATTGTGTCGCGATAGAGGAATGAACATTAGTTGTCTGTGTGTATTGAATTACTGCCATGTTTAAGTTGAATAAATACCATGAAAGAAAGAAAAAAAAATGGCGTGTGGCTGTGTTGGCTAGCGCAGCAGGCTGCGGAGCGAGGGGTCGCTGGTTCAAATCCCCGGTCAGGTGGTTTGGAGTTTTTTCTACTGATTTCTTTTTCTTTATGCCTTTTTTTATATATACACATACATATACATATCCGGGACATGACGGCGTCGACAGACGGCGACGGCGAAAAGCAGCCGAGAGTGTCCATATCGCCTTCAGGCGCACATTATGATGCACTGTCCAGAAATGTCTAAATTTCGCACAACATAATTCCATGGCACTCCTTATTACATTCCAAGAAAGAAAATGAAGAAATATGTTGTTATTTGCGAGCTTTGCTAATTAATCTTAATTAGCGTATAATTGAATATTTAATGATTCTACAACCACTCATGCACGATTTTTACAAGAAAAGAAGGTAATCTTAGGCTCAAAATGAACACGAAGTTCGTTTTTGGCTCTGTTCATTTTGAGAAAAGAAAAATAATACTTAAGAAGTTGGTTTTGGAACACGGCACGTCCAGTGACACGTCAAGCATCATAGTGCCTTCATAAATGTGATCGGCAGCAATCCTGTGCCGCACATTAAGGTCAAGTCAAGACGCGTTGACAATTGTAGAAGGTCCAATTATTCCTATGCGCAATGCATCTTGCCCTTTCTTTCGCACTAGTCCGTGGAACTGGCGAAAAGAAGTCGCGTCCACATATGTGGACACTGCGCCTGAAGGGGATATAATTGCTATCGCAATAAAAGAAAAAAGAGTCCTTAACAGCTGACGGGCATTGTAATGGCAGAAAAAAAATTCTTTAATCCGAAAGATCAGTTTCTTCCTCGAATTGCACGGTATATGGACATGTGTGGTACATGTTGGCCTTTCTGCGCAGGTGTGGTTCAAGAACCGGCGCGCCAAGTGGCGGAAGCGCGAGCGCAACGCCACGGCCGAGCTGAAGAACGGCTTCGGCAGCCAGTTCAACGGCCTGATGCAGCCGTTCGACGATTCGCTCTACTCGGGCTACTCGTCCTACAACAACTGGGCCTCCAAGGTGCCCTCGCCGCTGGGCGCCAAGAGCTTCCCGTGGGCCAGCCCGCTGGTGCCCGGCGCGCAGGGCATGGGCTGCTTCAACTCTCCGCCCGCGCCGCCCGGCATCTCGTCGCCGTCCATCGTGCCAACGCCCGGCAACGCGCTGAGCGCTGCGGGCGCGGCCGCCGCCGGGGCGCCCTGCCCGTACGCGACGCCGGCCTCGCCGTACGTCTACCGCGACCAGAGCATGACCTCGTCCATCGCGTCCCTGCGGCTCAAGGCCAAACAGCACGCCGCTTCCAGTTTCAACACGTACAGCCCCCCACGGCAGGCGAGCGCCTTGTCGCCCTCCTGCCAGTACGCCGACCGCACCAGCGTCTAAGACGGTGCGGGGCCACGAGGGCTGTGCGCTGCCGACATGGACTCTGTCTTTCTCCCTCCCCCTTGTGTTGCTAGAAGTGTTCGGTTCGCGGACGTGCTCGCGATCTGCCGCACGGACGTGTCTGCCGGTACGTGTGGCCCAGGCCTGTACACTCCAGAACGTGTACACGAGCCTTGCCCGCTACTCGTACGCGCAGACAAGTTCATGCGGTGACCGGAACAGAAAGCGGCAGGCGAGCGTTCTGGACTGGCACGCAGCTTTGTTTGCGAGTCCAGGCATCTATGTCTTGTGACATGGACAAACGCGCACAGATCCCCCCCTCCCCCCTCCGTGTTCCCCCCGCATTTGGCGTTCCTACACGGGGAACCGTTTTGCGCTCTTGGAATGGACAGTCGAATTTTTGTCGGAGCAGCCCATCATCGCTCACAAAAAATATCGCAAGAATTTAGGGAATGTCTCTCTTGATTCGTTGCGCTAGCTTTTGTTCTTTTTTTTCTTTTGTTTTGTTTTTTGTTTACTGCTGAAAACCAGGGGCCGAATTGCCAAACATTTTCCTTCCTTTAGATTTCTGGTCCTAGGCGCTGACAGCCTTAGCTGTACATTATTATAATGATTATGTACCTGTAGTCACATTCAGCACATGTTCTCTTACAAAAGGTTCTGGGTTAAGTGTTTTCTTGGGAATGTGGGCCCTCGTTTTCATTATGCGCACATAGCGAGGCGACTACTGGGCATTATGACTGAGCCTTGAGTTTTCACTATGAAGGACTAATTTCTTGAGGAGAATTGGTTGCGAGTTTTTTATTGAATTAATGTTTTCAAGCTTATTCCGCTGTCATATTAAAATAACTATAAAAAAAAAGACAAGCACATTTCCTGCACACTGAATACATCTATTTTGTAAGGACCCTTTAGCAGACTGAGTCAAGTGGATTTCCTCAGAGAAGGAAGACATCTTCATAATGAGAGTTTTGTCAGCATTTATACCCCAAATCCTAAAAAAAAGAAACCTGATACGTTATTATCGGTGGTTAGTTTTGAACGCCTTTCCAGAATGTGGGATAGCTTCTGCAGTTACAGTGACAAGTGCAAATCGCTTAGCTCAGCCCGGGAGAAGACGGTCCTTGAGTAAAGTCCAGGACTGAATACAAGCATAAATTGTCTTCTTTTCGTTTTATCTAACAGTTTTTATTGGAGAGATTTAAAAACAGAAAAAAAAAACATGCTGAAGCAGCTATACGATTATGTCACCGATCATGTGACCCGTTCCCGCGTTGCTGTTCTCGCTGGCGCTATGTCGACGTACTGTGCTGCTACGATCAAGTTTGCCCGCTACTACATCTATGGAAGGATAGACCGGACGACCTCAGCTTACCACTTACGAGAAAAAAAATAGTTTACTGAAATAAGGAAGTTTCCAGCAACTTGTTTGCTTTTATAGCATCTCTGTTCTCGAAGCGACGACTTTCCGTGCTGTCATGCATTGTATGCTTGCAAAGGAATTGCATGTCTTCATGCAGTTTCTATGTAAGCTTCATTCGAGTTCTTTTTCTTCCCAAACTGCAATGGTTTTAGGACCTTTGAAGTCTTTTAATTCTCATTTGTGTGTCAATGAAGTGCAGTTGTAGTAGAGGCGCTCAATTTATTCGCTTCTAGTCAGTATGCCCGTTGAACATCTCATATCGGTTTCTATCTAAATGATTAAATAAAGGCGGGAAACTATAACACCTGGCTGTGAATCCACGCGTAAGGACATTCGTTTTTGGCTGAGAGTAGTCGAGCCGAATTTGTCAGCCGAAGAGAATGTCACTTTGCTCAACCTGTTGAGTGCTTGCAACGTGGTCCGACGTATACTTCAAAGTCATCCTCACGCCATCCTTGAGCGCAAAGCAGTTTCTAGTGCGGTGCGAACAAACCCTTTCTCTCTAATCCGGCACGCTCGTTTGGTCCTCGAGGCAGGGGCCCACGGACGCTCTCTCGCAAACAGTCCTGGTGCAGAGCAGCCTCTGGAATGTGGCAACGACGACGACGACCATTGCATCGCACGGTGGACACGTCCGCGGCCCACGCCGCAGGCGTCTTCGGACTTTTCCAACATCGCTATTTCGCGGTGCGGCGCACAGCATCGGAGCTCTACCGGACTGCGTCGAAGGATGTCGTCCTTTTCCACACTGGCGATTCAGCGGACGAACGCCAGTTATTCTGTACACGGCGGCGGGACGTCGTCAATCTTCGTGTGTGTGGTTGCATGACTTTTGGGACACGCAAGTTCGCGTGCCGAATGAGTCGCGTGTGTATTTTTTTTCTTCTCTTGTGGCGGCGTGTACGTTCCCTGCACGCCTTCTGTGTATACGCTGTTTGATGAAGCGCCATTTCAGATCACTACACACGTGCACGTGTAGTTATCTGGAATGCTTGCGGTGGGACAAGGAAGCCGGGGCCGAGGCGTCTTCGTTTTGGTTGAGGTGGCTCAAGAGGAGCCCACGGCTGATGCGCCTGCGCGTGGCTGGCATCAGTACACTGACGCTTCGTCAGCGGCCAACGTTCGCAGCCAATTGCGTTTTCACAGCTCTCAGCGACAGCAGTAGCGTGACGTCACAACTGGAATCTCGGCAGAAGTGTGTCGTCGCGCAATCTTCTGTGGAGCGGCGCCCCGTGGACTTTCTTTTCTTGTCCCCTTCGCAGATCACTACGCCTCCATTAAACGCTGCTACGGGTCTAGCTCCAGGCTTAGCCTGCGTGCGGAACGGTCAGGCGCATGATATCCTATCCAAACACCTTTCAGCCACGACCTACGAACCCGCCGTGACATTCTACATGTATCGCGTTTCCAGTGACGTGAGCGAAGCCGTACACCCTCATAAGGAACCGCCATTCTGCTCTAGTTTTAAGGATATACATTCCTACTAGAGCGCTTATGTAACGGTTTCTCTACTGGACAAAAGTACACAGTTGTCACAGAATAAAGAGCCATTTTAAGCGTATAACTTATGGTTGCTGATTAGCTATGAAATGTTTTCCTCTGTTCCGTCTCGAATGCTCAGTGCTTGCCAAACATTTAAAAAATGATTGCTTATAAAATAGCATGAATATATCGTTATGCGCAACGTGTGCAGCTGTGCAACCTACAGATCCCTCACTAGACGCTTCCTTGTTTTGCTGGCAGTTCTGGTATGTTCATATATAGCATGGTATAAGTGCTGAGCCTGTTTCGTTAAAGATAGAGCCAGCTCCGTTTTCTTCCGCAGTTAACGAACTAAAAAGGCAACACCTGTTGAGCACGAAAACAAACAGCGTAATTTAACGGCATGGAATGCTGGAATCTACGCTCACAATGCGCTGAGTCTTTCCGTTTACCGTTGTGTCGGTAAGCCACCTTCTCTGGAATTTGAATTGCGTAAATTCCTTTCAGTGTGCGCCGTTCAGTTATCCTGAAAGGCCCCGTGCTCAGAGGTCCAACGAGTCTACATGACCGATGAATTGGGCTCAGACTTCAAACCACTCTGTTTAGACCGAATTGTTGGGACTTTGAGCGAGGTGATGAGACGCTCCGATTAAGACCGGATACGCTTCGCTATCGAGCTTGCAGTCCAGCTGCCGCGATTCCACTGCATTATTGCCCTTCTGTTCGTCGTGGCCTTCAAGTTATAGAATATAGATTGGCGCCGACAAAGTGGTCCGGATACCGTAGTTATACAAGTAACAGCTTCACCACCGGCTAGTCTGACCGTAGTCAAACAACGAAGCTAGAATACTAGGTAATCAGAAATAAATGTGCAACATGCACGTTGTCCTTAAAATAACAAGATTCTCTCAATTTGCTCTCAAGATCAAGAAGAACGCCCTTTAAAAAAACCTCAGCTTGTATCGGTGAACATAATGCAGGGAAATGAAACTTTTTTCTCTTAACGGGAACGCCGCGTACAGAGTTTGTTGAGAGCAACAATAAAGGTGCATACGTATTTTTTCCAAAATCTGAACGTGTCGCATGCCGCTTCCGTTACAACTTCTAGCGCACGAAATGTTTGAGCTCCTACAGTTATAACCGGTGAAATAGGAGACAAGTAGTACGGTTCTGCGGTCAGCGCATGTGGTCAGGATGCAGTGCAGCGAGACTACGGTCCCAGATCCACGAAAATGTCTCACTCAAGTATTGTTCCTAACAGAAAATTTCGACAAGTGGTGATTTAGGATCTATCGTTAACACGTCGGTTGATCAATGGGAAGAAGCGCTTACGACCGAAAAGCCATGTACATTGGGCCCCACAGTCATAACTTGCGACGAACAAAGTAAGCAAACGGGCGGATTTCGCGAAATAGCAAAATCGCTGTATGAGGCACGCAGTTTTGCGAAGCGCCACCGCTACTTCCCAAAACGAACGCTGCAGTACTGGAACAGTTTTTTTGCGCAATGGCAACTGAATAAAACACGGCATCCGAATTGAAATGACAGCATCTGGCAGCCGTAACCACGGATCTGTCTACACTAAACTAAAAATTCAGCTCGTAACGACGAAATAGAGTTTCCTTTCTTTCGTCAATTACTTCTTTCGTAAAGTATGTCCTCGTTACAATTTGGAAGAGTCTCACTAATGGGACACGTTGCATGTTCAACGTTTGCGACAGAATACGTGGAGGTCTTGTTGAGTCATGACGCTTTTAATTCCTGACAGTGTCTCATGATCACATGAGGCCCAATGTAGCGTTGAGGAATAATCAATATCGATTCAGATCACAACTAGGGTAAGAAAGGTCATTGGGCGATGCGACCACTTAAATGGCTGTAGTCTCATAAAGGCGTGCAAGGACCAGCTCTCTCAAAAGCTAGCTGCCTCATCGTTTCATGCCAGCCATCCGTTTCGCACGCAAGCCTGTAGAAGCGGTTCTCACATGTGTGATGTCACGCGACTGGGGCGGAGGAAAAAAAATCGCATTTACAGGAATCTTGTCACCGTTCCATCACATCGCACAGTGCGTCCGCAGCACATCGCATCAAAATGTACATGTCGCGTTCCATCCCTTTAGTAAACCAAAGAGCTCACCTGACCGGGAGTCAGTTACTCGCAAATTATGACTCGTGTTGCATGATGGCGCATACGCGTTAGTCAAAAGAAAGTTCCTTTAGTTCGAGACAGTTGCATCCCGTGTGACTGAGTGTATGCTGGGGCAGACATGGCAGAGAGAAACACGAAATGCCCTCTGTGTACAGTGCCGTGTGATGAGCGAAAATATTAGCATATCGCGGGGAGCGCGGAAGCGCGGTACTATTGCGCCTAGTCATGACCGCGAATGCATTTCTGAATGACACTCCGTATGTCGGAAAGTGTACTGAGCGAAAAGGAGTGACCGTTGGTTTGTGCTGTCTTGTGCGTATGACATCCGTCTGAATTATCCTCGTGCAAAACCATTGCTTGAAAGGCGCGAGGTCTGGAACATTGTATAAAGCTCTTTTCGCGGTTACGTGGTTTTTCGCGGAGTTTTCTTTTCCTATTCCTTCGGACAGCATCACGCAGATGTATGTCCGTGAAGTGGTCATTAAGCATCACAGAGTTGTCTTCAAGCTCTTTTCATGCCAATAAAAACAAACATGCGCCAAAAAAAGCTGTGTCCACCCATTGCTTCGCCGAGCTGAAGGCCCCGTGCTGTCGTTCGGCGATAAGGCAGTTCGTATGCAATCCCTAAAGTTTTTGACTCATATTGTCGTTTGCATTGAGCTGATTGACCCCAATCAGGGCCCGTTGAGATCAGCACATGCAGACTTGACGCTGCTTGGTTAGCTTGGCCGGAAGCAGAGGTACGTTTCTTGCTTGCTTTATTTCTTTTATTTGTTTGTTTGTTTGTTTGTTTGTTTGTTTGTTTTTCGCCGTGTTTGCGAATTCTCTCTGCTACTGTGAGAACAAGCCGGCCAGTCGTTGCTTCCACCTTGCGGAATATTAGGCACAGTCTATAGCAAACACGCTGAAAACGACGCAGCACGTGTCATGACCAGACTGGTGGTACGTACGTCCACACACCGTGGAAAACATCTGTAGAAACAGGCATGCTTCCATTCCTACGTCCAAAATTCAACGCTGGTTTGCAAAGGTAGCATTTTTTAGATATATATTGCTCACGAAATTTTGACACCTTTACATAGCGTCAGATACTTATTCTTTTTCATGTAACGTCCAGAACAGTGAACGCCACAACCACGAAGAAAAACACATACCTTAAAGTGAAATAGTATTAATCAGTCAAGCATAAAGTCTTGACGGGACGTCATCGGGAAAAGAACACTGAAACACGAAGGTCAGTCACATAATAACATTAATGTCAACACAAAGTAGAGACGTGAAGAAACGAAATACGTTCACATGAGGGCACGTGAAACTACGAACATAATATAACAGTGTTGTACCAACACACACAGTGAATCTTACAACGGAAAACAAATTCTGTTCGCAGTGTGCTTGATCGGGCTGGTTGGGGCATAGCAGAAGCCGAATAAAACACCGCTTACGGCGGCACGAGATCAAGACCATGTCAGCGGATGTCTATGTCTTCATCTCGTCCCGTGTTAAGCGCTCTTTTATTTGTCTTCCGTTCGCAATGTTTTCACTTCCAAGAATCTCTTGGATACTATTAATGCCAACCTTTGCAATGATGTGTTCTTCATACGCCTATGATCTTTTCGACGCTGAAGAGCCCGCGTCGAACTCCATTAAATCACGCAAGCGTACTTGTCCTTTGCATCGTGGATGTCCTAGTTGAAGATGCTGTACGTCTTCTGCTGGGATGCCCTGGTAGCAGGTAAGTGAGAAGAGATGACCATTGACTGCACCTGTCACGACCCATTTATCTTTAAGAATACGAGCGCACTTGAATGCGGTGAAAACTGGATGAATCGCCCTTCTGGTTTGCATTGCCAGGTAGGTAACACTATTGCTTTCTCAGCAATCGTCGTTCTCCACTGAACGATACGTTAGAGCACACTTAGAGTGCTGTGCACAACTGAGAGAAGTTTCAGGGCATACAGTCTGACCTGATTGATACTGCCCTGGAGCTACCATTCACAGCAGTATTGTTGCTTCTTCTTTACGGGGTGTATTGTCACACGAACAGAATTGCAGTTTGCATGCACACGCTCAACATGGGCAGTGTACGCCATGCACGCGCCCTGCTGGACCGCCTATGGCCCTGACCGGTAATCAAGAGCGACCACCACTCGCATAAGGCGTTGAAAGGGTACGCTTTAATTCCTAGCATATGTACTGCTTGTTGCGGCTCATCTTGACTTACATGATTTAAGCACGGCTTTCGCTTTCTTGTGTCACTAGAGTGTAGCACCTGCCGACTTTTTTCTTCATTGTTTTGAGTCCGCCACGGTGGTGTAGCGGTTAGGGGGCTCGGCTGCTGACCCGAAGGTTGCGGGTTCGATCCCGGCCGCGGCGGTCGCATTTCCATGCAGGCGAAATGCCAGAGGCCCCTGTACTGTGCGATGTCAGTGCACGTTAAAGAACACCAGATGGTCGAAATTTCCGGAGCCCTCCACTACGGCGTCTCTCATAGTCATATCGTGGTTTTGGGACGTTAAATCCCAGATATTATTATTATTATTATTATTATTATTATTATTATTATTATTATTATTGTTATTATTATTATTATTTCTTGTTATGAAGCACTCACACAGAGAGATCTTGATGTTTACTCTGCAGGTGCCTTATCAGCCACTTTTAAATGGCATAGCTTTTTCCTTAACTCGTTCGCTCAGTTTCATGGTTCGCAGCAAGTTCTGGGACTCTACCAAAGTGAAATGGCGCTGACACCAAGGGCCCATGCTTTCGCGCAACCGTGTTGCCGGGCGGTTTCTTTAGCGGACACCAACTCGTTACTTGGAAGGCATGGGCTGCGGTGCTCTAGAGGTTTTTGATGTTTGATTGTTAAGATCAAACATAACGTACACTGTCCGACGTGTACAGCTCATGTTTACCCGTCTGCCTGGCGTGCACACGTCGTGCACGTCGAAGTGCGGATATCAATTCCAATTAGATAGGGGGGGCTCGGGCTAGCTTCCGTCGTGAAGTGCCTAGCGCAGTAGACGCACCTACACGAGCAATTTCAGTCCGTGCAGCGTAATGTTTCCTGTGTTGACGACCGGTCTGGAATACGCGCTAGTGCTTGTGCGCTGCGGTCTGCCTGTGCTACGTGGTTCAGACTCAGAATGACATTGTCGAGCAGCTGCTCAGTTGGTGGACAGAAACTAAATCAAGATTCCCCGTTCTACTGTGCCGTTAACGGTTCAGTAAGAAGCGTTTTCGGCCCTTACAGATCGTCAACACTTAAAACTCGACTTAACGAAACACGATTTTACTATGTTCCCTATCTAACGAAGAAATTTCCATTGCCCGGTAGGTACCCATAGGGATCAATGTTAGCGTCAGCTCAAATGAACGAACTAACTTGGCCACAAAACCCGATTGAACGAAGCTTTCCTGAAATAACTTAGTAAAATTTACAGAGTCCCTTACGCGTTCATTTAAAACGACGCGAAGGCGAAGGCCATCTTCTATTTCTTACCAACAAAAGCTTATCGCGCCTAAAGTGGTTTCGCACAGCCTCCGTGATCGGCCGACCTTTGACCAAACGATCATGTCATGTAATGACGTCATCATGTGATGTCACGTGGTGTGACATCATAGTGACGTCGTGATGATAGCACAAATTTTAGCTATCTTTGGCGTCATGATGACATCATCACGTGATGATGATTATTTGCATCACTCGTGTTGGCGCCGATGCGGGACGCCAGCCAATTTTCACATTTGATAAGGCATCTAAGACTTTCGCCTAAAAAAGCATTCAATCTCTTCTAAACTTGGCACAGACGGCTTTTTCTTCAAGCGTCCGCTCTAACGCTATCGCATTTAAACATTTAGGCGCCCTAGTCACGACAACAGCGTCATTTTGACAAGGCTGCAAAGCGAACTCACGCGCGGGAGAACGAAATCGGCTGTTGGTATAGCAATCTTACATGCCAAATAGCGTTAGGGGCGGTAGCGGTTGCTTTCATTATTAAGTGCAATGCACTTATAGGCCGAAGGCGAAAGACGTTCATTCGTGGTCACGCAGCTCCAAGCGAAACAGCCACTGAGCTTCTCCGCTAGGTCGAGATATGGCGCCGCCATCCTATTATCGGAAAGTTTCTGAATGTTTCGCCATTAGGGACGCTCTCACGCAGCAGCCCATAAGAAGGCGCCGGCTGGAGGAGGGTCTTTCCAGCCATGAACGTCGGTGAGGAGGCTCGCTGAGAACGACAGCGCGCGCTCGCCCGAGAACGGCACTGCCAACGAAAAGCGGATCCCGCCTTCAGGGCTAAGCGAGCAGGGGAAGAACGACTGCGTCGATTGCTCAACCCTACTATAAGGAAAAAGGACACGTTAGCAAAACGGAGACAGCGTAAGGAAAATCCCAAGGTGACAGCTAGAGAAACCCAAGCGAAACGCTGGTATTTTGCCAATCCCGAGGTGTGGGCGCGAAGAAATGTGGCGAAAATTTAAACACAGGGCAGGGCGTGCATTGCACTTCCCCAGCATTCACTTAGAGTGGAGCTTGAAACAATTTTTTCTGGTTTATGCGGCACACAGCACTGATCGTCTCCTCGCTCCATTTTCGCTAGGCCGGCTCACCTAATCACTGCATTCGTTATGTGCGTTTTTGCGGATTGTCAGCTTGTCAAAACTTCATGTAACCGTCTGCCTGGCTGGCATCACCCGGACATGTAGCCTCCCCATGTCCGGAAGACACCGGCGGCTCCATGTGCCGGCCACCCTCGGGCTGCCTTCACGAGTACTTCACATGCGTACGTGTGGATTGGCGGCAAAAACAATGCATTGGTGGCTTTTGGGTGTTGCTACATTACAATTCTAGACATGCAAGGACACAGAAATCTTTCTCAACTTCACGAACTTCCCGTTTTAACGAAACAATCCGAACGTGGCCACCACTTCGTTAAATCGAGTTTCAACTTTATTATGACATCACTCATTCGATTGCCCTGATCGGCTTTGATGTCAAGAAACAAAAGAACTGTGGGGCGTTCCAGACGTTTTTGATGCCGAAAAAACATCTTTCGTTGCCGTGAGAAAGCGTATGCTAGTTCGCTGCTGGCGTAAATTTTTAGCAGCGGAGAAATCGTGAACACACTATCTCTTCACGCAATAAACTTGACGAGCTCGTCTCGCAGAAATTCCGGTGTCGGCGGCATCGGCTGCAGGGTTTTTGGTTTTGAGCTAAAAATTAGCGTCGTCTGTGAGCGAAAATTCCAGGTAGAAGTAAATAAACAAAGATTAAAGAATGTTTGACTCGAGTGGAACTGTGGATTTCAACCTACGGCCCCTTGCTCCGTGGCGCGACGCGTTTACCCGCTTGGCCACCCCGCATACATCCTCTAGTATTTTATCCATGTCCGCCTCGGTGGAACAGTGGCTACGGTGCTCGGCTGCTGACCCAAAGGTCGCGGGTTCGATCCCAGCCGCGGCGGTCGCATTTCGATGGAGGCGAAATGGTAGAGGCCCGTGTACTGTGCGATGTCAGTGCACGTTAAAGAACACCAGATGGTCCCAATTTCCGGAGCCCTCCACTACGGCGTCTCTCATAATCATACCGTGGTTTTGGGACGTAAAACCCCAGATATTATTATTATTATTATTTTATCCTTCCTCAAGAATACTCATCCCACACACGCACGCACACACACACACACACACACACACACACACAAAGAAGCGTGTACACTGTAAGGTTAGACGAAGCAACACAGGATGTGACTACCATCGTACGGTAATCAGGTATTCTGCTAACGCCCTTGCATGCAATGGAATATCAATCATGCTAAAACTATTTAGTGTCTTCGAGGGGCACCAATGCGGGAAGCCTGTAATAGCGCCCCCCGTCCTGGTACCGCACTAAGCGTGTAGGCACTGTTATTTCTATTACATGTCCAATGTAACTGCCCAAAAGCAATTGGCCGGCATGACGACAAATAAGCGGTGGTTTAGCAGCTTTGGGAAGCGTAGCCAAGGGGCTGCATTTGACGATATTGTATTTTCCTGCAACTAGACCATTGCTTAAGCACACGCACTGATATAGTAGCCTGCGTAACGCCTTCTGCCAACGATTGCCACGCGGCGAATAAGTCACACAATTCGGTTGGTTGGTTGATTTGGGGGGTATGAGGTTGAACGTTCCAAAACAATTCAAGCTATTTATGAGAGACGCCGCAGTGGAGGGCTCCGTACATTTACTGCTACCTGGGGTTGTGTACCGTGCGCTAAAGTCGCACAGTACACGGGCCTCTAGCAGTTCGTCTCGATGGAAATACGACCATGCGCAAGGTTGCTGTGTTGGCTACATTGCGCCGAATCGGCGACATCACGACGTCATCTGGCAAGGAAACTTTCTAGTTGGCGTCAGCTACTTTGAACTTCTATTCCGGTTGATTTAATAACCCTCGTTCTCATTATTTGCAGGTAAAATGCATATGGTACAAGTTTTTCCGTCGTGTAAGAGCCGACGCGCACGCGCGCCCTCCCCCCCCCCCCCCCCCGCCAGCAGCAAGTGCACATCGAGGGACCCCGAAGCGTGACGCCCCTGCAAAGGAGTGACGAAGTTGCGTTCATTTTGGCAAACGCGTAGCTGGCACGATACTCATGCTGCCCGCCATCTATGCTGACGGAACGAGATAGTTGCTAATACTGACGCAGAGCGCGTGTTCCAGTGTGAACTTGACAAAAAGAAAGATCCGCAAAAAAATGAAGCTGTTCAGTTCATCGTCATGCAGATTTCACTGTTTGAAGCTGGACTGGCATTATAGTAACTCTAATCATCCATTCGTTGAAGCTCGAGGAACATAAATATTTTTTTTACTCTTCCTTGTATTTCCTTTTTTGTCTCGCTCTTTCCTGTAACTTAACTTCTTTTTGTCTCCAGTCCGCTTTAGCTCACATACCCCAGGTATATAACATCCCCCTAATGGTGCCGCTGGAAGCTGGATTCGGAGAGACGATGCATAGGAAGGAGTGCACCTCTTTCTGATAAATTTGTGTGTCTTACTCCCCCCATCGGAGCAGAATTTGGCCTCACTGGTGCAGTATCAGGCCACCCCTCTCACATGATGTCCACTACTATAGTCGGGTACAACTTTAGAAGGCAGCGGCACTTTCCCCTCAAAGGCTGATGCACATGAGCCTCCACCAATAGGCGCGCACTTCAGGTGTCGTCAGGAGCCGGACGGCTGGTGACCCCGCCGACGGAGAACATGCTGCCATCGTTGCTGCCAGCTCAGCGCGCAAACGGCCGATCGTTGGTAGCAGTGTGATAAGATAGCCGAGCGTCTAGCTGCCCGAATGAGCATTTTGAGCTCGCCAACGATAATCAGGGTTAACAACAGTGTTTCAATTCAGATATGCCAGCATTAAAATGTGTTTCTATGCCACTTCTTAAATCGAGCACGATGTGTGCAGGACGTTGCTTATCAGAATTGAGCTTCTGTTATAAGGAATGCGCCATAAATGGAACTGCTTATTTATTTGAGAGGTCACGGAATGGATGGTTGGCTGTTCCGATGTCACCTCGCTCGCTCGATCGCTCGATCGCGCTCCGATGTGACCTCGCTGGGCTGCATGGCGGAAAACTGGCACAGAATGCCATGCGTGAACGTACGCGAACTCACGAGATTAAAGGTTCGCAACCGCAAAAAAAATAATAATCAAATAAAATAATAACAAAAGAAACAAAATAATAATAATAATTAAAAATAAGCCTAACACACTGAAAAAAAATTAAGCTTGTGAAAAAACACAGAAAGTATATTTGAATCTCACGCTAATTAAGCCAGCGACTCCTTTATAATTACACGCCCAGTGCCGTCGATCTTACTCCGCAGTAGACGACGCACAGCGTTGTAGAAGGCACTGAGTTATTTTTCTCTAGCATCCGGACATGTGCTGTAGCATTTCCATCATGACAGATTTACCAAAGCACTTGTCAAGATACACAAATCTTATTTATGCCGACAAATACGTGTTTTAGAAGCAGTCACAATTTTTTGAGCGGGACTATTTCTTTAGTCGCGGAGGCAATTGGCTGCTGCGCTTCGGTCATCTGGGCGGGGCCTCTCCTGTCTTCTAAAGTTGTACCCGACTATACATCTTGGCTTCGGGACTACAGCAGCTGCGGAACACTTGATCATGGCGGCGGTCAATTTCCGTAATGTGGCGAATGACAAAGGAACGCAACGGGCACGGACAGGCTGCTACTGTAAGCTGAACTTGGTAACGTTAAACACGCGCATCCTCTCTTGTGAAGCTAGGCAATAGCAGAGCTACTTGAGAAGTTGGAAGGCGTTAACTGGGATATTATTGGCCTTTGGCGAAGTTAGAAGAACTGGTGACGCATACGCAGTGCTGACTAATGGGCACACGATCTATTACAACGGACTCCCTGAGAAGCAGAATATGGCGCGGATTTTTTAACAGATAAGGATATTGCGGGCAACGTTCAGGAATTTCACAGTATCAACGAAAAAGTAACAGGCGTCGTCTTAAAACTAAACAGGAGGTATATACTGAAAGTTTTTCCAAGGGTACGCTACAACGTCCAGCCATGATGACGAGAATGCATAATAATTGTGTGAGGACGTACGAATAGAATTAGCAACGCAAAAGGCAAAAACTCAATACACTGTGGTCATGGGGCGACTTCAGTGCGAATGTAGGAACAAAACAGGAAGGAGGAGAAGCAATCGCTAAGTATGGTACAGATTGTAGGAATAATAGAGGAAAGAGTACGAAATTGTCTTCACATAATGAACACATTCTTTAAAAAGCATATAAATAGGAAGTGGATATGTTAAAGCCCTAACGGAGGAACAAATAACGAAAAAGATTTCATTACGTGGAGGGATTCAAGCATAATACAGGAAATAGAAGTACCAAGCAAGATACAGAGCAGCGATAATAAAAAAAAAGGGGGGGGGGGGGGGCGCAGATCGCAGTCGACCTTAAGAAAGCCACAACAAAATTAACTGCTAAAATACAGGCCAGGTTGATCAAACGAAGTTAAAAGCAGATGAATTCAGGATCGTAACTCAGAGCAAGTACAATGTTTTTAAACAAGATGACAGTGATGTCATAGCTTGTATGAACGACACCGCGACTAAAGTGACTTTTGGCGCAGCCCATGAAATTGGAGGCACAGCGCGAAGGACAAGAACGAAGACTGCTCTCTCAAGCCTCTGAAGACCTGATAAAAAAGGGACAACAAATGAAAGGGCCTACGTCAAGAGACAAAATATAATTTACCGAGCTTTCGAAACTGATCAGTAAAGTAATCTTGGCGACATACTAAACTGCAACATCAAAAAGGAAGAGGTAGAAAAAAAAAAAAAGGCGACAGCATCGAGACAGCTAAAAGGAACACGGTATTGGAAAGACCATAATTCATGCCGCAAAAGATAAACAAGGCCACATTGATAACAATTTTTATGACATAGTGAAGGTGGTTGAGAACTTTTACTCAGAACTATACGGCTCAAATGTTAATCGCCCTACTCCGAGCGAAAGCAAGATCGAACGTAGCACCGAAGTCACAAGCGAATAGAAAATGTGGAGTGTTTCGGGAGTATTTCTGCAACACAGCTATATTCGTCATGTGGCTTGCTCGTGTTTCGTTTCTTGGAAACCCGGCTCTCGCGAGCCTTCTAATCAAGAATGCAATGTCACGCCGATAGCGTGCATGCTATTCGTGACCGGGAAGTAGCCTACCGGTACCGCGATGATAACGCAAGGAAAGTACGCGAGGTGGATGACGATTATACACTCTAAGAAAAAGTCGAGCATTTTGGGAGTATTTCTGCTACACAACAATAATCGTTACCTGGCTTGCTCACGTTTCTTCTCTTGAAAACCCGGCTCTCGGCACATTCCTATCAAGAATGCTATGTCACGCCGATAACGCGCGCGGCGTTCGTGACCGGGAAGTGCCGGGACGGTGGTGATAACGCCAGGAAAGTACGCGCGGTAGATGACGATTATAGTCGTGTAGCAAAAAGACACCCTTTTTACTCGATTATTTCTTAGAGTGTAGTTTCGTGGCAGAAATACTCCCCAAATACTCGATTTTTCTTCGAGCTTAAACGTAACTATCGATGAGAGCAGAAAGAACGTAAAATGCAAGGCCCGAGAGAAAGTGGCTGGAGAAGACCGCATAAGAGCCAATTTGATGGTGGAGACGTTACATTTAAGATACTCCGAGTGAACAGCGCGAAAACGGGACAAGCGCTGACGAACAACTGTGCGCAAGTTGATTGCGACGGAAAATATATACCAAAAAATAAGAACTCAAAAGAAGCAAACAAGAAACAAAAAAACATGAACTGTCACATGGTCGCAGTGATGAAATGCACGTCCGCCACGAGGCACGATATCATAATTTAACTTGACAAAATCATTATCTCTTTTTCCAGGAGAGCGATTGAGGGTTCGCTGACACACGTGTTTCCTTTTTTCTTGATCTGAAAAGCTTCCTCGATTTTGACGCTCAATCCGATTTCGATACCTTGAGATGACCTCATATTCATTGAAGAGAGGAGCGCAGCCGCACGAGGAACAATGTGCTGCCAAGGTGCTGCTTGTTGAGGGCTTGATATTGCACGCATGTTCTCTAAGACGGTCGTTTAAGCAGCGCTCGGTTTGTCCTGTGCAGGAACGGCCACACGACAGAGGAATATCGTATACTACGTTGTCTACGCATTCGACGTAATGTGTCCTGTGTTTCTTAACACATGTGCCTTTCTTCGTTTCGTCAGCGTTGACTTGCTTGCACAAGCGGCCCAGCTTACGGGAAGCTGAAAAAACAAGCCTAACGCCCGCTTTGCTTACGATTTCCTTGAGCGCGTGGCTTACGCCGTCGACATAAGGAATCACCGAAGTTTTTGTCCCTGCGCTGGCCGTTTCTTGGTATTTCCCCTCAAAAGCTCGCTCAGTAGCTTCGTTGCCAAGGCACACAAAAGTTCCATCGGATATGCGGCGCATTTCAACCGCTGTATTCTGGCTCCGAAGCTTTTTTGCGCTTGATGGAAACAGGATCTCTTGAGCGTACCCCTGCGGACACCTGTGACAACTCCACGTTTCTCAAGTTTCGTATGCGCCCAACTGAATGGGAGAAGACACTTCTGGGACCCGGGCGCATAGTCCCAGCATGTGTGCTGGCAGCCAATACTCAAAACAAGGTCCAAAAACCTCAAGAGTCCGTCCGTAGGGCAACTCTATAGTTAGCGTGAAAGCGTCGAGGATGGCTTTAAACACGCCGAAAGTTGCTTCTGCTTCTTCGTCGATTGACCTGTCATGTTTGAACAGCACCAGGAAATCATCTACGAAGCGGAAGACTTTGAGGAGACCGTGGCCGGTGAGGGCATCCTGCAACTGCCTGTCAAGGCGTGCCAAAAGCATATCACTCAACACGAGGGCAAGACATGAGGCCGATGCATATACCCTCTTTCTGGATGTAAAGGCCCCCCGTCATGCTGGAGGAACATTGAGCTTAAGTGGAACCGCAGCAATTCATGAAACGCTGAAGTGTTGGTGCCGCACGAATTTTGAAATCGAACAGTACCGCATTCCTCCATGCTGTCTTCAACGGCTTCACCTACGGGGCCCTGACGCAATGAGCAATAAAGATCCTTGCCATCAGCCGAGAATGCTACAACCCTTACGTTGTCGAGGCTTCCGAGGAACATGTCCACTTCATTCGGCCTTCTAACCAGGAACGGGTAGTTTACGGTCAAGACAGACAGAGACCGCTGGAGGTATAAACCTAGCGAGTGCTGCCAAGTGCCCCTTTCGCTTACGATGACTCTGAATGGGCATGCTTCCTTATGTGTCTTGGCAGAAAAAAATGTCATTAGAGTCAAGGCCTCAGTCTTCTTGATGGACGCAGCCAACTTCTCGAGCCCTTGCATCACTGCACAGCTGCATCGCAGGACTCTTAACCTTTCTTGGCTGTACGTTTTAAAAGTCCAACCTGGTTCCTTGTAGGTTGTTGCTAGCCTTTAGTTAGGTGATGCTAGGTTGCTTCTAGGTAGCTGCAAGGCGCTTAGCTATGTTGCTTTCTAGGTTGCTTCTAGGTCGTTGGTGGTGTTTATCTAGTTGTTAGGTTGTTTCTAGGTTATTGGCTGTTTTGTTAAACATCAGAATCGTCCAGCTCTGCTGTTTCAAGCCATTTTATTGCGATCAAATTGTCACGAGACACCCCCGTTGTCAACCCCCCACTTACTGCACCTGTGGGAGGCGCGGAAGGGGCCTCGCGAAGCGCTGGCAATGTCAAAAGTGCAACCGCAAACTGAAGATTCGAATCTCCAAGCTGGTCAAGGTGGCGCAAGAGTACTCTGAACGACTCGAAAGAAAGAACTGGCACGACACTTGTAACAAGCTTCAAGGGACCCTAAGAACCAAGCGTACCTGGGCGATACACAAAACTCTCCTCGCCAAGAAAGAGACCAAGAGCGCAGCAAAACAGAAAGTACACAGACTCATACACAACCGCCCAGGAGAAGCGGAAGACATTGTCAAAGAAGTGAAGGAGGAGTTCCTTGGTACTGAGCGGAACATTAATGTACATTCACGCTTTGACGAGTATCGAGGTAATCCAAACATAGAACTGGATCGACCCTTCACGATAGCAGAGATAAGAGAGGGCTCTCAGCAAGCTCACCCGCAACACGGCACCGGGCAATGAAAGAATAAACAACAAGACACTACGGAATCTAGATGGACCATCTGTAGACGCTCTCTTAAAATATATCAATGACTGCTGGGACAACGGTAACGTACCACCGGAATGGAAACATGCTGAGGTAATCATGATTCCTAAACCAAACAAGCCCATTAAGGTTCAGAACTTGAGACCTGTATCCTTGACCTCGTGTGCTGGAAAACTCTATGAGCACATGGTGCACAACCGCATGATCGAATATCTCGAGGACAACGGACATGTCCCAAAAACCATGTTCGGCTTTAGAGCTCCCCTGTCCACGCAAGACATCTTACTGCAGATCAAGGAAAAAGTCATAGACAAACTGGCCACGCACACCCAGAGCCATCCTCGCATTAGACGTGAAAGGGGCTTTTGACAACGTGTCCCACGAAGCGATACTGCAACACCTTAATGTCTATAACTGCGGACAAAAGGTGTATAACTACATAAGATCTTTTCTGAAAGAAAGGACAGCCACTGTGGGAATAGGCGACGTGCGCTCTGAGAAGTTTGAAATTCCGCCGAAGGGTACGCCACAAGGCTCTGTATTTCTCCCATGCTATTCAATCTGGCGATGAGCTCGTTACCAAAGGAATTCAAACAAATAGAAGGGATTGGCCATGCAATATATGTTGACGACCTCACCATCTGGACTACTGGAGGATCCACAGGCCAACAGCAAGACGCTTTGCAAGAAGCGGTCGACAGAACAGAAATATACCTGGAAGCATGTGCACTTACGTGTGCACCAGAAAAGTCAGAGATCTTGGTGCTGGTGTTTATCTAGTTGTTAGGTTGTTTCTAGGTTATTGGCTGTTTTGTTGTCGGCCTCTTGTGCAAGAGGCCGACAACCGCAGCAGACACGAGACCCGGAAGTGAAGGCGGGAGGCATCGTGATTCCTCAGGTTTCGACGTTTCGCATCCTCGGACTCCTGATTCAAAAGGACGGAGCCGGTGGAGCAGAGTTAGAAAAGGTTCAGAAAACCGTGCAACAAGTAAGTCACCTGATAAAAAGGGTGACAAGCGAAAGTCACGGACTCAAAGAAGAAGACTGCAGGGAAAATGGTCCAAGCGCTGATCACAAGCATTATCACGTACGGGACCCCATACGTAAAAATGAAGAACAGCCAACAGATTAAAATTAACACACTCATCAGAAAAGCACACAAGATTGCCATGGGCCTGTCACCCTCAACATCCACGGAAAAGTTGCTCAAAATGGGAGTGCACAACACATGGGAAGAGCTCGTGGGAGCGCACCATGTCAACCAGCTGGAGAGACTGAAGCTGACGAATACGGGTAGAGCCCTACTCCAAGATCTCGGTTACCACGTCGAAGATGATATGCACGTTCCTCGGCGTATTCCGTACGAGATCAGAAACAACTTACACATAAGCAGTATATCCAAGAAACATGCACTCCAAATACGATAAAGGAAGAAGACAGGCCAGGGTACAACTGCTCAAGCAGACACTAGAACACGCCAACAGCAATGAAGAAGACGTGAGATACACGGACGCGGCGGCGTACATTACAAACGACCGTTTTGCAAGCAGCGTGGTCGACGAAAACGGTAAAGAATTGAGAGCAACATCCATACGGGCCAAGGACGCGAGTACAGCGGAAGAGCTGGGCATAGCCCTGGCCATCACTACATGCAAGAAGACGCGGGCTACTGTGATAACAGATTCGCAAGAAGCGTGCAGAAGGTATGTACATAAACGGAAGGATAGGAAAGGCTGCACTCCATGTCTTAAAAAGCACCAAGGTGGACGAAACAACCATCCTCTGGACACCGGGACACGAGTCTCTCGCGGGGAACCAGGCGGCGCACGCCGCGGCTCGAGATCATGTACGCCGAGCAATCTCCGACACGCAGGGAACACGTACCGACTGCTGTCACGACGAGGGTGAACGCATAACGAAGAAGTATTCAGAAATTTTGGCGCATTAGAGGAAGCAGAGGAAAGCGGTACCCGCCGGCACACAAGCGTCTGAGTAGGGAGCAAGCGGTAACCTGGAGAAGACTCCAGGCCGGAATTTACCCGCATGGAACATTGATGCACGCAATGTATCCAGGGACATACGGGTGGGACTGCAAGTTTTGCCGACCAGACACGCGCAACATCCTGCGCCACATGGTGCTGGAGTGCAATAACAATCCGAACTTACCACCATCATCACACCCAAGCGAAAACGAAGAGAAAGAAGCGGATACAGAGGAAAAATTCGAAGCCCAGTGGGAGGCTCTGGTGGTGACCCAAGACCCCTGACAACCAGCTACGATTGGTGAACAGGGCTCGGGCGGCGGCAGCGAGCCATGGCTACCTGGACTGAGGAGGCCACCCACCTTAGGGCTGAAGTACACAGAGCCTGGTCGAAAATAAAGTTCATTTCTCTCTCTATCGCTTTCTTTCTCTCTCTCCTTTTAACACCAAAGTGCTTTATGCCGGGGTTCACCAAGACTTCAGTGACATATTTCCGTCACGGAAATGACGTCGAAAAAAAAAGCCGGCAGATCCCCCCGCACTGTGGGAATCGATGTAATGCGAAGCATCCAGGAAGGAGCATATCATGCTGTACATAATTTGCATGGCATGTTTTACATGTTAGGACCTGTCATTTATGTTCGTCATACAGTCACGTCGCGCAATACCAATTTTGGTGTATATCAAGCTAGCGAACTGGACGCAAGCGCACCATGAGCGTGGCATGTAAATGGCGTTGTAGATGACATGCATGCCAAGATTTTCATGTTACCACCTGCCCCTTATGTTCGTTAAACAGTCATGTCCCGCAATACCAAATTTGGTGTATATCAAGCTAACGAAACGGCCGCAAACGCGCCATGAGCATGGCATGCAAATCATGTCGCACATGACAGTCATGATTTCCATATTACCACTTGTCATTTATGTTCGTCATACAGTCATGTCACTCAATACCAAATTTGGTGTATATCAAGCTAACGAAACGGCCGCGAGCGCGCCATGAGCGTGGCATGCAAGTCATGTCGCACATGACAAGTCATGATTTCCATATTACCACTTGTCATTTACGTTTGTCATACAGTCACGTCACTCAATGCCAAATTTGGTGTATATCAAGCTAACGAAATGGCCGCGAGCGCGCCATGAGCGTGGCATGTAAATCATGTTGTTCATGACATGCACGTCATTATTTGCATATTACCACCTTGTCATTTATGTTCGTCATACAGTCATGTCACTCAACACCAAATTTGGTGTATATCAAGCTAACGAAATGGCCGCGAGCGCGCCATGAGCGTGGCGTGTATGTAAATCATGTTGTTCCTGACATGCACGTCATTATTTGCATATTACCACCGGTCATTTATGTTCGTCATACAGTCATGTCACTCAATACCAAATTTGGTGTATATCAAGCTAACGAAACGGCCGCGAGCGTGCCATGACAGTGGCATGTAAATCATACTTTTCATGACAAGTTAGTCATGATTTTCATGATATGACCAGCCATTTATGTTCGTCATACGGTCATCTTATGCCATATCAAATTTGGATATAAACCCCATTAACGATACGGCCAGGAGAGTACAAAGTCGTAGGCGGCTAGATAGATAGATAGATAGATAGATAGATAGATAGATAGATAGATAGATAGATAGATAGATAGATAGATACGCTCAAAGTCGTCGAAATTCGCTAAGAAATGCATCGCATTTAAAATGTACACAATCAGATGTCAAAGACAAAAAATCCGGCAGATCCCACGCACTGTGGGAATCGATGTAATGCGAAGCAGCCAGGAAGGAGCAAATCATGCTTTACATAGTTTGCATGTCATGTTTTACATGTTACGGACCTGTCATTTGTGTTCTTCATACAGTCACGTCGCGATATACCAATTTTGGTGTATGTCAAGCTAGCGAACTGGACGCAAGCGCACCATGAGCGTGGCATGTAAATGGCATTGTAGATGACATGCATGCCAAGATTTTCATGTTACCACCTGCCACTTATGTTCGTTATACAGTCCTGTCACTCAATACCAAATTTGGTGTATATCAAGCTAACGAAACGGCCGCGAGCGCGCCATGAGCGTGGCATGAAAGTCATGTCGCACATGACAAGTCATGTTTTCCATATTATCACTTGTCATTTATGTTCGTCATACAGTCATGTCACTCAATGCGAAATTTGGTGTATCTCAAGCTAACGAAACGGCCGCGAGCAAGCCATGAGCGTTACATGCAAGTCATGTCGCACATGACAAGTCATGATTTCCATATTACCACTTGTCATTTATGTTCGTCATACGGTCATGTCACTCAATACCAAACTTGGTGTATATCAAGCTAACGAAACGGCCTCGAGCGCGCCATGAGCTTGGAATGCAAGTCATGTCGCTCATGAAGTCATGATTTTCATATTACCACTTGTCATTTATGTTCGCCCTGCAGTCATGTCACTCAATCCCAAATTTGGTGTATATCAAGCTAACGAAACGGCCGCGAGAGCGCCATGAGCGTGGCATGTAAATCATACTGTTAATGACAAGTTAGTCATGATTTTCATGATATGACCAGCCATTTATGTTCGTCATACAGTCATGTTATGGCATACCAAATTTGGTATAAATCCCATTAACGATACGGCCAGGAGAGCACAAAGTCGTAGGCGGCTAGATAGATAGCTAGCTAGCTAGATAGCTAGATAGATAGATAGATAGATACGCTCAAAGTCGCCGAAGTTCGCTAAGAAATGCTTCGCATTTAAAAGGTTCCGTCATCGAACCGCCGACCTCTTGGTCCTCAGCAACAAATGCCGAGCACGCTATCCACTGCGCCACGGCAACAGACTCTAACGGCTTTAAAAACGCGCCTTTTCCTATTTGCTCTCACAGTGTTCTTGGTCAGTGGGGTGGTGTCACCCTTTTGGAGTGGGAAGTTAAAGTAATTCATCATAACTGTAGCCTCCCGCGATTAGCAGCTGCAAAGCATGTTGTAACGCATCCGTCCCATTTGGCGCGTTTTCAATAGACGCGCAATTGTCAGCGCCTTAACACAACCGCGAGGTGGCGACCTTAGCCCAAGCGTCGTTAAAGCGTCGGTCTCGCTCATAGCGTCCATCCAAACCAAAAATAGGTCTGCGATGCGTGCCTGCCTCACCTGGCTGTTATACCGCATTCCTCGCTTACGCTCGCCCCGAGAAAAAAACTGCGGCGGGGCTACAGGGTCGACCCACGACTCACTTAGCGTTTCCCTCTAGTTCGACCGTGGTGTTCAATCACACTGACATGCCGCTGAATGGCGACCTTATCCAGAGTACTGCGTCCAATATGCGACGCTCTTCTGTCTATCACGCCTCTTTCTCTGATTACACTCTAGCCGTTAACATCTACAGCCATACTGTAAAAAATGTATGTTAAATAACATAAAATTTACAGGTATTTTCTGTTTTATCCTACATGAAATTACTTGGATTCGGCAAAAATGGATACTCTGTTTTTTAAATGATGTAATTTTTCAGTGAAACCTTGTAAACAAATAGTTACTGTAAATATCAGAGCCACTTCGTAATAAATACAAAATGTTGTTAGATTATACCTGTTCTTTCATATAAAAGTCATGTTAGAGCTCTCAAGACCCTGGCATCACATCAATTCGCATGAAAAGTTTTCTATCGTGCTTCATCCGCTGCAAAAGTGCGACGCTTGGTAAAATAAAAGCCTTCTCTAGAGCAAAGCGTGAACCCGACATTGACCATCTTGGAAATTAGTAAAATTCAGACTTCGAGAAAAATTAATGCCAAACTCGACAAATACCAGATGCATGTCGGCGGTCGTGTGATGTGCCTTCTGTTGAGAGATTCTACATGATAAGTGAACGCTGAGAAGGAAATGAAAGGTGTTGCGCCGATGCCGCACTACACTCAATTTGCAGGGAATGCCGCAAAGCATTGCGGATTCTGGACGCCATTGAGAACAAAGCGTGCACTACTTTATTATTTGAACTTGGTGCTAGGAAGTGAAAATTTTTATAGAATAACAGAAAAAATGTGTGCAAATACAAAAAACCTGTTTTCTGGGAAGAAATTAGAAACAAAAAATCTCTGTAGAAAAGCAGAAAAAGTAATAACAGAGAATGTACGCAAAACTACAGAAAACTACTAATACAGAAAACAGACAAGAACAGAACTGTTATGTCACTAAATCTGCCATGCATTTTCTGTTTTTCTCACAGGATTTTTTTTACAGTGCACCATAATGGTTGGTTTAACCATTGATCATGGATGTTAGTCGTGGGGATGGAGATGTACCGCCAAGCGTCAACGTGGGTGCATCCAGGTTGAACGGTGCTATAGCTGCCAAACACCAATATACATTGTATCAATGTACAGTAAACATTCAATTACCTCTGTAAGGGCACGCTTATCTTTCTTGTTCTACCGATTCCTAGTGACGGAGGGATCAACCAATGTTTTTTTCTCTCTTTCTTTGTGTGTCTCTCTCTCTATTTTCTCTTTCTCTTTCTTTCTACCTTTTTTTTCTCTCTCTCTTTCACGTGTTTCACGTGCTCCACTTCGTCGAGCAGAGTTTTCGTTTAACGCTTGCACCTGCTGTACTCGGTAGTGGCGCTTGCCCAGTTCCTGGGTTGCATACAAACCTGAGGAGTTTTGCTCGACGGAGCACAACTTACCGATAGTGTGAAGAGCTTCATTGTAAAGAGAATGAAGAGAGCGCGTGCCGGTTCATGATGATAGTTTTTTCTACGCATTGTACACAGCAAAGTTTTTACGGCCGGCTTAAACAGCTTCGCTGTGGAAAATTGCCGAATACAGAAAATAAAAAAAAGGCTTCATATGACATGCTCTGGCAGTGCCCTGTGTTACAGGACTTCAACAACGTCACTTCTTCACTTCACTTTATTACCTTAAAGACCCCTTGGTAGGGATATTACATAGGGGTGGGAATACATTAGTTCATAATTTGTATAATACATCACTTAACACAAGAAAATAGAAAAATAGAACAACAGCGAGGACTGGGAGAGAAAGCCATCACGAGCTCAAAATTGTAAGACCAGTCTAAGGCTGTCCAGAGGGCCCTGTGAGAGAGCGGAGAGGCATGGCCTCCCGGCTCCTACATGGGATTAGCCGACAGCAAGCCAGGGGTCCTTTGTAGGACTGCACTGGCTGGCTCCTCAGGACCTTAATAAAGTTCCTTGTCTGTCTGTCTGTCTGTCTGTCTGTCTGTCTGTCTGTCTGTCATATGACATTCATAGATTGCGAAAAAGCATTCGACTCGGTGGCGATACCAGAGGTTCTGAAGGCGTTGTGCCGGGCAAAAAGTATTGGACACATGTGTGAATGTCATAGCCAACACATGTGGAGATTCCACAGCTAATCTGCTCATCCGCGAGAAAAGCAGGAAAAAAGCGATCGAGACCGGGGTCCGACAAAGAGATGCAATTTCTCCAAGGCTATTCACTGCTTATGAAAAAGTATTCGAAATAAATAAATAAAACAAAATTGTAATTTTTGGCGAGACTGGTTTTGAACACGACTACCCCCGGTCAGAGGAATGCGTCATAACGACTAGGCTATGTGCCCACGCTTGCAGAACATGCATTTATGGGAAGCGTATGATTGCAGTGTTGTATGTGTTCAATGTGAACTTGCTATGGCCGAGAGAAAGAGAAAATGAGAGCGACAGAGAGAGAAAAAGAGAATGAAATAGAGATAGAGAAAGAAAGAGAGAGATAAAGAAAGAGGGAAAGAGAACGAGAGAAAAAAAAGCCGGCAGATCCCACGCACTGTAGGAATCGATGTAATGCGAAGCAGCCAGGAAGGAGCAAATAATGCTTTACATAATTTGCATGTCATGTTTTACATGTTACGACCTGTCATTTGTGTTCGTCATACAGTCACGTCGCGATATACCAATTTTGGTGTATGTCAAGCTAGCGAACTGGACGCAAGCGCACCATGAGCGTGGCATGTAAATGGCATTGTAGATGACATGCATGCCAAGATTTTCATGTTACCACCTGCCACTTATGTTCGTTATACAGTCATGTCACTCAATACCAAATTTGCTGTATATCAAGCTAACGAAGCGGCCGCGAGCACGCCATGAGCGTGGCATGCAAGTCATGTCGCACATGACAAGTCATGATTTCCATATTACCATGTCATTTATGTTCGTCGTACAGTCATGTCACTGAATACCAAATATGGTGTATCTCAAGCTAACGAAACGGCCGCGAGCGCGCCATGAGCGTGGCATGCAAGTCATGTCGCACATGACAAGTCATAATTTTCATATTACCACTTGTCATTTATGTTCGTCATACAGTCATGTGACTCAATCCCAAATTTGGTGTATGTCAAGCTAACGAAACGGCCGCGAGCGCGCCATGAGCGTGGCATGTAAATCATACTTTTCATGACAAGTTAATCATGATTTTCATGATATGACCAGCCATTTATGTTCTTCTTACAGTCATGTTATACCATACCAAATTTGGTATAAATCCCATTAACGATACGGCCAGGAGAGCACAAAGTCGTAGGCGGCTAGATAGCTAGATAGATAGATAGATATGCTCAAAGTCGCCGAAGTTCGCTAATAAATGCTTCGCATTTGAAAAGAGAGATACCAAAACAAAGAGGGAAAGAAAGAAAGAGAAAGAGCGATCGAAAGCAAAAATTGGCAAAGCTTTCACTAAGCCGAGCAAGCCTTGAAACAGCGAAACTGGACGATTCTGAAAACTAATCTGGTTGTTTCTAGGTTGTTTCTAGGCCTTAGCTAGATGATGTAGGTTGTTTCCAGGTTGCTTCTAGGTCGTTGCTAGGCTTTAGCTAGGTGATGCTAGGTTGTTTCTACGTTGATTCTCAGCGCAGAGAGGTTCGAGTTAAACGGACAGACAGCCAGAGACACGACACGGATGACCTAACTCCAGAGACAAACCCGTGCTGAAACCAAGCATTCACACCTGTTATAGGTCTTCCTTTTTCGTTACCTAGTATTATCTCGCTGAGCGTATTCGGGGTACTTGGCTCGCCGCCGTCGCTTCCCAGCCACTTGTTGTTGGGCTAACTCTTGCCTTCTTCATTTTTAGTGTACCAGTGGTGAGTAGTGGATATTCACCCAATTTCTCTAGCCCATGCCCGTTTACGATAATGAAAGTTTTTGGTTCGTCGGACAAGGATCGATTTGGATAAGCAGCTTCGCTGTTAAAAAAGTAACCTTTATTGGCGAGGCGGCAATTTAACACGTGCAGCCACGGTCCGAAGGCCAAGACTAACAAATGGCACACACAAACAGTTAGGTGCTAAAAGTTAATGTGGCTCTGCTAAAAAATCGCTTCGTCTTTGCTTAACTTTTCAATGGACCCCCTGGCAAGAAGCGCACCTGATCCAAACGCCGCTCTTGATCTATGTCGGCTTTTGACCAATAGCATGCTATGAGCTGTTCGACGTCAAACAGCAGGCTACGCTTTGGCCCCTTAGAATGTAAGGTACGTGTTGCTGTAGTACGTGTTAGCTTGAAGCTGCGGTATTGGTTTTCGCGTTGTTTTTCACTACTGCTGCATTCCATGCTCGTAGCCTACCAAACCGGGCCTTAACTTTACAGGCGCTAATACGTATACGCGCAGGTTGAGAATATTTCTGCGAGCGTTGAGACGTCTAAGCAAGCGCGAACCTATTTGACACAGCTGACATCTAGACAATACGATCATCCGCACTTCAGTGCACTCCCACATTTATTAAAGATATCTACTCCCACAGCAAGGGAGAAAGTTTTACGATTTGGTTTGATTTATAACGAAAGAGAGCACAACTGTATATGCGGAAGAATAGAGAAGGACCAGCGCACATTCGGAAATGAAAGTTTATTGGAAAACGAATAAGCAAATCGCACACTTTGTCAGCAGATGCCAAAAAGTACATAGAACGAACCAACAATTCTAACAACACATGTCATCATCATCATCAGCCGGACTACGCCCACTGCAGAGCAAAGGCCTCTCCCAAGTTCCGCCAATCAACCCGGTACTGTGCTTTCTGCTGCCACGTTATACCTGCAAACTTCTTAATCTCATCTGCCCATATAATTTTCTGTCTCCCCCTCACGCGTTTGCCTTCTCTTGGAATCCAGTCAGTTACCCTTAACGACCAGCGGTTATCCTGCCTGTGCGCTACGTGCCCGGCCCATGTCCATTTCTGCTTCTTGATTTGAACTATGATATCCTTAGCCCCCGTTTGTTTCCTGACCCTACTCTTCCCTCTTCCTGTCTCTTAAGGTTACACCTATCATTTTCCTTTCCATTGCTCGCTGCGCCGTCCTTAAGTTGAACCTTGTTTGTGAGCTTCCAGGTTTCTGCTCCGTAGGTAAGTACCGGTAAGATGCAGCTGAACTTTGAACTTGAACTTTGAACTTTATTTCGCATCTATACATGGTACAGATAACAGGAACACAGACAAAAAAAAATTGGCGGCGTATCTGCGTGCTTCGCTGCAAATGTCGTCGAAAGACGATAGTCTTGTGCCGACTGCACTGCATGAGCGGCATGAGTACCACAATTTAATAGCTGGGCTAGCCGCTGGGCTCGTTTTTCGGACGTTTTCCGGGCACGCTTAGACGGACGCCGGCGTTTCTCCGCTGAAATTTGGTCGTCGGTCTTGTCTCTGCGTTCTCTGATCATGTCTTGTAGAGTGGGTCGTATTTCATCAAGCGGCCATATATGTTTTGCCTTGCCTGAGACAGCGCTCTTCTACGATGAATCAGCCGCATCTGGCTGGCATTGATAAAACAGAAGAGGACGCCATCTACAGCGCTACCGGGGAACATCGGCTTGTGTTGAACTATGCTGCTGCCAGGTGGCAGCACCACAGCGTCGAAGTTAAATCACTGGGCGGAGACTTGTTTTGTACACAGCGGCGCATTTTCAGCGCCGCGTAATAAACACTAGGATCTTTATAATTACGTATCTATAGATTTTGTTTTAAAGGAACACTGTGAATAGTACTAAGGTATTGATGTTGTGCCTCAGGTATGCGTAATATTTTATTTTTAATTGCCCACGCTCACCCGTATGAACACATGCCCCTCGGTCAAGATTGGAGGTCGTAAGGCAGGGGGGTTAAACTTTGGCCAGCTAGCTGAATCGTGCGACGTGCCGACAAACAGAGAAACAGACAGACAGACAGACCAAAATTTCTCCGTGTAGGTATCCCAAGAAAGATTATCGTCTTTAAAAGCCACATTACGGCTTGACGAGGTCTGTATCCCTTTTTTGGCAACAAACAGTACACGGGCGAAATCAAAAGTACAATGCATAAACAGATTCATGTACAGAGGCAAAAAAAAAACTGCACAAAAGACATGGCTAAACATTAATTACTCCAAAAAAAATGTGTTTCTGCAGCTTTCAGGAAAAAGAAAAAACAGTAAAATAGAGATAATTTAAAAAACACTTGTATCAGAAACGTCGAACTAATTCATGTATAAAGTTTGAAACGCGACGCTTAAACACTTTCATTATAAGAATATACAAAGAATATACATAATAAACATACAAGCATACTAAATATTCGCTAACGAATGTACAAAAGTTCACAAACGCGTCGCCGTTTACTTTTAACATAAATGCATGTTCATTGAAAACACAATTATGAATAAGATGTATGATCGGCACATCCACATCCTTCGAGAGAAGAAATATGGCAATTAATGAAGAGAGTTAAGTAAAGATGGTAAGGCATGATGTAGCATTTGTTTTCCATAATTTGTTCTAAAATGTGGAACATGCCAGGTTTCTTTGTGACGTGTACTGAACGTGCTTGAATTTAATGTGAGTCTTGACAGATGCTCTAGAAAACCCATGCTATTTTTTCTTTCCATTAAAAAACGTTTTTGCAAAATTGTATTGTATACTGCCTTTATTGGCATGATATCTAACTGGTCAAAAATAGGATCAGTGTGTGCATCGAATGGATCATTTGAAATCATTCGAACGGCTTTCTTTTGCAACAGGAATAAAATGTTGATGTTAGAGCCAGTTGTGTTGCCCCATACGAGATGACAATAGTTGATATGGGATAAAAAAAGAGAATTATAAAGTAAGAGCTTCACTTTTAATGGCAACAAGAGGCGTAATATTGCTAGTATACCTGTAACTCGAGCAAGCTTATTGGCAATAATGTTGACATGTTCATTCCATAACATGTTTTCCTGAAAAATGACGCCTAAACTTTTGACCGAAGGTACTACTTCTATCACGGAAGTTCCTATTTGAAGACATCCATGGACCACTTGTTTTTTTGTTCTTTGGTTGAAAAAGCACGCCTTTTGTTTTGGTAGCATTAATAGTTAGTGAGTTTAGTAAACTCCACTTGTTGATTTGTTCTAGAATATCATTAGCAGTGCTGATTAGTTCTGCAACGTTTCTGGAAGTCATAAATAAACTGGTGTCGTCCGCATAGATAACAAATCGCGCCGTAGTGTTGATATTCGTTAAATCATTTATATAAATGTTAAACAATAGTGGTCCAAGTATGCTTCCTTGGGAAACTCCAGCACGTATCGGTAAATTTTTTGAATAGTGATTGCCTATAACAACAGTTTGGTACCTATATTGCAGATAACTTCTAATTAAATTCAGAAATGTTCCCCTAAAGCCGTAAATCTCAAGTTTTGTTAATAAAGTGTTGTGATTGATGGTGTCGAAGGCCTTTGAAAAATCAATGAATATGCCAAGGGTAACCAAATTTTCTTCAAAGCCTCGCAGAATTATTTCTTTTTGAGTCAATAATGCTAACTCAGTTGAGCGACCTTTTCTAAATCCAAATTGAAAATCTGTAAGCAGATTGTGCTTGTTACAAAATGAGGTTATTCTTACATTTATCAGCTTTTCGAGACATTTAGAAAAAATAGGCAGGATTGATATTGGCCTATAGTTTGAGAACTTGTTTCGGTCGCCAGATTTGAAAAGTGCTGTTCCTTTCGCGATTTGTATGCGCCTTGGAAATATGCCGTTCGCCAGCGAAAGATTGTACACGTGCTCTAAGACAGGACTGATTAGATCTAGTACATGCTTTGCTGGGCGAATCTGCAGATCATCGATATCTATATATAGATATATAGCTGTTATATACCTTCCTCTATAGGGATAGTGGTAGACTACTATTCATGATTTGAGAATGCTTGCCGAATGTGCTCCACCCCATCCTTATTCTTCTAGTTATTTCACCCTCATGGCTTGGCTCCGCTGTATATATGTACACCCTTGCAAGCGTCCTCAGCTGTGCTATAGGTGGATTCATTTTACGCTACGTTAACCGCTCTTTTTTATATTTAATTTCTTATGAACGCCTTTTCAGGTGGATGTGTATGACAATCATAAAATAAAAAAAACAAAAGGACTGATAACGCAGAAGAAAGCACCGGTATCGAATACGCGCAGCAGAACAGCCGTGACAGCCGAGGACACTTGCACATGGCTGCGCATAGCACGCATGAGCATACTCTTGACAATTCCTCTCATGTGCTCCGTTGTAAGGTGATGTTTACCTAACCCTTTCAGACGCCACCTATGAAGAACAGTCTGTAAATGTGTAAAATTGATTCAACGTTATTTCAAGGCACTAGGTGTTCTATTGCAACAAAAAATAATGTCATAATATGGTGATTTATGTGTGTTATGGTAACTAATCCAAATTAAGTAGTAATTAAATATCTATTTTTCCTGAAGTCATTGATGCCATGTTTTGGCATAAATAGAATGAAATCTCAGGTTAGAAATATAGCGCAAAATCATTTTTGGTTATGTTCACTTTGAGCAAAGAAAAACTATATTTTTCACATGGCTCGCAGGAAGCGGCACGTCGAACGACTCGCTGAACGTGGTAGTGCCCTAAGCAAAGTGATCATATGCATCAGTACACTGCAAAATGAAGTTTAATGAAGACAAATTCGGAGGAGGTTCAATTCATCGAAAGTTCGATATATCTTGCTCGTTCTTAGCCCCTAGTTGATACTAGGGATGGTCGATTAAAATTTTTAATCGATTAATCGTTAACCGTTCATCGATTTAACCTTTAATCAATTAATTGGTTTTGATGTGAGGTTTTAATCGATTAATCGACTTTTTTGATGGGTGCTTTAAAAGGGACACCTTATTGTTTGAGAGGTATTGTTTGTGTGTGACCTCGACCGAAGTCTTTCTATCAGACGCGCAGAGGTCACATGTGCACCTTTGCGCCTTCGTGAAATTCCTCACTTTCGGCCAATGGACACGGGGGCCCCGTCGTCTTTGGGTTATGTCACGGATTGAAGGATCTGTAGCCATCATCCATGGACGATTCGGCAGCATGTCGTATTTTCTCGAAGTCTGGCTACTCGAGCGCACCGATATCGGAGGCGTTTCCGGCCACCACACTGGTCGAAAAGACGCACCGGAAACATGCAGCGTGGCCGAGGGTTAGGAAATCCCTCGAAAGGCAAAGCAGATAATATCTAATAATATCTGGGGTTTAACGTACCAAAAAAGGCAAAGCAGAGACGAGGAGGAAGATGAAGTAAATGAGAGGCTCGCACTCGTAGGGAGGTCATGTTTTCTCCGATTTTCCTTTAGATATTGCGGAAGCCCTCGATAATACTATAATTGCGGACTAATGTGATCTCTTCCTTGAGGTCGCCTATGCGAAATTTCACAGCAACATACTGGCCTCAAACAGACCATCGGTACAGGAATCTGGGGGAAGTAGAGTGACAGGAGTTTTTGCCTCCCGGTTAAAATGAGCGGCAGCTGCACCAGCGTAATCCACCTATTTCACCTCCTCATTGCCCAACTCGGCTCTACGCGCATATCTTCAATCGTGTGTACAGCCGCAACTGTAATAATAATAATAATAATAATAATAATAATAATAATAATAATAATAATAATAATAATAATAATAATAATAATAATAATAATAATAATAATAATCTGGTGTTTTACGTCCCAAAACAACGATATGATTATGAGGAACACCGTAGTGAAGGGCTCAGGAAACTTCGACCACCTGGGGTTCTTTTACGTGCACCTAAGTCTAAGTACTCGGGCTTCATGCATTTTCGATTCCATCGAAAAAGCGGCGGCCGCGGCCAGGATTCGATCCCGCGACCCTCGGGTCAGCTGTCGAGCTCCGCAACCACTAGAATACCGTGGAGCCCGAACTATAAGCGTTCGGGCTCCACGGTCAGGCATTAGAACATAGTCTTTTGCGACTGTCCTCCTTTCGCGTCACAGCAGAAGACGGGGGGCCTCTATAGGCTCGCTGACGTGTGACAGCAAGCGTTAGCTGAAAGCAGCACTTTTCCGGGGTCTGTACGGCCATTTTCACAATCCGCGAGTGCGATTCCTTGAGCTGCATATCCGCTCAACTAAAGGCGGCACCTGTTGTGCTTCGTGTGGAGACGAGGTCCTAGTTGCAAGTGCTAGGGTTAATCTATTATACGTGTTTATGTCAAGAAAGCAGCTGAGTCTACATTTTCCGCGTCATAGCGCAAGAAAACTACGCTTGAACACGCTGTTTGCCGAAGTGACTAACACGTATAAATTGGGCTAACTGCATCGCAGGAATGCTAGCTTTAAAATCATGATATATATATATATATATATATATATATATATATATATATATATATATATATATATATATATTGTCACGTGGTTGTGACGTCGACGAAGGCAGCAGGCGACTTGTCCAAAATGAAACTGTTTATTAGGCCGAACTTGTGGCCGGTAAACAGAAAGTAGGATTACAGTAATACACGCTGGCACTGATAGCGGCGTACAGAGCGTCGGCCGGCGAACAACTGAACATCGTTGGAGCGCGCCGGCTTTTATGCATCACGCGTCGAACATTCTAGCCTTATCACTGGTCATCGCGCAAGCTCAGGAACAATCTCGAGTGGTCGCGTCTTGCGCGCAATCTTAACAAAACGATCTACAATAATCGCGAAGGTTCTAGAACAATAAGGCGCGGTTTGAGCTGAGCTTTGCTGACGGTCTTTGTGGGCGAAAACCGAACACAACAAAAGTGAAAATAAGAATAGCGCGTGGCAATGCCCCCCTCTGAAAAGGCATCGTCCCGATGCTTAAAACAGAACACGGGGGGAAAATGCATGCAACAATAAATAACAACAATAAAGAAAGAAAGTACAATAATTAAGCAATAAGTGCAGTCCTCTGGTTTGCTAACGCGCGTAATACGGCTTGAGGCGCACGACATGGACGACTTCAGGTCGCGCACGGCGCCGTTGAGAGTTCGTTATGCCGTCCGGGACGACCTCGTAGTCCAGAGCACCGAGACGTCGAAGCACCTTGTACGGCCCGAAGTATCGCCGAAGGAGTTTTTCACTAAGTCCACGTCGGCGTATCGGTGTCCACACCCAAACGCGGTCGCCGGGCTGGTATTCCACGAAGCGTCGTCGAAGATTGTAACGGCGGCTGTCGGTCGTCTGCTGATTCTTGATCCGCAGGCGGGCGAGCTGTCGTGCTTCTTCGGCGCGCTGTAGGTAGACGGTCACGTCGATGTTTTCCTCATCGGTGACGTTCGGTAACATGGCGTCGAGCGTCGTTGCCGGGCTCCGTCCGTAGACCAACTTGTATGGCGTCATCTGCGTCGTTTCTTGCACGGCCGTGTTGTATGCGAAGGTCACGTACGGTAGGATGGCGTCCCACGTCTTGTGTTCGACGTCGACGTACATGGCCAGCATGTCGGCGATGGTCTTATTTAGACGCTCGGTCAGGCCGTTGGTCTGTGGGTGGTAGGCGGTGGTCCGGCGGTGACTTGTTTAGCTGTACCTTAGGATCGCCTGAGTTAGGTCCGCGGTAAAGGCCGTACCTCTGTCGGTAATGAGGACCTCTGGGGCGCCATGACGCAGTACGATGTTCTCGACGAAGAACTTTGCTACCTCGGCGGCACTGCCCTTGGGCAGGGCCCTTGTCTCGGCGTAGCGGGTGAGGTAGTCAGTAGCTACGACGATCCACTTGTTTCCGGAATTCGACGTCGGGAACGGCCCCAGTAAGTCCATGCCGATTTGCTGGAACGGCCGGCGAGGTGGCTCGATGGGTTGCAGAAGTCCGGCTGGCCTAGTCGGTGGTGTCTTCCGTCGCTGACAATCTCGGCAAGTCCTCACGTAGTGGGTGACGTCGGCAGTGAGGCGAGGCCAGTAGTACTTTTCTTGTATCCTTGCCAGCGTACGGGAAAATCCAAGGTGTCCAGCCGTCGGGTCGTCATGCAAAGCACGCAGAACTTCTGGTCGTAATGCCGAAGGTACTACGAGGAGGGAGTCGGCCCGAAGTGGCGAGAAGTTTTTTCTTTAGCAGAACGCCGTTGCGCATGAAAAACGACTCCAGTCCTCGTCTGAATACCTTTGGAGCCACGGTGGCTTTGCCCTCGAGGTATTCCATAAGGCCCTTGAGTTCCGGATCGGCGCGCTGTCGCTCGGCGAAGTCGTCGCCACTTATGGTTCCCAGGAAGCCGTCATCATTCTGGTCGTCCAGCGGTGGTGGGTCGACGGGGGCACGAGACAGGCAGTCGGCGTCGGAGTGTTTTCTTCCGGACTTGTAAACGACGGTAATATCGAATTCTTGAAGTCTCAGGCTCCACCGTGCGAGGCGACCAGAAGGGTCCTTCAAGCTAGCTAGCCAACACAAGGCGTGGTGGTCGCTCACAACTTTGAAGGGCCTGCCGTAAAGGTAAGGGCGAAACTTTGATGTAGCCCAGATGATGGCAAGGCACTCCTTTTCTGTTGTGGAGTAGTTGGCCTCTGCCTTTGATAGCGACCGGCTAGCATAACTGATAACCCTTTCCAGTCCGTCCGTCCTCTGCACAAGGACGGCGCCGAGTCCTACGCTGCTCGCGTCGGTGTGCACTTCTGTTTCGGCGTGTTCGTCGAAATGCGCAAGTAACGGGGGCGTTTGCAGGCGTCGTTTTAGTTCTTGAAATGCTTCCTCCTGCGGCGTTTCCCACTTGAACTCGACGTCGGTCCTGGTGAGGTTAGTGAGAGGCTCGGCGATGCGGGCGAAGTTTTTAACGAACCGCCTGTAATAGGCACACAAGCCGAAAAATCGACGCACGGCCTTCTTGTCAGTGGGTGGCGGAAAAGCAGCGATGGCGGTTGTCTTTTGCGGGTCGGGGCGTACTCCGGATTTGCTTATCACGTGGCCCAAGAACAAAAGTTCTTCGTACGCGAAGCGGCACTTCTCTGGCTTGAGAGTGAGTCCGGACGTCTTGATTGCCTGAAGTACAGCTTCAAGGCGTCGCAGGTGCTCATCGAAGTTCGAGGAAAACACAACGACGTCGTCTAAGTACACAAGGCAAGTCTGCCACTTCAAGCCAGCCAGTACAGTATCCATAACGCGTTGGAAGGTCGCGGGGGCCGAGCAAAGACCAAAAGGCATGACCTTAAACTCGAACAGGCCGTCTGGTGTTATAAAGGCAGTCTTTTCTCGGTCTCTCTCGTCGACTTCGATTTGCCAGTAGCCCGTCTTCAGGTCCATCGACGAAAAGTACTTCGCGTTGTGGAGTCGATCCAGGGCGTCGTCTATCCGTGGGAGGGGGTACACGTCCTTCTTCGTGATCTTGTTCAGGCGACGATAGTCGACGCAGAAACGTAGCGTCCCGTCCTTCTTCTTCACCAACACCACGGGAGACGCCCAGGGACTCTTGGACGGCTGGATTATGTCGTCGCGTAGCATTTCATCGACTTGCTTCTTTACGGCTGCGCGTTCTCGCGTCGAAACTCGGTACGGGCTCTGGCGGAGTGGCCTCGCATTTTCCTCTGTAATGATGCGATGTTTTGCGACTGGGGTCTGTCGAATTCTTGACGACGACGAGAAGCAGTCCTTGAATTGCAAGAGCAGACTTTTGAGCTGGTCTTGCTTGTGCTTCGGGAGGCTCGGGTTGACGTCGAAATCTGGTTCGGGACCTCGATTCGTCGAAGCAGGTTTGGCAGCATCGAAGAGGGCGAAAGCATTGCTGGCGGCCACGCATTCATCGATGTAAGCGACCGTCGTACCAATGTTTAGGTGCCTATATTCGTGGCTGAAGTTTGTCAGCACTACCTTTGCTTTACCGTCACGCAGCTCGGCTATACCTCTTGCGACGCAAATTTGACGGTTCAGGAGTAGGTGCTGATCGCCCTCGATGACGCCTTCAAGGTTCGCAGGGTTTTCGGTGCCGACGGAAATAATGATGCTGGAGAGCGGCGGAACGGTCACCTGCTGTTCTATCACATTCAATGCATGGTTCCCTGGCGTCGCGAGAGGCGGGAGCGCTTTGTCTGAGGTTAGTGTTATGGACTCAGACCTTAGGTCGATGACGGCGCCGTGGTCACTTAGGAAGTCCATTCCAAGCATCACATCCCTGGAGCAGTTTTGTAGGATTACAAAGCTCGCAGGATAAGTCCGGTTACTGACGGTGACTCTCGCCGTGCAGACTCCAACCGGCGTTATCAGGTGGCCTCCAGCTGTCCGGATTTCGGGTCCACTCCAAGCGGTCTTTACTTTCTTCAGCTTGGCGGCGAATGACCCACTGACGACGGAATAGTCGGCCCCAGTGTCGATGAGAGCGGTCACTCCGTGGCCGTCGATAAGAACGTTGAGGTCGGTAGTTCGTCGTCTCGCGTTGCGGTTAGGTCGCGGCGTCGGGTCACGGCTGCGTCGGTTTGTTCCGCCGGTTCCACGTTGCGTAGTGATGTCTTCTTCGGGCTGCGGAGTTTCCACGCCAGGGCCTCGTTCGTCTTGTGACGGGTTCTTTAGATTTCCTTGCGGCGGCGGCGGAGGATCTTCGGTAGTTCGTCGTACAGCAACCGCACCTCCATCGGTTGCTGCCCTTAGTTTTCCGAGTAAGGGCTAGGAGATCGGCCCCGATTTGGGCCAGCGTACTGCCGGCGGTGCGGTGACATGTAGCGGCCAGGCGACGGCGAGCGGGAGGGTCGTCGGGGTGTCCACTGAGCACCTGCGAGGTAGTCGGCGATGTCTTGCGGTCGTTCACCCCGCTGTGGGCGAGGCGCGTTGACGGCGAAACCTCGTAGCCCCATCTGTCGGTACTGGCACCGGCGGTAGGTGTGGCCAGCCTCTCCGCAGTGGTAACAAAGTGGTCGGTGGTCAGCGGCGCGCCAAACGTCGGTCTTTCTCGGCGTGTACCGCTGGCCGGCAGGCGGTCGAGATGGCGGCGGTGGTGGCGGCGGCGGCGTCTGGCGACGATAGTGCGGCTGCGCGGCGTCCTGACGGGGGCGTGGAGGGGGGTGCACTGCGTCGGGCTGCAGCAGCATAGCTCAGGGCCTGCGGCTGTGCCTGTAGTGGCTCAGGGGTGCCGAGCGACTGCTGGAGTTCTTCACGAACTATCTCAGCTATCGAATCCACCTGAGGTTGCGATCTGGGGAACATCTTCCGCAGCTCCTCCCGCACGACCGCCCGTGATGGTTTCGCGGAGGTCGTCGGTCCCCAGCGCTTGAACATCCGCGTAGCTCGTCGTAGGCAGGCGGCGGTTGTATTGCCTGTTGCGGATTTCTAGCGCTTTCTCAATCGTAGTGGCCTCCGAAACGAATTCCGAGACCGTCTTCGGGGGGTTGCGCACAAGTCCGGCGAAAAGTTCTTCCTTTACTCCTCTCATGAGGAACCGAACCTTTTTTCCTCGGACATGTCAGCGTCGGCGTGTCGGAAAAGCCGCGTCATCTCCTCCGTAAAGATGGTGACACTCTCATTCGGGAGCTGCACTCGTGTGTCCAGTAAAGCGGCGGCCCTTTCCTTTCGGACGACGCTCGCGAACGTCTCCAAGAAAGCGCCGCGAAAGAGGTCCCATGTTCGAAGCGTGGACTCCCGGTTCTCGAACCAGGTCCTTGCTGCGTCCTCCAAATAAAAGTAAACATGACGCAGTTTGTCCTCGGCGTCCCAGTTGTTAAATATTGAGACTCTTTCGAACGTCTCCAGCCAGGTGTCGGGGTCTTCAGTAGGCGATCCATGGAACCTCGGTGGCTCTCTGGGTGGCTGCATAACGACCGTTGCAGGGGACACAGCGGCCGTCATCGTGCCTGTCGTCCTAGTCGCCGTAGCTTTTGGCTTGTCCGGCAGTAGTCCGTGCTGCGGGGGTAGTCCTTTCAGCCTGCGGCTGGCTCGACCGTCACTGATGGTGTCGGTGTCTTCTTCGCGACGTAGGCTCGGTTCACGGCTTGACGGGGGCGTCCGGTACATGAAAGGAGCAGCACCTCCACCAGATGTCACGTGGTTGTGACGTCGACGAAGGCAGCAGGCGACTTGTCCAAAATGAAACTGTTTATTAGGCCGAACTTGTGGCCGGTAAACAGAAAGTAGGATTACAGTAATACACGCTGGCACTGATAGCGGCGTACAGAGCGTCGGCCGGCGAACAACTGAACATTGTTGGAGCGCGCCGGCTTTTATGCATCACGCGTCGAACATTCTAGCCTTATCACTGGTCATCGCGCAAGCTCAGGAACAATCTCGAGTGGTCGCGTCTTGCGCGCAATCTTAACAAAACGATCTACAATAATCGCGAAGATTCTAGAACAATAAGGCGCGGTTTGAGCTGAGCTTTGCTGACGGTCTTTGTGGGCGAAAACCGAACACAACAAAAGTGAAAATAAGAATAGCGCGTGGCAATATATATCAGGCGGACAGCTGAGCTAGTTGGTATATAGAATAATGAAAATTGATTGTTAGCATCCTTGTCCCCTCTACGCTAGTAATCATGTTTCAGTTTAATATCTATGGTAAGCAATAATATTTTATTTGCTAAGAAATAAGATATAACGGTAATATGACCCATACAAGAAATAAACAACGCAATTACAATTTGGAACTTCTTGGACCACTGTGTAGTGCCGTTGAAGAAGAAAAATAAAATAAAATCTGCCCAGAACCCCAATATGATTATGAGGGACGCCGAAGTGGAGGGCTCCGGAAATTTCGACCATCTGGTGTTCTTCAACGTGCTCTGACATCGCACAGTACACGGGCCTCGAGCGTTTCGCCTCCATCGAAATGCGACCTCCGCGGACGGGTTGGAACCCGCGAACTTCGGGTCAGCAGCCGAGCGCTGCAACAACTGATCCACCATGGCGGACCTGAGAGTTAAATAAAATACCCAGAAAGTTGCCGTAGGCACCGCAGGCGAAGAAATTCGCTAGTTTATCAAAGGCAAGGAGAGCTGAGTGTATGCGATGAAACACGATGAAACAGCGCGGAGCCGAAAACGAACGCAAACAAAATATGCAATTATACACTCTAAACAGAAAAACGCCCAGGTGGGAGTTTTTGGCTTGTCCTCTAGATCACACCCATCTGTACATCTTTCTATGCCCACAAGATGGGTGTAAATAAAAACGCCCACGGAGGGGCATATATAGGGCGTAGGTTGGGCAAAAATTTTACTCCCATTGTCACCCGCGGTGAAAAGCACACGGGGTTTTATGGTTCTTACTTGGGAGCATTTTCGGTGTAATTAAGGTATTATTTTACCCCCTTTTGGTCGTTATAAGGGGGGCAGAACGGGAGTATTTTCACGTGACCACATTCTTTTTTTGTTTTTTTTTTTTAAATTTAATTTCGGAGTAAACAGGAGGAATCTCGGGCGTTTTAGCTTACCTTTCTTGGGAGTACTTCTGGTATTGAGTGGAAGTAACCATTGCAGCCAAAATAATTCCCTCTAAGCAAGCATTCTTGCAAGATGGCAATTTAAAAATTCAGAAGCGAGTTAAAGCTACGGTGGGGCTTATTTACGGCGGAAACACCAAAGCAAGAAATAAGGAACTTTTGAAAGTTCCCGCTTATGCACTACGAGAGCACACAGACTGAAGACTGACAGAATATTTATTGTGAACGTCAAAATGCACACATAGTACTGCTCGTGTTGTTTCTAGGAATGAGCATATTTATGGACAAGACTTGTACAGCACAGGCACGGCGCATCAGTGCCAGCCACTGATGCATGCCAACCTGTAATAAATGAATGTAATTGTGAAACAGACAACACAAATTACGAATTGTGACTGTAAAAAAACACAGAACATGCAATATTCAACTGCAAGTGCTTAATGCACTGCCTAGGCTGCTACACTGAGCTCACGAATTTATCAAGATGTTTGTGAACGCTTTGCCGGTTTGGTACAACTTGCAATGCGTCTCAAACGTACCCTGCCTGCACAAGAAGCAGCATGAGACCCGGCAGCACAGTGATGGCTTAGTAGGCAACATGCACCATGCAGCCATTGGATGCAAGAAAGAATCGCTGATTCGTGCTCATTTGATCGTTGCACAACCACGCGCGCACACGTAAATTGCAAACAGACGAGGCGACCTCCCTACCTTTCGTCCGCTATGCTCCTAAACGTAAGTTTAAAATCGCAGCAAAGTATCACCTACTCTTATCGCATCGCTTTGAGAAGAAAAACAAAATAAAGCTGTAAATTGCGAGAAAAAAAAAGAAAACATCTTATCGTTTATAGGCAATTTCAGTGAGATGAAAATTATTGAAACCGCACGCATTCTGAGTGGTCGCAGGCTGCAGCAACTTAACTACGCTCGCTCTGCTTGCAATAATTTTCTCGCCGAGTGTTGCACGCCGTCGCACGAAACACCGAGCGCTAACAGCATAAAATAACAACACACAAAAAGCAATCCAATGCGCGTGGTGATCTGAAGTTGCGATTACCACACGGCGGCCTCGCCAACCGAACTGCACATATACGTTACCTCAGCGCTATCTTTGCATGTACAGCCGCCCATTTTTTGAACCTAAGCGCGCGAGCCTCCACGATCGAGTCAAAATAAGCGCGGATTCCCGGCGTCCCAGAGTGCGGTTCCCGGAACAGCCTGGTGGAAGGCAGCTGCACAGGAATGTTCATCAGGCAGGCACACGCGCGTGTTCTCGTTCATTTCGCCGCCATGCTTCGTTATACAGCGCTTATCGACTGCGCGGTCGACGCTCGCGCGTTCAAGTTAAATAAATGGGCGGCTGTACGGTCACACGATCACAGGTATAGTTCTACGCATTCCTGATTTTCACCTCCGCTCACACACAGCTATTAAAAGTATACTCGCTTCCAAAATACAAAACACGTAGTGTCACGGAGGAAACAAGTGTTTCCGTCATCTCGAAGCTGATTACACCGCGAGCCTTTCAACAACTGATGAAGTTGCACTAGCGCGCACACACACCAAAAATAACGCACAAGTTCATTCAGAATAACTTACCATGTGTCCTCGGGCTTCAAAATTGTGGATAACACCGACGACTTCGTATGAATCGCACTGCACAACCGCCACTGATCAAAATGGCTGCCTCAACGAACGGAACGAGTCACCCAAGGCATTGGTCACCCTTCCCGCGCTCCCACGTGTTCCTCCGCTCTGCGTGTAGTTCGGCGGTCCGGGGTGCCGGAGCACGGAGTCCAAAGGCGCGCTTCTCACGAACGAAAAAGAAGAGCGTTGGCGCTGCGCGGGTTATTTAAAACTTGTCTGTTGAAGTAACTTTTGAGAAGTTGACGCTGAGGCTGAGAGCGATTCTGTTTGCTTATTAGTTCTTGACCAAATGGGCGTATTTGAATACACCCTTCTGCCCCGCGTCAATATTTTTTTTTCGGTTACTCCCCAATTTACATCAGTTAAACTCCCATATTTTCTGATTTTTGATAGTCAGGGTAAAATAGCGGTTTTAGCCCATTTTACCCCATTCCCAGGGAGTTGGTATCTTGGGCTTGGGTGGAAGAAGGGCGTATCACCTCCTAAAAACGCCCATATGGGCTAATTTCTGTTTACAGTGTACGATGCGCTCGCACGTCTGAAATATACAGAAAATAACAAACTTCACTGTTGCGAACTGACACACCGCCTTTCTGTATTCATTCAATGAATCCATAGTGCTGAAAACACAAACACAAAGGAAGAGGTCCTGCGAAGAGGACCCAGCTTTCTGAACGAATATGAATTTCCAACAGTCCATCTTTTTGAAACATAAGAATCGCTTGTGTAATTGAAGAGCGACTTGATTTTCAAGATAAGTTACACAAAGGCTCTTGGCTAAGTAGCGAGATCCTGATAACTTACCTGAAGAGGCGGATTGGTGGGTTCGGGAACGGTGTCCTCAACATTGTAATTTTAGTCATGACCATTTTTCTTCGGAGGATGACTCTTGAGACATTAATAAAGTTGGCGTGAAGCAGGTGATATCTTAAGAGTTTCCGTCGCTGGCTTCGAGTACTGCTTACCACCTTTATCACACATCACAGTCGTCGTTTTCGAATCTTCTGTGAACCTCCACACCGCGCTCCTATTGCGATTGCTCGCCGTTACGACATGACAAAGGAAGCAGTATACACACCACAGTGTAATAATAACGCAATATAGCAAGTGAGCACCACGTGAACGTTGCCGACGGTTTTACCCGCACACGATAGAAGAAATTGGGAGGGGGGGGGGGAGGAGGCGTACGCATAAGCTGTGAGCGGAGTGAAGCGGGCAAGTGCATTTCTGTCTCGTCGGGGTGGGGCCGCTTCCTACGCGCGCCTGAAGCTTTGGGGAGGGCTTAGAGGTGGACTCCGTAGGCGACGGAGACCAGGGCGAGTTCACTTCTGCCTCTTTGGGGTAGGGCCGCCGACGGCTTGGGCTCATTGTACTAGCGTACAAATATGCGCTGTAGCGAAAAAGAGTAGGTGCGCTCGACTATTGCGTATCGGCATCGCTCGTCTCGCACTCATGCGCACCGGCCAAGGGGCTGAGTTGGGAGGGGGCAGTTGCCGTAATCGATTAATCGAAGAGTTTTAATCGATTAATTCGATTAATTGAAAAGTGCAAATCGATTACGATTAATCGATTAACCGTATACCTTTAATCGATTAATCGATTAATCGTTCATCGATTTTACCATCCCTAGTTGATACAAATAGCAAAAACAAGTGGAGTACACAATAGTGTAGTAGAATGGAAAGTTGGGCAAGTTAGAAAGCTTTCATGATGTATGCAGCGCTAAAAACGAAGACGAAGGAACAATAGTGCACAGGACGAGCGCGTTTCGCAACTGAAAGATTTATTTCGTAAAACGAAACGGGAAAACACTGCATGGTATAGCGGACATGCGCAAAGCAAGAAAGTAAAGCAAACCACTTTTTTTTTTCTTCTTTTTTCCTTCCTCCCACATGCGCACCTTTAGATATTCAAACATCTCACTTGAGATTGCACGAGCCAAGTAGATAAGCAAACTCTTTGTCCGTCAAGAAAATAGACGGCTGGCTTACGCATGCGTCCCCCCATTCTCTTAATGTGAAAGGCTTCGATTACTTGACGGGTTTCTTTGCTACTGTGCCTAGAAAGCACCTCCGCATCTACGAACACCGGAGAGCAGCCACACGTGTTACAATGCGATGCTAGATGGGCTGCGTTAGGATTCTTCAAAGACTGATTATGTTCCTTTAAGCGTACATTAATACACCTGCCGCTTTGTCCCACGTACGACTTGCCGCAAGTAAGGGGGATTTGGTACACAATTCCGCGCTTACAAGGTACATAAGTGGACGCATGGTTAATTTCACATTCATCACTTTTCTTTTCACTTCCCTCCAATCTTTTGCGCTCGTCCTGTGCACTATTGTTCCTTCGTCTTCGTTTTTAGCGCTGCATATATCATGAACACAATAGTGTACATTGCGTCTCAAGGTGTTAAACATTATCTAAAGATATGCTTAAGTAAACAGCGTAGCAGACGGTGTTCGCAGTTCAGTGTGCCTTGTGCGCTGGCGTATGATCGGCAGGTCTCGTTATCTTTCGAGAACATTCTAGGACCTAGCGCTCAGCACTCGCGTGATACCGTTGAAAAACTGCGAGGACGAACCGACGAACTATCGGCATCAAATGAAACCCGAACAGTGGCAAGCATTCAAAGTGGTATAGTTCCTGCCCTTCAGTCATCACCATGGACGGGCGCGCGCATCAGGTTTGGCAGCACTGCGAATATGCGCGCCTGTCCATGGTGATAACTGGACGGCGCGCACTATGCCACAGCGAATGTTTGCCGCTGTTCGGCTTTCATTTGACGCCGATAGTACATAAAGGGAATAATATTTAGCATTCCACCAATTTCATCTTCTGCGAGAAAGCTGTGTCCTATCGGCTTTCCTTGCCCTGTAGGAAATGCAGCAGGCAAATAGTCTGTGCGCGCAGTTAAGTTCGATGCTCGAGCTTCATTCATAGACGCAATATGACGGAAAACTTAAGTTATAAAGGCTTTATCATGCTTGCATGTGATAATATGCCATGGCGTGCCGTCAGTGTTCAACCACTTCACCGCGGCCGTCCCACATACTTCTTTCCGAATTAACTTTCACGCAAGAAAATCTAAAGAATCACTATTTTCCCTTCCATAACAATAGTTTGTGCAGTCGAAAGCAACTCAGTTTACCTACACGTTAGGCTCACCGGCTCTTGAGCCATCAAACACGCCGCGGTCGCAGCCCGTTTGTTTTCCAACCAAGTACGCAGCGGTCGCCACGCGCCGCTTCAGGCGCATGCGTAGGCGTACTTATGGGAGTGGTTAATTTGCATAGCGCGTATTTCTATTGGGTCGGCATGACAGGCTTTAGACGTGGATGCACCCGAGTGGACGCCAACTGCCACATCTCTGCCAAGCACTTCAGTCCGACTTCGCTCACAAGCACGTTTGCGTTTCTGACGTATTGGTCAGCAGTCGAAAGCGGTGGAGTCGGAGGTTCTTTTCTGAATTTCTAGCTGGGCTGTCCGCGTCGCCTTTTGACGTAAGTTCCGAGACGGAAATTACATGGGCTAAAATCTGGTAAATTTGGAACCAACTGCAAACTAACGGATGAGTGGTTCGTCCCCTAGGGAATGAATAGGCTTATTCGCGTGCCGTGTGCAAAATCTCGGCATGAAAAGATTAACCGCGCGCCCATCGTCGGCTTCCGCGCTGAACGGCAGGCCAGGCAAGCACGAGAGTTATGTCGATAAGTCGCAGCGTACTCCCCGCGAGATTTTCCGGCTTATCAAAGCATCCGTCGGCAACGTCTAATCTCAGATGCCATGTCGAAGAGCCGCGCAAATCACTGTGATGACGAGAATGACCCAATAATGCGCAATTTCCACCTGAGGGTTATGACAGAATTTTGGTGTGGCACTCAGTATGCGATGAGGGGGCTCATCACTTTAACAGCTGCACTGTAGTAACGTGGCAACAGCTACCATACACGTGCGGCGGCCGAACTGTGTATAGATGGCGACGAAGCATTTAGGCCTGTGTCATTTGGTTGCCAGTAACATACGGTTCAACCACCGACACAGCATTTTTGGGGCGTCAGACTATGCCCGTGTCATTTCGGCGAATGTAACGTATATGGTTGAAGCGCTGCACATTTATATGGTAACTGTTGCCCCGTCACTATAATGCAGCTGTTTAGGTGACGGGCCCGCTTACTGCACTGGCTTCCGTTTTGCTTAGATTTCGCATAGAAACGCTCGACACCATCCCAGTCAGTGAAGGTGGGGGGACCAGGAGAGCTGATGGGCGCACTCTCGTTGCTGTCCTTCATAAGCGCCCTGATCGTCGGGCGTTCTCACAATGCCCGGGCGACGGGCGACTGTGCCAAAGCAACCCGACGCCTCGACTCGACCGCCGTGGCGAAACACGTACAGACTGGGTTTTGTCTCTACAGTACATTAGCTCTTCCGTCGCTCCCTGAAGGTCACCAAGGAGTTTTATCAATTGAATGCTTCAAACACACATTTGAAGCATTAAAAGCATGGTGCCCTCTAGAGAGCAGTGTAAGAGCTAATGCGTTAATGTTAGTTCTTCCACTGCTCCCTATAGGGCATTAGGATTTTTTGCATACGGACAGCAACACGAAAGAATTAAAGAGGTGTGCCGTACACAGCTTAGCTGTAAAACGACTGTTGCTGCGAGCTTTACGCTGAGCTTGCGCTCGTATTTTAGATGTCACATGTTTTACACGAATGCTCCTCCATATACACACTAGCTTCAAGTAGTATTTACCGATTCAAAATTTAGTTGCATTTTAATCCTTGTACGACGCAAGTAGTCGCCGCTTTCTTCACTATGCGGGCTCCCGCATCATTCGACTGCCCCACTCTGATCTCCCAGCAAAAGGTTCACACGTGCGTCGTCTTGTGAACGTTGTTCATCAGTTTAAGGTGGTAGGCCACCTTTCAATCAATTTTCAGGTTTTTTTTTTTTTGCACGCCCAAACATTCAAAAATATGTGGCAACAAAATTTATGCTCTTATAATCATTAGTTTGCGAGTTACAGCAAGTTTTTTATACCCCATGCTCCTATAGCGAAACTGAAACCACACTGCGTTGGTTTCGAAAGTAAGTGTTGTTTCGTCTATATTAATGATATTCAAAATACTTTATACATTTTATTGTGACTGTTATATAAGAGGATGTCATTAAATACAACTTCGTGTTTCTAATTGTTCTTAATCTCTAAAAAACGGCCACAAGGGGGACGCACGACACTCGTCGTTTTTCTGAAAATAACAATTTGCTCCAAATGATGCGACGCAAGCTTTCATAACTTTTTTCTCAGCGTATACTTTGAACTGAAATTTTGCACAATGATTTACAACATATATATATATATTTGTGCATTGAACTAGAAAAAAAGAAATTCATAGAATATTTTTCAATTGACAACTGAATTCTCAAACAGGTTCAGTCTAAATTGGCTCTTTTTTCCCATTTTTATGGTTTTTTTTAACATTACTTCCTTGATATTTACTGCATAATATTTATCCCAGTTCACTGCATAGCTCCAGTCATTAGTTACACAAATGCCAAAGTTTTACTGAATAAAGCCACCCATTAGTCACTTATCACAGCTGGCGTGGCGGCCATTTTAGTAGCAATTTTTGACAAAGATTACCTCCCAATAAATAAATAATCAATATTTTGCACTGTAAATGGCTGGGTAAGTTGAGTAAGACATGCTTCTTTTGAGGAAAAAGTTAATTCAACGCTGGCTGCTCTTAACAAAAATTTTTGTTTTTGAGTGGCCTACCACCTTAACTGTTATACCTCTCTATTATTACATTTACGTTCCATAGTTTATAAGTAGGGCTCCGTGTTTTCGGAGTTTATTTTTCTTGAAATCCAAAAGGTGTTTTCCGGAATTTTTTTTAGGAAATCCGGCTTTTATCCGAGTTTATTTCTCGTAAATATCCAAGTCTCCGAAATTCGGTGTTCAATTTCGCATTGTGAGTTGTTGCCGTGTCTTATTAATTTTATTTCCAATGAAAATGCGTAGCATTGTTGCTGATAATCATGTTTTTTCGCTTTCATATTTTCTCACTTCCTGTTCATTTACTATGTTCATAAGGCTGTTGATGTGCACTGCTGTAAACTCGCCAAAGTGTACTTTTGGGGGGGGAGCACGAGTTAGTTAAGTTGTCTCTCAGCCTCCCTCATCTTCTTGATGAAAAATACAAAACCTGTTACTATTGTTATTCTCAATACTCCGAAATCTTAGACGAAATCATGTCGGAACACGAAAACATGTGAGCGCACAATGTGTATTTTAAGTTGTCTGGAAGGTTTTAACGCGCAAACACATATACGTACACGCACAAATGCTTGAATACAAAACACCTACGTTTGTTCATATTACAACTTTAAAGCTTGTTGTAATAGACGCAAGCATACTTTACGAGCTTGCTACCGCAGATCGAGGTGCGCTCCTTTCGATTAACGATTTTCAGCTTTGAAAATGCCCTTAGAACGTCGAAAATGCCCTTTTAAAATCGGAGCTTATCGGATAAATCCAAATTGTCAAACATTTTAACCCTTGAGTGTTTATCGGATTTTTTTCGGATTTATCCGAAAACACGGAGCCCTACTTATAACGTAGTGACACAACATACAGTATTACCGCAGATGCAAAACACTCCCCGCAATGTATCGTTACGGGAAGCTTCCTTGAAGAATTTCGATTCACTGATGCGCACGATTCTTTCAATTGTATTATATTCCCAACCTGTGTAGTTGTCTACTACATCGTCTGATTGAGTGCAATGGCAGGTTTACGCAGCCTACGCTCTAAAAAGTTTTCGGGAGTAACTGCACAGTTAAGCCGAAAAGGGCACTTTGCTTCCACAAGGAATGAACTGTGTGCAAAAGTTTGGCACACTGGACGGCCACAAGGGTACTTTCCTCCCTTATAGGGAAGAAAACACCGTTTTTCAGAGTAACCGCAGAAATGTACGCGCCGTGTGCAAACTACCCATCGGTGCCTACATAGCCCCGTTTCCTTCTAGGCGGTGCCGTAGCGTGGCGTGGTGTAGTGGTTAGTGTACGCGCATGCTGACTCAGTGGTCGTGAGTTCGAATCCCATGTGTTTGCTGTAAATTTTCTGAAATTTATTTCTGAATGTGATGCCTGTATATCGATTGTACATCAAATCGCATGCCTGTACAAACCTTAAAATGCTGGTAAAGTCAACCAAAAACTGATTTTTCCTTTGCGCAAAAAGTAACTGTTGCTCCCTTGAGGAGTATCGGGAAGGAGCAACTGTTAAGGAGCAACCATGAGGGGGGGGGAGTAAACAGCTCGTCCATTCGCAGTTACTCCCAAAAGGGAGGAATGGCTGTGGCAGGTTAGTTAGTCCCCCCAAAGGAGCTACCTCGATACCCCTTTTCCTCCTTTACTTCTTAGAGTGATATATTGCTACACGAATCGGATGTAGCTATTTCTTTCAGGCTGATGGAAAGCTTTACGCGGGTGAAAGAAACGTTGTGAGCATAGTTGCACCAATAGAGTACGGCACGTAGGGATATATATTGAACTCCTTATCTCCACTGATGAACACGCCACGAATCATCACGAATCGCTCCACACGTGTGAACCACGCAAATGAAAAATGTGGCACTATAGTAACGAGGAGGAAGACAGAGGCCCCACCCGGAGCGCCACGACCACGAAAGCATGTGACTCAGACCAAAGTTTTTACAGGCAAAATTTTTCTTTTTTTTTTTATCGAAAAGAAGTTTCTTGTGCGCACCAGCAAGTGTTTACTTTAGCATATATAATACCAAAAAAAAGTGTGTGTGTGTGTAGAGGGTGGTTTTAGGACTTCCTAAGCATATTACTTGTAGCGGCCATCCCGTTACAGCTCTCTGCGTTATTGGTGAACTGTCTGTTAACGTGCGAATGTGCCATGTTCTTTGGATAGCTAAGACGAAATGTTAAATTTGGCTTCAGATGGCGAAAATTAAGAAGAGACCATCGCTCCATTCCGAGTTGGCACACGCGCGCATAACAGTATAATAAGAATATCTGAGGTTTTAAGTCCCAAAACCACGAGGTGATTATGATGCATGCCGTAGTGGAGAGCTCCGGAAATTTTGACCATCTGGTGTTCTTTAACGTGCCCTGGCATCGCGCAGTACACGGGCCTCTATCATTTCGCCTCCATCGAAATGCGACCGCCGCCGCCGGGATCGAACCCGTGACCTTCGGGTCAGCAGCCGAGCACCGTAACTGCTACACCACCGAGGCGGACACGCGCATAAGAGTGACGAGCAACTAAAGTGAATGTAAACTGAACCATATTGCTATGTCAGTGGACCTCCCTATGCTGCAGTAATATGTGAGACCAACAGATGCGATCATAGGTCGGCACTTTAAGGGAGTACTCACTCAAACTCACTCACCACAATTTTTTCAGCCTTCGAACTCACTCACGTTCACACTCACGTCCACTCACACTCACGAGTACTCACTCACGTTCACACTCACGACCACTCACACTCATGAGTACTCACTCATACTCAACTCACCACGTTCAAATGAGTGTGAGTGAGTGTGAGTTGAGTGCACTCATGAGTGAGGGTGCCGAGCTATGGATGCGATACACTCCAGGAGCAACGTCAGAAGTAGCGTTTTATGCTACGTCGTCGCAATGGCAGCGTGAATGATGGTCATTGCTTCGGATATGATCAGTAATGCAGCAAATTTATTTTGTAGCGACACGTAAGCGTGTGGGGGGTTTATTTCCGACGACGAAAAATTAAGTTTCTCATTACAGGGATTAAGTTGCATCAATCGTCTTCGTCTTCATCACGGCATTGGTGGATTACTGATAAGGAAGGTGGCGTGATCCACATAGAGAAAATAGCAATGGTTGTGAGTTGCCAAGCAATGTTAAGGCTTCCACAGGCCCCACGAAAATAACTATAGTAATATAAATATAAGTTCACCCAGTAAACGTTAATTCGGTTGACTTAAGGACTGCGGTCAAAAAAAGCCATAAGAAAAGCGTCACACAACAATCAATATGACTGCAGGCAAACATGAGATCAATCAGTAAGAGGCGGCTAACTGGATATAATAGTAATTGTTAGGGTTTAACGTCCCAAAACCACGATGGGATTCTGAGGGACGCCGTAGTTGAGGGCTCTGGAAATTTCGACCACCTAGGGTTCTTTAACCTGCACCTAAATGTAGGTACACGGGCCTCAAGTATTTTCGCCTCCATAGAAATGCGGCCGCCGCGGCCGGGATTCCATGCCGCGACCTTCGGGTCAGCAGTCGAGTACCATAACCACTAGACAACCGTGGCGGGTGCGGCTAACTCGCTAGGTAGTTCAACAAAATGCGTGGCATTTTACAAGGTTACGTTTTGTTACTGCTGAACGCATTTAATTTGCTCCGCTAATTCATGACAGCTGGAAAGTTCATTTGCTACAAAAAAGAAATGAGAAGAAACGCGTATTCCTTCTATTACTAAGAACCTTATTACCGACGCTATTATGGGTAATAAGGTAATACTCACCTAAGATGTGGCACTTTAAAAAGTGCTACATCTTAGGTGAGTGTGACCAATGGCTTATATCCGCAGCCAAGCACACGGTCGCTGTATGACAAAGAAAGGTTTAAACCGAACTAGCTATCGCTGAAATAGGGACAGGGCAGTGGCGGAGCGTTTCGCAGTGCAACGGGCGCCGTCGAGTGGCGCCCATTGCACTGCTGAAAGCAATTCACAAAATCGCTCCTAATACGTAGTATGAAGCAGAATAATGAACAAACGCTCCTTACAGTTGCTGACTGGCATGTTTGCAGTGGAGGCGCCTGCTATAGAGCGTATATAAAATATTGAATTGGATTGAATTTGAATTGAATTTTATTTGCCAGAAAGATACAAGAATAAAAAAATAAACGAAAGAAACATCTGGATCCTTAGCATTAAGCTACACATTATTGTCGGGGTCCCCATTAAAGCAACGCTCCCTCCCCCTTGACCGACCACTTCCGTACAGCACGAGCCTTTATCTCGGGTGCACTTGTCACCGGGACAATTTGTCACGTCCGACGCTCTTTGGCCCACAATATACTTGTCGCCCCCTAGGCCGAGGCCTATAGCGTCGTGGACCTCGGCAGCCAGATAGCGAATACGACCAACCGTTGGCCTGGAGAGAGGCGTTGTTAATTGCAGCGCTCCTCACACAATTTGTATCCTCTAGCGAGGCCTTATCTGAGTACCGCCCTGCAATGGCTCGCAGGTCATCTTATGTTGTTTTAGCGCGCACTCGGGCCGGTTGTAAAAGCCTCCACAGGAAGGCGGTCGCAGATGCTTATCGTAACTCGCGTTGCGGTGGAGTACATTTGTGAGACTTGCGTAGAAACTGAGGCAATGACCCAACAACTCCACGAAAATTCACGAGGAAGCTAGCTTTTTTTTTGTTTTCGCCACTGAAAACTTCTGATTTCACAGTATCGATTATTTATAACAGTGCTTTAACACTTATGTAGTTGCTTTCATTTTTTGTTCATAATTTTTGCTCTCTATGGTGTATCTTATTGTCATTTTTTGTTCGTACATTTCAGCTTGCGGCTCTAATGATCTTAGTGTAGAAGGTCACCCTGGTAAGGTAAATTTATAATGGGAAAAAAGGTTTTTTACTCCAGAACTCACGGATTCTCGAAGGTCATAATCGAGCGAGACCTCTGGTTGGAGTTTCCATGTGCCCGATCTATAGAGAAGCGCCTAACGGCCATCTCACATCCGTTCTCACTCTTTTGAGGGAAAACATGGGATACGCCAGTACACGCGATGTTGAAACTCAACGGGACCCTGTGTCTCGGGTATCTGCCTTGATGCTTAGCGGTTCTGACATCAACGCTGTGTTAGTCTCGCTTCAGTGTTTTTCCTTTTGCTGATCTCAGCCATGACTAATACCTGCGGCACTAACATCAGCGCAACCTAAAGTCTTCAGGGCTAGGTAAGTAGAGTTTGCCTTGACTTGCCGCGCTGAATATCAATAGCTGAGGCCACTGCAACCTTTGTTTACATTATTCTGCAAATGCTTATAGTGCTCATCAGACCCATTGTCCTCTTTTAAACTTTCCTTGCGGTTGGCTGGCGAACGGAAAAACGCAGGGAGAGTACAAAAGAACGCAAGCAGGTTGGTGCCCCCTAGCGCTAGGGGGGCCCCAGCAGTAAAACTCTCTGATGAATGCATACGTTGAAGCTGCTGATGAATGCATATATTGAAAAAAAAAAAAAACGACGCAGGACGACAGAAAACACTCTTAAACTATCTAGTACTGCGTATACCGGAATACCAGACACTCTAAACTTGAGTGGTTACGGCAGCCTACATTTGCTCTTCCTAGCAGCAATTTCCCACCAAAGGAAAAAAAGCCCTTTTACTTTCTTTCTTCTACACTTCGCGGTGGAGTCACATGGGATCACCGACTCCTACTACTCAATTACATTATCAGTTAATTATACGTCTAACGCCAGTCTGCATTATCGCAAGGATGTGACTTCATACAAACGCGGCGAAACTGTAGAAAAAAGTGTAGCGCGGATAAGAGAATTTCATTTATTTCTAGGGCACTCAAGTAAGCAGTATGCTTTGCCCTTCATAGTTTTATACAATGAATGAACCGAAGTAAAGAAATCAAATACATACACAAATACTGCATTTGAAGAGGCACTGAGAACGAGAGGACCGTCCCATCGGTGGGTTTTCGAATGTCCCTCTATACTATAGAAGATCCTCCCTTCGTCACTGTTCTTTGGGGCATCAACAGCGCTTAAATGAAGACTTGATTTGATTCGAAAAGTTGCGAGTTGCGAGCTTCGTCCGTGCAAGCTGAAGAAGCACTTTTGCGCTTCATTAGGCGTTCCGGACAGGAAGCTGCCACCTCGGACTTGGCCACTCGGGCGACTCACGGCCCCGCAACGGCGTCAGCACAGTGGACACACCGTGTGCCGGCTTCTGCGCGGTGGCGCGGAAGGCTCTATATATTGAGAACCGCGACCGGCTTTGCCTCGAAAGCCTCTCAAGTTTTTCGTTGTCGCCACGCCGAGCCCTTATAACCGACGTGCTGAAATCCCGCGCCCCGACTGTGAACTGTGAAAGACAGAAGGCCGGACGGGGCTTCCTGTGGAAGGAGCACGAGGGACGGCCGGAGGAGGAGCGCGCTGGCAATTTCCGCGCTCAAAATTGAAAGAGACAGGTCCGGCCGGACCGATTTGTTGCCGCGTCCTTTCGAGGCAAAACCGCCACCTCGTGTGAACGTATAAGGCCCTCCGGAAGGCAGGCAGCCGGGCCGGGCGGTCGGGCAAGCAAGGAGGCATTTCGCGGCTCTGTGCAATCTTGTTCAACTCGGCACCACGCACAAAACTCCTCTCTTCTTAATAAAGACCAAAAAGTAAAGACATCGCTTCGACCAAATCCACCGTTTCCAAACGCCCTTGCCCTCAGACACAGACCGCGCACAACGCACACATGCGGTCGCGCAGAAGGAACGGGGGAACGCACACGGCACCTATACAGGCTGTTCGCCTCGGCTATTCGAGTGGTTTGAGCGGAGAGAAAGAGTGATTTTCAGAGAGCGCCGTGGCGGCGGAGATCTCCAATCCCGGATCCCATAAGCCTTAGGCTCGGTGCTCGGCCAGTGCGCGCGACGCGTTTCCTTTAAAACGACCCTCGGCGGTAACGCTACAAATGAGATTGCTCGCCGCGCCGGAGATTGCTTCCCCGCACTCGGCCGTGGCCGCCTTCAAGAGGGAACCGCGCGCGCGCAACTTTCGCGGCGACCGACATGTTCGTGCGTGCGCGCTCGGTGCGTAGTCCGTTTCAACTGTTCTTGTCCGTTATCTTTATGGCTTTCATTCTTTCTTACTTGATTGCTTTGAACGGTGTATCGTATAGGGCACTCGCCAACGTATTTCTCTGCTGCTCCACCGACCGCAAACGCAATGGCGCCGTTGCTCGACGACCCGGCCCAGCCCTCTACCTTTCAATGAATCCAGCCGAGTTTGAAGGGGAAAAAAAAAAGAAAAAAAGGAAGGATATGCTGGGGGGATGGAAGTGCCGAAACAGGAGGCGTCGCTATGCACTCTTCGGCACATCTCTCCCGTACTTGCTGCCTTAATGCCAAATGCAATTTCTTCTACGTATGAAGATAGCGTAGTTACTTTCCTGTGGAAGCTTACTACGCTGCGGTACGCAATATGCATACGACGTCTTTGTGTACGCCCCGCAAACGCGATTTTCCGCCGGGTGTCCTTTGGCTATGTAAACAACGTGGGGACCGAAAGAACCAGCGAGATAAGGCACGGTTTCTTACTGTACGAGCGGAAAGTAATATTGCGCCTGCGTTCTAAAACTGGTCCGCTGTTGACACAAAGAGGACGAATAATTTTGGAACTCAGGCTGTAAAGTAATATTGGGGGGCATGGCTAACCTTGCAGGCCTGCTGCATCTGGAGAGGCCACCAAGCAAAGATGCCATTGTCTTCTGCCGTACTACGATTGAATTTTTTAACACGCGCATTCCAGGACGAAAAAAGTGTTGAGGCAAGATTCTCTGTGGTGGCATAGAATTACGACGAATAGTAATAGCGAAATCCACGTGAGCCTGCGTCCGCATACGTAATTCTACAGATATATTAATCTATTCCCCGCAGAGAAATTGCGAGAGCACCAAGTCGCCGTAGCAGTGGAGTTACTAGTGATGCTGTATGCATGCGTATTACTATACTAACGGCACCGTCTTCTCGAAGTGCATTGCGGGCAGATGCCTTGCGTACAGTACATGTACAACTTTAGGCCGTCCATTGAAGTAATTTTAAACAAACGTATCGATGTGCCAGCAGAATTCAAGAGGCCATTATGTCCCATATTTCATCCATACGTTGATATTTGTTCACAAGCTGACAGCCATCAGAAGCTACCAATTTTAGTTCGGCTATCGGTTACGAATGCCTTCAAGAATGCGAACTTTTTAGTGCAAAAAAAAGATAATAATAATAAAATAAAAAATAAACAAGGAAGAAAATGACGACGCGTAGACAGCACTAACTTGCAACATATGTTTTCTTTTTCGAAGCGGTACATGTATGTATAGAAAACAGTGAATAGCGCGCGCAGGCGCATTTGTGCACAAATTCAGAGCATTTAAGAAGCAATATGATGTATGTGTATATAGGAAGTTAACCTATAATGTCGATACACGGTGGTCTAGTGGTTATGGCACTCTACTATACACCCGAAGCTTGCGGGATGGAATTCCGGCCGCGGCGGCAGCATTTTCGATCGAGGCGAAAAATGCTTGAGGCCTGTGTACTGAGATTTAGGTGCACGTTAAAGAACCCCAGCTGGGTGAAATTTCCGGAGCCCTCCACGACGGCGTCCCTCACAATCATATCGTGGTTTTGGAACGTTGAACCCTAACAATTATTATTAAAAAACAACGAGAAAATCGCAAGAAATATGGCTGCAAGATGAAGAGGCCATTCTGGAATGCAATCTCCGTCGAGTCGCCCTCTGTGCCTTGTTTAAAAACTGTAATTCTTTTCTTTTTCTCGGGGGGTCTGATTTACGGTGCGCTAACACTCGTGTCCCTCAAACTAGCAATATTGGCCGCTTCAAATATTTGACGTGTTTGCGTTGGGCTTCTTTCTATCACACTGCGCTGCGAATATATGGGATCGCATCCCCAGCTCCTATTAAGTTTGTCCCCGTATACAAATATAACGGTTCATATGGCCGACGCCATCACAGCGCAAGTTATTTGTGCTGATGCAGCCTATGATTTGCGGCCCGTCCCGTAGGGCCAACTCATTTCTTTACAGCAGATCTGCAATGGTCGAGGTTTGCCGTGTGTACCTAGATAGAAAATACACATGAATCGGCACGGGCCCTCTTCGTCCTCTTTTTTCAGTGTCTTCCTGTTCCTGATCTTCTGCTTCGCTCTCAGAACACGTGCGCCGATTTGTCCGGCGTGGGATGCAATAACTCTGATGGGCGAGAAGACGAGCACAGAGAGTGAGAAAGAAATATATAGAAAGAGGGCAATCCTCGCGGAAAAAAATTTCTTGGCCAGGCGAGATTCGAACCCGCGTCCCCACGATCCCGAAGGCGAGCATCGCAACCACTCGGCTATACAGGCACGCTAGCAGATCATAGCATAGCCTTGCATAGTATAGTATAGCAAGGTGGCGGGAAAGGAAAGTGCGGGCGAGGAGGACAGATATGAGGCTGAGGAGGAGAGAAATCAGGTGGAGAGAACGAGTACAGAGAGAGCGAGAGAAAGAAAGAAAGATACAGAAAGAAAGAGAAAGAGACAGATAGAAAGAAAGGAAAGAAAGAGTGAAAAGGATAGAAGGCGAGCGGACGACTACCGAGAGAGAGAAAGACAAAAAGACAGAGAAAGAAAGGGAGGAAAGGTAGAAAAGATAGAAAGACAAAGAAACAAATAGACTAGATAGAAAGAGATACAAAGACACAGACTAAAAAATGATAAAGAGATCAAGCCTAGCCATGTAGAGTATAATATAGCAAGGGGTGAAGAAAAACAAGAGGTGACAAGGTAACATTCTAGCGCAGATATGCAGACAAAATTTACAGACTTCAATTGATCGTAAGCATGAATAGCTTCTTGAACTCGTACTAACCAATCATCATGTGGTAGGGAATAACATAGATTCTTTATACCTATAGATAATGCGTTCAAGTTAATGCCTACATACATCCTTAAGTAACTTATTACTTCGCTTGAGCTCTTGGTCAAAAAGAGGTCAAAATGAGTTCAAAAGGGGGTCTTCTTGCAACAAGCAAAATTGAAGTTGCTAGGAGTAAACTCCTAGCATCTTTAAACTTTCCTTGTAGAAATAGGCCTAGGAATTTTTTCCAAGTCCCACCTTCGGACAATATAATACGCAGCGGCCAATATGGTTCGTGAGGTTTTAGTGAGGGGAAAAAAAAAACTTTTAAGGCTCTGTTTAAATGTTCTGTTCAGTAAAAATCTGGCTTTTCGCAACGACTAATAATATTATCTGGGATTTGACGTCCCAAAACCACCATATGATTATGAGGGACGCCGTAGTGGAGGGCTCCGGAAATTTCGACCATCTGGTGTTCTTTAACGTGCACTGACCTCGCACAGTACACGGGCCTTTTTCGCAACAACTAATTTCGTTAAATGTGGCATAATTTGGGCCGGTATCGCACAATATTTTAAAGAGTGTCCCGTCACGCGTGTGGGTTATTCCGAAGTAAACGCAATTGATCTAAGGATCCCAACCTTTCTTATTAACCATACTTACTAAACCAACCAAATAAACGGGCCTAAATACTCAAATGAACCTGCATTATGCTGCCATTGAGAACTATTATTGGTCCACCTAATTATTACCCCGATGCCTCATAGCCTCACCTATATTATTTAGTTTTTCGCTCTTATTTCCTCCCATACCTACGTTAACACACCTACACTTTTCCTCCCATTGCATGTTAAGAGACACCCGCATTGCATAAGCTATAGGCCAACAATCGACCCTTTTCATAAATACGCCATCTTACGGTGGGCTTTTCATCAGTTTCGTTTTGGAAAGGAGCCTGGGATAGCCAGCGGCCATCATAAGGGAATGACTAAAGAGCAGGGCAAGCGCGTGAGTGTTGACAGCTCCGTGCCGATGTGCCGGAATCTCGTCGTCTCTGTTCTTGAACGTCCTGTTGTTCCAATCCATTGGTGTTTCTCCTTTACAGTGAGTGACAACCAGTGAACGAGTTGGTCGAGCAATTTTGGCTCGAGTGCCGCAGGACCGTGACTTCAACCTTCTCACGTGCGCCTCCGCAACGGGAAAAAGGGCTTATTTTCTCGAGATAGAGTGTAGCGACGGCCCATACTTCGCTTTTTGCCGGACAAGAGCTTGCACCGCTGCTTTTCGGAGACAACCTTTCTAATAATGCCTCGAAATGACCGTTATTTTGGTAGCACAGTATAAAACTGAATGCAACTGTCATTCTCTCGAAACTTTCCTGTACCGAACCTTCACGTTGCATGCTTCATTTCCCATTGACGGCTTACTTTTCAACTCGCAGATTTCAGCATCATGACAATTCCTACGTGACGCCTACAGGCAAAAAGGAGTGTTCCACACTCGCCGTAATGGCAACAGGTGGCGCTGACTGACGCTCCCACGTTTAATACACATATATACCCTATAAAGTGGACGGAGGGATGACCGCCACCGTAGCTCAGTGATAGAGCATCGCACGCGTTATTCGAAGGCCGCAGGTTCGGTCCCTGCCGGTGGCAAGTTATCTTTTGGTCCACTTTTCTTTCTTCACATTTACATTACAATTACTTATAAAGCATCCCCTGTACTTTCCTTGGCATCGCTGTCTGTTAGTTCTCATTAATATTGTGTATAACAAAGAAAATGAGCCCTTAGATTTAAACTTCTTTCCTTCATAACAATTTCTTGGATTTAGAATCTGCGCGTCGCGTTGAATACACCACTTCTGCTGCACGTGCGGAGCTAATTCTTCCTTGCATGTTTCCGTGTGGTCGTGGCGCTTTGCATCTTGCTTTTGCAATGATCAATTTCTCCACATTGGTAATTCAACTTGCTTCTTGTGTCTTGAAGTTCGTGATTGCAATCTCAAAATTTCGTTTCGAGTTTTATCTGCACTTCTTTTTCTTGCAATTTCTGTTGAGCTGTAGTAAGCTCTTGCCGACAAGAGCAGCGAATATGTGTGTGCGTGTGCGTGTGCGTGTGTGTGCGTGTGCGTGTGCGTGTGTGTGTGTGTGTGTGTGTGTGTGTGTGTGTGTGTGTGTGTGTGTGTGTGTGTGTGTGTGTGTGTGTGTGTGTGTGTTATCAGATGGTACATAATTTAATTGCTGGTGAGCACGCATTCTTCGGCATATCTTAATTTATCCGACGTTCGCCGACGTCGCAACGTCGCATACAGTTCCAGTAGCGCTGTCTCGCCGTCTTGATTTCTAAATTTCAACTTTCATTCGAGATGAGGCCAGAGAAGTAACTGAAAGGGAATAGAAAAACTGGAAGCGGAAGCATTGCATCTGAAGAGTCGTCACGTCACTCAGTAGCCAAATGCAGGCAAGAAAAACCTTATCGACGAAATGCTTTGAGTATATTTTTTGCTTGTTTTTTTTTTCTTCTTATAATAAAATGTCTGCCCTGGGTCCCTCCGAATGGCATAGATCCACTGCGTATCCACGGAGCTTCATGTTGGCAGGAAAACCTGTGGAACGTGACATATGCTTAAAAGAAAAAAAAAGGTGTGGTCAAATTCACAAGGAGGAAACGAACCCGAACTATTTTAAGTCCATGCGTTTAATCATAATTAACGCCGTTCAGCTCCAGCAGGTTCCAAAATGTGCAGTGTCTTTATAACTTGATGAATACAGTTTATGCTCAACCGTCGTAACGAACTCCGCAACAAGACTTGGTGGGATAGAATTTGCCGTGCACCATAATATGTTACCACTCTCCGTACACGGCTTATTACGTTCCTTTGTATGTGCCAAGTAAATGCATTCGTACTGGTCACTGTGCGCGACCACTGTTACCACATTAAACACAAGGCGCATCTTCATTTTTATTTCCGGTTATGCTTGCAGTCGCCTTTCGTTTCGACGGTCCTAGCAAAATCATCGCAGTATCTCCGAGAAATGCATTCAGGAAGCTCCAGCTATCTCTGTAGCCGGAGTTTAAAAATATGCCGACGCACTTTATGACAACGCGACCAAACGCATATTGCTGTCTATTGCATGGAGTAAGTTACGCTATTTTTTTCTGTTTGATTGCCGAAGAGGGCACCATCAGTTAACCACCTTTTGAAGCTACGAAGCTGGGCGAAAAATTCCATTGAGGAAGTTGTAAATAGGTTTGCAAAACGTCGAATTAGACAATTTTAACTTTCTATCTATTAAGTATTAGTGTTTTTCTGTTTACTACAGTATCCCGCGAAGTACAAATATATACCGCGTGATATGCCCGCTTGCACGCCTATGTACGCCGTGATTGCAGTGCTCCCTAACGTTCCGCGTACAAACGCTATGCTTCCCTTGCGGCTCTTTATGACAGCGGTAAGCAGACGCAGCGATTATTGCTTGTGCTGCCCCAAGCAACAAGTTCGCCATCGCACAGACACCACCATCGTCGCTGCCCTGTCGCATTTTAAGCGGTGGCTCACCCGGCCAAATGCCATGGTCCTTTGCACGTGGAAAGTTAGGGAGCACTGTAATCACGGCGTGCATAGGTGCGCAAGCCAGCAAGTGGTATTTTTTCGTATTTCGCGGGCATCTGTAGCAAACAGAAAAATTCTAATACTTAATGGAAAGTTAGAAACTGTCTAATTGGTACCCATTTGAAAACAGATCTACAGTTTTCTTATTACAATTTCTTGCCCAGTTTCGTTCCTTCAAAACCTGGTCAATTAATCTTGGCTAATCAAGCAATTAAGCAGAACACAAAAAAATATTGTTACTTACTCTATGGAGTTGTGAGCAACATGCATATGGTTGCGCCGTCACAGAGTGCCTTGGGATATCTTTAAGCTCTGGCTAAAGTTAGCTGGGGCACCCTGTATAATTCTCCGCATAGGGGCACCTTGTAAAAAAATAAATAAAGAGCTATTCATTCTTAGCCCAGCGCTAAGGCTAATCTTAGCGCAGCGCACCTTTATATCTGCAGCACGTTTTCAAATCAAAGCCATTCTTCACGTCCGTTTTCATTGATTTAACATGCGGACAAACAACCCACGTGTGTTTGTTAATGACCAGGTTTTAGCGCTTACAATGTTTATGCTCTCGTCCCAATGCTTTATGCTCTCTCTATGTTTATGCTCTCGTCCCAATCTTTATGCTCTCGTCCTCGATGGTAGCACTTCGAATCGCACAACGTTTCAGTCATCATATGACAAGTCCAAATATATAAGAGCGAAAAGGCAAGGCAGACAAAGATAACATTGGCTCATATATACCACTGGCGATTACATTGGTATTATAGTATACTGGTTGGCGATGCAAGCAAGAAAATGAAAAATGCGAACATCGGTGGAACGTAGTGGTATTTTGGGAGAACTAGAGAATTGATTTGGAATTGGCAGGCCATTACACGATAAAGTATTTGTTCTTACGCAGGGTATATAAATGTTTAGAATAAAAAGCAGGCCTTGATAAGTGGCTTTCGTAGACATCACTTGTGCATATAATAGCGTTAATCAGGAAATCTTATTCGATAAATTGGAACGTGTACAGCTTTTGAGCTAGACATACCGAGAAAATACAGTCTGCGGAATAAGTAGCAAAGATAACGTTGATATCAGCAAGGGGCTGAGGATGTTCTTTGTCCCTGCTGTTATTCATGTTGTACATGATGAGGGCGCAAAACAGCGCTAGAATGTGGCAACGTTCATTTTAATCTGTCACACAAACAAACCGGACTGATGATAAAGCAGCAGCATCCAGGTTTATTTTATGCTGACGATATCGTCTTTTTTGCGGACCGCCGAGTTGATATAGAGCGGCTGGCGGATATATGCTGAAGGGACGGTAAAGCTCTGGGACTAGGATTTAGTGTAACAAAATGCGGATTGATGGTATTTAATCACCCCAATGATCATGCGGTATCATTATAGGGCCAGGAAATTCCGTGTATGTGTGAATACAAGTATGCCGGAGTGTGGGTTAATGGGGGGTAATAGATATATGGAGATACAGGAAAAAGTCACGGCAGCAAAGGGAAAAAAATCGCGCACATCTCCCCGTAAGGGAACCCTGAGTAGTATGCGAAGCAGCCATGGGAGTTCTGTAAAGTTGCTCTTTATTCATCATCGTGATGACTTTCAGCTCCGGAGAACGTTTCCCCTTGAGTATAACGGCCTTGTGGTCCGTAAAGTATAAAGTTAAGAGATCTTGCTGCAAAGGTTGTAGTTTAAAGTTTGAGAAGGCGATGTCTATGCACGTTCCCCTGATAGTAGTAGCGTTAGCCACCTGATGCTCATGACTGGCAAACGCGGAGCGATCAGCCGTTCCTCCACCGGGTTGAGCTCGGGCAGGTGACCCGGTTTCTGCGGGTAGCGGTACCCGTACGTCACGCTCACTGCGGGGACTTTGCCAGCCTCCAACGAATCTTTGCAGTTAGAGCAAACGGCGTACTCACTGTGATCATCGTCGGCGGCAAACTCCCGCTGCAGAACGGCGATGGCGTTGGTGCGGGACTGCTCGTTCTTAATGCTGGCGATCTTTGTCAGATCGCGGCGATGGCGTTGGTGCGGGACTGCTCGTTCTTAATGCTGGCGATCTTTGTGAGATCGCCATAGTGGGTATATTCCATGTGCTGTGCCGTGATGGCAGAAGGAGAATGTGTGGTCTGGAACGCGCTTATTCTTCATCGTCATCAGCGTCATCGCCATCGTCATGGCGTATAATGGTTACCTTGCATGTGCTGTGCCGTGATGGCAGCGTCATCGTCATCTGGCTACGGCGGACAATGGGGGGGGACAGACCTCATTCATAAGATGCTTCGCATCTAAAAGACATGCTGCAATAATGAAGCACAGAGCGTTATGAGGATGCAATAGGTACAAGGTGCTTCGATGTTTTTGGAAATCTGTAATGGTTCCAGGACTCACATTTGGGAATAGGGAACTCAGTGGTGGGGGTGAAGTCAGAGGTGCAATCACGACTGGATGTGAATCGAAGGACTGTGGGACGCCTCGCGTTGGGCGCTCACGGGAAGACGATAAATGAATCTGTAAAGGGGCAATATGGGATGAACAAGCTTTGAGGTTAGAGAAGCTCAGAGCCAAATCAGGTTCGAAGAGAGGCTGATCAATATGAAAGAGAGTAGATGGACACAGAAGGTGTTCCGGTACAAGAAAAGCGATGAACACGGTGAAGAAGAAAAACCAGGACACACAAGCAAGTACATGGCTGACATGCAACAAAGAGCGTTAAGCTTAACGTCAGAGAGGCGGAGAAGATTTATCGGATAGCAGCTATGCAAAAAAAAAAAAAAGGAGAAAAACCGGCTATGGGTAACTATGGGTAACTACCCAAAGGCCAAAGACGGAATTGTGAGGGAGGCATTTTATGGTAATTCAAAGAAAAGTACTTCATTATTTGAAGCGAGGTTGGGTCGGCTTAGAACACGTAGTTATAAAGCGAGATTCAGTAAAGAAGAGGATGAATGTGCATGCTGTGGGGAAGCTAAGGAAACGACAGAGCATGTTTTCATTGAATGTGGGGACATCCGCCTGGGTGTATGTTTGGTCACTATCCAACATGAAGCCTTAGGTTTTAGGGACAACACTGGAAAGATAAATATATCCGCGATAGAAATAAGTTAGATGGTTACAAGGTTGGGGCAGGAAAATTAAAGACAAAGAACGAAAAGAAATAATGGGAAAACTAATGCTATACACCAACGTAGGGCACAGGAAGCTTGGCTGTAAATTTAAGGGCTTTTTTGTTTCTGTAGAAAAAAATATTTAATCGGAAAAGACAAGTCACTGGGCAGAATTAAAATACGATAACAAAACTGCGTTGTTTTTGTTTTTTTTTCGAGCTTGGTGGCGCTCAGGTCAACGCCCTGTTATAAATGGAAAGCTCATAGCAGTCATTGATCTTTCCATCTGCCTTTCGTGAGGTTTTCCTCTTGCGTAATGTTTGTAACTTCGGCGTACTTACATCATGCAGGGCACTCAACATTTCAAATATTGCACTTAAACTTCTTTCGCAGAAACCTACATGTTCACCACAACCTTTACATCAATAACACTGTTCATATTACATTCACCCCACCTGCTTTTTTTTTTCATACTTTAATACATCTGTTAAATTTCTACAGTACCTAAGGTGCAGTACTGCTTGATCTACGGCCACAGAGGACGTTCTCGTTCGATGTAGGCGACTCTATGGGCCTTCAAGTCCAATACCATTTCATTTTTTTAAGTCTGCTTTCACTTTCAAACCATTCAAGCCATGCTTATTTTATGAAACGAATAAACTCGTGAGTCGTGTATCACGCCTTAGCGTACAAGTTGGTAGCCTACCTTCTAAATCACAATATTACCCAAATTTCCTTCACATCAATGATGTCGTTATTAAAACCATGAGGAAGCTGTCATAAGTTTCTACATTTTACCTTCCACTTCAGTATAATTCAGCCTATCACTTTGATTAGACCCTCTACCCCCCTCACGCTCTGCACGCTTAGCTTCCAAAATTTTCTCTTTAATTGACTTTTCTCGCAAAATTTCTTTTGGGCAAAATTTCATGTACTGTACAATTCGCATAAACTCCTTATACCTTCGGGTGATGCGGGTTACCCGCCCCCCCCCCCTCTTATTTTTTTTCCTTTGTTGTTGTGTATAGAGGGGGGGGGGGAGGCTTAGCAGGGATGGTGGGTTCGATTCCATTTATTCGCGGTGCAGTGCGATAGGAAGAAGCGCGACGCAAACAACACGTGAGCTAATTGAAGCGGCGAAGATTTCTTGTTTAGGGGAGCACGCTGCCAAGTTAAACTTAGTGTTTCGGTATTTCATAGCAACGACAATAAATGAAGCATGTAAACCTCTGATACCATTTTGAGAAGCGACTTAAACCGCTTACTACCTACTCTATTCACCGACACACCTAGATGTCCTGGAGAGAGAGAGAGAGAGAGAGATGGGATGCGGAAAGGCAGGGAGGTTAACCGGAAATCAAGTATCTGGTTGGCTACCCTTGCACTGGGGAAGGGGTAAGGGGAGACAGAAAAGTAAGGAAGAGAGGAATGAGAGAGGGAGGGAAGCAGAAACACACACACACAAACACAGGAGTGTCCTGGAGCAGAAGCGTGTGTTAGTAACGCAGTTTTCACGCAAGGAACGCCAGCGAAGTGACTTGCAAGTATGACTGGAGCAAACGGCAGCTCTTCAGCGACGCTCTCTTTGGCCGACCTCGCACTGTTCTGTCGGCGTATACGATCAGACGCACGAGCCTCCAGTCGTTACAAAACGCTCTTCCCGCCCGCGCTTGCTGAGACGCACATTCGTATTCGGGAACGCCGTTGTCTCTATATTTCTTCTTTTTCCAGTTATTTTTTTGCGTCCGATGTTGCTCGCTCGCTCACAGCGGGACGCAAGCACCCATAGGAAGCCACCAATGGAGCGGGGCGCGGAGAAGCAGCAAAGGCGTTGCTTTGCCGGTAGCAGACGCACTGGTGGTGTCGAAGGGAGCGCACAACGATACACGGAGCTCCGCGGGGCGCGAAACCGCTCGCCGATTGAAATGCAGATCGCATCGCTATAGCACGCACCCTGCGGCCGGCTCGCTTACTCAGTCACCACGGGACAGGGACGGTCTGAAAGGCACGGACCAGGAAGGAGGCAGGCAGGTGGTGGCAGTTGTTTATGTATTTTGTTTTTTGTGCCCTCGTTCCTGAACTTGCCAGCCCGCTTCCTGCTGCCCTCTCTCCCCACTCCCCTCTTTTGGCGAGTAGATCGTCCATGGGACCCGGTCACGTTGACTCTCCCGTGGCGTTGATCATTCGCTTTGTTTCTTTCATTCTCCACTCGCTTCCTCTAGGCACTGGCAAGGAGAGGAGGAGGGGGGGGGGGGTGGAGGAGCCCGTTTTACGATGCAGTCGGGCCCCTGGCCACCCTGCCTGCGCTCCCAGCCCTCCCTGTTTTACCGCTATTTCTTCGCCGCTGTTGGTTCAAGCTGTCCCCCCTGTGCACTGGCGATGGGTCCGTTTGCCCGCAACCTCGGCTCGCTTGTTTTCCATCATCGAGGTTACGACCACCGTACGATTCCGTTACCATTATCTGCGCGTAACAAAGTGCCAACATTTAGCGGGGGGCTGGACGTCGCACGCCCCCCGAACACACTAGCGTTCCCCTCCGGGTGCCCCCTTCTTCTGACGACACCCCCCTTCGAGCTCCTCACTTTCCTCTCGGCACCCGAGCGATGCGTTCCGGAGAGTTTATGGAAATGTGATGCCACCCTCGTTATGGTGGTGACCGGTTGGTTCTGCTGTTCGTTTTCTCGGCAAAGAGCGGAGAAGAGCGAATAAAAAAAATGAGATGCATGCGATGCGAGGGAGCCACGGCGCGTGCCCGTCGCATCCCGCCGATGGAACAAAGAAAAGCATCTGTCTCCCATTATTCTTCCGAGGCGTAATATTCTAGTCCCGCCGCGAAGAACGGGCATGCGCGCGGTTCCCTGCACGCGGTTTAGATGAAGTATCGTCAGGGGGGATGAGCAAAGCCCGGCTATCCATCTTGAAACTCCCAGCTCTGTTTTCACTTCCTTTTGTTTCGCTCGTTTTTCTTATCTGTCTCCTGCATTTTGCTCTTCCGTTTCTTTGCGACCGCATTTTGCGCGCGTGCCGCTGTCGCGCTTCCACAAGCGTCTGCGAGCGTTAAATCCCGCCGTAATTAAGTGTCCGGTATGGGGGCTGTCATTTTCTTTGGCGTCTGCATATTTTTTCTGGGGTTGTTTGTTTTCCCGAACGACTTTTGCGAGGGAGAGTGGTACAAGGAATGACAGTTTTTGACGATGTCGCAACTCTGGGGGGACTAATTCTAGACTCGAAGGGAGATTTCGGTGCATACGAGCTCTTCGGTCATCGCGGCCGATACCGCCCTCTGTTGTAAGCATGACACGAGCACATTGTCATGTAGACTTAAAAAAGATTACGTGTGTGAACCTCACGCGTGGGTCAGCGGAGCACTTCACAGAAATCGACATCCGCCTAAGCACGTACTCTCACCTGAACTGATCATGAGTTACTTGCCAAGTGAAGTAGGTATTATAATGTTTTGTGTACTTATAGCAAACGGCAAGACAAGACGCATTACGTTGTTAAAGGGCTTATACTGCAGGGTGTAAATAGTCAGCTTTCAGCACGCAAGCGTCTCCATCGCCGAAATTTTGGTCTTCCAGTATCTTTATGCACAGTTCTTCACACAGCTTTGTCAGCGGCTCCCACACACGTTCGCGACAGTATATAGACAGTTGTTGACGAATGGTGGCGAAATTAGAATGAACAGAACTGTTTCGTTCTCTCTGCGTCGATATCCTGTTTGCGCAGCTATAATTTCGCGGGATAGATAGATAGATAGATAGATAGATAGATAGATAGATAGATAGATAGATAGATAGATAGATAGATAGATAGATAGATAGATAGATAGATAGATAGATAGATAGATAGATAGATAGATAGATAGATAGATAGATAGATAGATAGATAGATAGATAGATAGATAGATAGATAGATAGATAGATAGATAGATAGATAGATAGATAGATAGATAGATAGATAGATAGATAGATAGATAGATAGATAGATAGATAGATAGATAGATAGATAGATAGATAGATAGATAGGATTGTTCCGTTTACTTGCGTCTTTTATTCCCACTCTATAAGATCCAACTCCACCAGTACACACTATTTTCCATATCCCCTTTCGACGACAAAGTTATTGTCCACGTGAGAGAGAAGCAGCTTTATTAAACATAAGGCTCCCTGGGTACTGAGGGTGGAGTCGCTCGTCCAGGGCCACACTGGCAATTGCGGCTCGCCGGGCCCACACAAGGGTCGCCAATCGGCTTCCCAAGTCGAGTTTGTAGAGTCGCGCCTCCCACGACCGATTTACTTGATTCACAGCACAAGTATACACACCATCCCCAGCAACTCTGAGCCGGCGCTCGCTATCCACACTCGCAAGCATTACCACATGATCTGTGAAGCAGCATGAAGCATACTGTATCACTCTTACACCTTCATGTTTGCTAAGTGCAAAATAGACACACGTGCCTCTGTTAGTAGTTGCCGTTCATCATAAAGTTCAGCACATCAGCAGAAAGTTCGACCGGATGTCAACAGAAGGTTCAAGTTTCGCCTTCAATTCTTAAAAAGTTCGAGGCATAACCCGAATTTTTTTTTACTCACGCGAATAATACAAAGACGAAGCGAATGAAGGAGATAAGCGACCCATTTACTTCTTTTTTGAACCTAACGCGACCTGAAAGCATAGACATTTAAGCCATTTCGCCTTAGAAAACGACTACCAGCAGAGTATGCAAAAGCGGCACTTGCTCATACATAAGTTCAATCAACAAATACATTAAATAGAAGCATCTAACGTCACGAGTAAAATGGCGCAGTGCCGCCTATGCGGGATTTAGGCAAATGAATTGTTTGTTTCGTTATTCTGTCCGTGCCACTGCACTGCAGCTGTACTGAGTTCTTGGTCGCTGTGAATGCTACAAACTACAATGGAACAGACAATATGGCATAATCTCTGCGAACTCGTTGCCGGTAAGTCGCCGTCGATTATTCCTGCATTGGTTTCTACAAATCGTCTGGTTCCAGGTATAGAATTTCAGAATTGTACACTAGAGAGAAATCTGGTGATAGCATCTATGGGAGTTGCATCGGATGACGCTTCAGCCCACATGGGAATGGTGACTAGTACATGGATTTGCCAAAGCTTCGTTCTTTTGGCTCCGTGTGGCAACGTGTGGCCTGCAGCCATTTTGTTGCTAGACGAAGATCAGTAGTTAAACTTCAACACCTTGACCCTTTTCGGCTCGCCAATTCAATTAGGCGCACGAGGTTCACAACGAGCCGTTCTTTTATCCGAAACAAAAGCCAAAACACAACAGTAAACAAAGCCACAAGTGCGTTCGAAGCCGCAAGCAAGAAGACTAGGCAAATTCATGACACCCATCATTCACGTGGTATCTCACGTGGTGGCTGAACGATCGCAGCGCCAGGGTTCCCTCTAGTAAATATCGTAGGAAACGCTACAGTTCCAGGCGCATCTCTACTTTTGAATACATGTCATACTTGACGCTGATCAGCAGCGTCATCATGTACGCATCCTTCGCGCTCGTTATGTTCATGCGCATTACAACGAGCAATGTTACGCCTACGTACACCTACTTTGTCAGTCTATGTGATGCAGGTATTGTTTTGATGCAGAATTACTACTTGTCCTGCTTTCTGAAATACCCTCGCACGCACCACCTATTTCAGAGTCTCTGTGGAACTCAAAACTTTCTAGAAATTTGTCCAATGCGGTTGCCTCGTCGATTCAGCTTATTTAAATAAAACCAGTCTGACCTGGAATGAGGCGGCAGCCCAACTCCGGTGTAGACACCCTGGTCAAGAATATGAAGCTTAATTTTTCCTCTCAACCTCTCGGAGTTCATTTACGAAGGTGTTGTTGGTATACTATTTCCTATGCCATATGCCGGTACAGGCACGGAAATCGCAAACTGTCCGATGCGCCAAAAAGCATTCGAAAAACGTGCGTGCCTCGCGCGAACGAAAGCTTAGTTCTTCATATTTCACGCCCTGACGCTTCCTTTGCAAAAAAATAACTAGAGCGCAAACACACGGCACATTCACACATGCACACATCCAATACGTGCATCACGCAGACTGACGCTTCCTATACGAACGTTGCAGAAGGCCAAGGCAGACTTCGATCTTGGCCGTGTCCGGACGGAACTCCAGCAGCTTCCCGAAAGTGGTGGCCCTATGACTTCTCTGCCGCTTCATCACATCTTCGCCGCCAAGGTTAGAATGAAGACGCCGATATTCGAAATCCGTTTCTTCCATCCAGTGGCAGTACAAGATATGACGTGACACAGCTTGGCCGGCTTAGTCGCCGCGCTTTTAACAAGGTAACAGCGCCGACAGAAGCCCGAACAGCGCCGACTGCGCACGCATAGTCTGCGCGCTGAACAGCGAAGGGGCAGATAATTATCGGAGACACGTTTTGTGCTATTACAACAGGCATTTACAACAGGCATTACAACAGGCAGCAGCGTTTCGCATTACCAAGAAGAAATAAAATAAATTAGACTGAAAACCGACAGAAATTAGAGAAATGCGTTGCGGTGTGTAACACGAAGACAACTTACGGCAAAATCGTTGCTAATGGGCAATGAGAGAAAGTAGAAGAAGAAGCACCTTACCGTAAGCTGCATTCTGAGGCAGTTTTCCGATGACATCAGTCGAGCTGAAACACCCTTACCTATATGCCCGGTTTCAGGCTTGGCACCAATACTAGTTCCTCATCAAAGAAATCTCTCTTAAAACAATGGGGCGAATTAACTCGGTCATCCCCTTCTTCTTCGCCGTCTTCTTCTTTTGTCTGTTCTTGTTTTTCGTCTGTATCTCATTGCCCATTAGCAGCGATTCTGCTGTGGGAAACACCAGCGCACACTGCATGCCTCGCCCCTCCCCAGGTTTCACGTTAGAGGAGCTGAAACACCCTTCCCTTCACGCTCCGCCCCTCCCCAGTATTTTTTTTTCTGGCCTTTCTTGAGGAGACTTGGTTTGTTTGTCTTTTTTTCATGTCCAGTTACGTTCCTCGCGTAATAAACAAAGAATCTGACGCAATCCTCGCAAAAATGCGCTAAAGCACCGTGGCGGGCTAGTTGGCTCTTGGATATCAATTTCTTTTGTCTTGCTGCACTGATATGATGTCATAAACCGGAACGGCTGTCAATGTGAAAGCACATGCATATCGTAATATGTCGTCAGTATTTTATACGTGACATACACACAATTTGAATGGCTGACACAGATTCATTTATGAAAGAAAATGCGGGTTCTTATCGCCTACGATCGTTAGATCTCGTTCAGTCTCAGAAACGAAGTGTCATGGTAACTTTTATTTTCGTTAGCGTGGCTGCAGCAATCAGGAGATGATGATTGATAGTATAATTCCAGTAAAATATAATAAAAAAGCGGCGATACAAACTATGGCCGATAAACTGCAGGCGAAACAGGCAACATGCCGCGGAAGCTGAAGTATTCGGGATTTCGTAAATCACCGAAAAGCGCTTTTTGAAGCTGGCTTCTCCGCAGTAAGGATATTTATGCGGAGAAGCCATTTTGACGACTTCGCTAAGGGAAGATGGTTCATCAAAGGGAGAAAAATTCCCCGTCCACTCGTTTGTGCATTCTGCGTACTTTTCCTTATCGCTGTATGCTGCAAATTCAACGTGTTGCAATTTTTTTATGAAGCTTGCTTCACCTTGCAGGTTCCCACCGAGCTGGTTTGTAACTTGACATAATGTGGCGCAGAACAAAGCTACAATTTCAGATCACTGGGCACTGGGATCACCCAGCACGCCATCGTCATGCCGTGGACATAAGTAAAGCTCATGAACCATTCCACTCTGTGAAGGAGGATGACCGGTGAAGCTGTGTAACTAGACACATTGGTGATGAGCATCACAATATAATGAAGCCAAGGAAGGAATAGGGGACGTTAATTGTGCTGTTTCTCGTGTATTGTAGTAATTGTGGCATAGATGTGAAGAACGTAAAGTGGACGAAAGGACAATTTGCTGCCGGCAGGGACCAAATCTGCAACCTTCGGATAACGTGCCCGATGCTCTACCGATTGAGCTACGGCGGCGTCGTGCGCTCGTCTAATTTCTCGAGTATTTATGCGCGCGCAAACCACGCAAAAAAGAAAAATGGCTACGAGCGGTGCTGTCTAACACTCCCAGGTTTGCATACACATAAGTACCCGATAAAGCGGACGAGGGGACGACCGCCGCCGCAGCTCAATTGGTGGAGCATCGGGCGCGTTATCCTGCCGGCGGCAAGTTGCCTTTTCGTCCTCATTACTTTCGTGGCATCTATATCATAATTACCACAATGGACTTTAAACAGTCTTTAAACAGTACAATTAACGTCCCGTGTACCTTCCTTGGCTTCATTATCTGTTGGTGTTGATTACGGCAGCATCAATGAAAGGAACCCCAGAATTCCCTTCTTTCATTTACACGACACAGAGGTGACACACAATTTAGAGTATAGGTGCAGACAGATATTATTAGACACACACACACACACACACACACACACACACACACACACACACACACACACACACACACACACACACACACACACACACACACACACACACACACACACACACACACACACACACACACACACACACACACACACACACACACACACACACACACACACACACACACACACACACACACACACACACACACACACACACACACACACACACACACACACACACACACACACACACACACACACACACACACACACACACACACACACACACACACACACACACACACACACACACACACACACACACACACACACACACACACACACGCACGCACCAATAAATTGTTAATAAATTAAAAAAAAATAATCGATCATCCCTAGTGTTTGGCTGATTGAGCATGCGTTCGGGGGGGGAGGGGGGCTAGTTGGGAAGCCTATGTTGAGAAGTAAAACTACGCTGAGGACGAGGTACCAGAGTATATAATAAAGGCTGGGCCACGCTAGCGGCACGTCAGCACGCCTTGCGCCAGCAGGACTGCGCATGCGCTGCACCTATGACAGATGCGTGCGCTTGCGCACGCAAGCGATGCGAACACTAGATCTGGGCGCTTGTGTTGCGCCCGCTACAGCCGTTGCGTACCTTACCGGCGGCTCTCTCGCGAGATCTCGACCTGCTGAGAGCAAAACAAACAAGATGGCCGCAGCCGACAGCAGCACGGTGGTCATGGCAGCGAATGAAGTGCATGCGCATTTCGACATTATTGTTGATTTGGAGCTTGAACCCAATCGTTGAACAGGTGCAATGGATTGTCATCGCTGCTAAGTTGGAGCGCAATGCACCACGACCAGGCGCCGTCAGTTCCTACGCGCCAGTTATTTTGTCAGGAAAGCATTCCTACAAACAAGAACCCGATCGTGACTTGAAGCACTGCAACGGATGTGTTAATTGTGCGCCGTCCGTCGTGCATGGGGTTGCTACGTGAGTCAAACCGGCAGATGTCTAAATGATCACCTCCAAAAGCATGCAAAACTTAAGAAACGAAAGGGAATGTTTTAGTCATGCATTGTAGCACATGCGGATGCAACTGAGTGTTCCACCAAGCTAAGGTGATTTTCGCACACACCGACAATCCACACGGGTGCAAGGACACTCGAAAATAACACGCAGGTATAGACAGGACAAGCGTGAACTAATAACTATCACAGTTGTTACGACTTTGTGTTTCAGCAACGCGCTGCAAGTGTCCACAACGCAGAACCCGACGCTCTTAGGTAATTCTTTTCCTTTTAAAGTGTGGAGCTAGAAATGACCCCTCTGCGTCTCCTGCCACGCGGTGGCGTCTGACGCAAGGTCTGCGCGGTGTTCTTTTTTTTTCTTTTTTACATTCCACATCACGAATGGGTACAGAAAGGGGCACATTTTTTTTCGTGCGCTTCTCAAGGGCAGTTTTCAATTTGAAAGAAACTGTAGGAGCGTTGCGCGATAGAAAACACGCTCAAGCTTCTCTGATATCTGCGTAACGCCAATGGTAAATTGTGTGTATAAATAGCTCACCGTTAATAATGCCGGCGCATGCATGGCGAATGGTTCAGTGGTCTAATGCAGAGCCCTGCGGACCGAGAATTCGCTGGTTCGAATACCCTGTCGGTGCCTGTAAATTTTTCTTCTGATTTATTTTTCTTCGTGCCTTTTTTATATATATACATACATATACATATCCGGGCCATGACGGTGACGGCAACGGCAAATTTTTGCCGAGAGTGTCCATATAATTGCTATCGTAATAAAATTGGGTAATTTGGTTGGTGGTAACTTTTTTGCATCGTCCTGCAGGGTTTTAGGCGACACGGGACGATTATGGCTGCGGGACGAAAACAAACCATTTTTATTCGCTTTTTTTTTTCTTTGCAGAGTGAATACTCGTCATCGAAGGAGGTTGGCTTCTCTCGTGCCTCGACATGTGTGTCAACGAATATAGCTTACTGCAGCTTATTGCTTCGTCACTATATGACGTAAAGCAACACGCAAATGCTAGCCTTTTGATGATCAGGTGCAGTAACCGTTTCAAATGTTGCGCACGGTGAACTAATACTGTAGGAGGCAGGCTCAAAGGTAGCGTACGCAGCAGGTCGCACGTTGCACACGTACAACTTTTCTAACGCTAAACCAGAATGGTCTATCGTCGTAACACCTGCACAAAAAGCGGCTGTTTGTCGAGTCGCCGCTACGCTTTACAAAAATGTAGTCCTTCTCGATCAAATCGAGAGGAGCGGCCGAGCAAATAGAGATGGCCCATAGTGTTCCTAAGGCCTCTTGACATTGCTTGATGACCTTAGAGAAGCACGTTTTAAAAAAAAGAAGAACTAATGTGTCCCTATTTCAGGACTTTTGGCCACATGACCTACCTCCAAAAACATTTTCTCTTTACCGCGGAAAGGAGTGGCAAGAAGTGGAATGCCTCGGGAACTACAGAACTCGCACAGCGAACAGTGGCTAACCAACGTCGATAACAGCGAAGTCTCTCAACGACGATACCTCTCTGCTTGCTTGCTCTTTTCAGTTTTGCAACTAGCGCATTTTCCTGCTTAACTTGCTCGTTTTCATCACCTGTGTTTAAGGGGAAAAAGTGCGCATGTGTGTTTACAAAAAGAAACACGGTTGATCCCACCGCCGTAGGAATCGGTATAACACGAAAGTGAAACGTGTCCTCACAGAAGTAGTTGAATGTTTATTGTACATTGACATACGAGAGCTTGCACAATGTCTATTGGTGTTTGGCAGATATAGTGCAGGTTGATGTGACGCCACGCGCGTCTTGCCTCCCCTCTAGCCTGGCCGTGATTTCTCACAGGGCGAGCGGGGAACGCGGTGTGTCAGGCAGGCGAGTGTCGGAGAGCTATTTGTAATACGGATGGCTGCTATGAGTGAGGCTTTGGCTAAAGCCGCCACCTCGCGGTGTGTTAAGGCGTTGACAAAATTACACTTCTCCTTTTGGAATCGCGACGAACGGGACGGCCATAGCAACAACGTGTTGCTGGAGCTAATCGCGGAGGCGCTCCGAGATGGCGACACCCCTGCACGAATTAAGAGCATTGCGAGAGGAAAGCGTGAGGATTCCCTTATGTGGCCGACGCTAGCGCGATGGGTTAAGCGCCCTCCAGCTGTCGTTGCGGACCGAGAGGTCGCAAGTTCGAACCTCGTAGACGGAAGTTTTTCTCAGTGTTTTTTTTTTCTTTGCTATCTTGTCGCTTGCATTTTGGTGACATATTTCCGTCTTGGTGGACCCCGGCATAATACACTTTCGTGTTAAAAAATGAGCCCTTCATTTTGTAAGAATTGGATAAACAAGCACTTAGTGCCCATGAGCAGAGCCATCAACTAGGTAATTTGTATTCTCATAGGCCGGAAAATTTCCTAATACATAACTTTTTACTTTTTTTTCTGCATTAACACAAGAAAGTCAAACAAAAAGAGCTAGGTTGCTTTTTTGTTTTCCTGCTTTTTTTTGAATATTACATACGCTTTGCGACAACATATATTTTAGAGCCTACCTTAATTAAGGCGGTAACAGCTCGCGTGGTATCCGTCTACGTACAACGAGGATGATTCTCCAAGACATTCCCGCGGTTGCAGTCAATACAATAACGACATGCTTGGCCTCTATTCATCTCTTTGCCACCCGGTGCAGCGAGCACCTTTACTGCGCCGCATTCCGGTCACTGCTGCGGACGAGTCGAACTCGAGTCAAGGACTCAAACAGCCTAGTGGAATAAAGGCGTCCGCAAGCACTGGGCCACCACGCGCGTTGTTAACACTATTCTCCACGGAGAGGGTAGCCCCATTCTTTCTCCATTTTGTTGGACCTCGACGACACCTCGATGCCTATCGTTTAATAGCAGCAGAGGACGAGGGACGCTGCTGCTTGTGTGTGGTGAGGAATCGGGGGTGGGGGGGAGGTGTTCATACCGATCTAGTCAGAAGCGGGGGGTCCGAGGTGTGAGTTGGGGGGCGAACTGCGGTGAAGCAAAGCGCGAGCAGCAGGCACCAAAAAGGGCAGCAGACGGCGACAGTGGGCGCTGACGGTGATGCGAGAAGGCACGCACCGCGCTCCCATTGTTGCCCGCCACCGGAGTCACGCGGCCTGCTCATTTCAGCGGTGTACCCCTCCCGCCCCACAGCTCCCTTCCGGCACGGTTAGCGGGACAGGGGCGCGAAGCATCCTCTTCGCTGATCGGTGGATTCGGTACCCACCGACACGTGTGCACAGAAGGGCGGGGGGGGGCCTAGTTTATATTCTAAGCGCCCCGCGGACGTCCGCTTGCCTTTTCTTTTTTGACCCCCCTCCTCCTCCTTACTTTCGCATTTGCCGGGGGAACAGATCACGGCACACGAGCGGCCGTCGGTTGTTCAGCGTGTTTGCCATGCTACTTGAGAATGAAGCCGAGCGTGTTAGTCGACGGACGGCCGCCAAGCCAAGGAAAAAACTTGGGCGGACGCCGTGCCTGGTGGCAGGTCGGGACGGGCACAGATGTGCGGGGACCTCGCGTTCAGCGGCAGTGTTTGCTCGAGCGTGTCCTCGAGTTAGTTGCGGCTCAGAAACAAGCCGACTAGATGCATAAATTGGCATTAAATTCTGCTTAAATCTAAAGACGTCACACCTGCCACCCAGCCGTGTTTGCCCTGCTAACGGTGCGCACACTTCATCCTACATCTGTTGTTCACCAAAACAGGTGCCGGCAACAGCTAGATAACTCTCTGTATATTCTTGAACACCCGATGGGCGCCTGTTCGGAGTCAAACACCACACTTTCCGTGCGTTCACAATATTTACCTTCATGCTTTATTGAGAATCAGTGCGTAAACAGCGGATGCAGTTCCCAAGAAGTCATTGCCAGTCGTGAACAACCTTGCACAAACGTTTACACAGACATATAGTTTACTTCAAGTTCCAATTGTGCAGCCAACTTGAGAATTTCAAGTTTCAATTCATCGCCAGAGCACATGCTCTGGCGATGCCCCGGTAACGAGGGGCATCGCCAGAGCATGTGCTCTAAGTTTGTGCCCCCCACAACGGGGGGCACAAGCTGCTAGTGTAAGTATCCGGATAAATTTTATTAAATAAAGCCAAATTTGGGTACGAATTCGTCTGTAAGAGTCTAAGTGTTATTGCCTGGGTTCTGTGAAGTTTTCCGTTGGGAGGGGGGGTAGACCCTCGTGCTTAGGTAGAAGGGCTGCGTAATCTCATTGTATGTGGTGGGCTGATCTCTATTGTCGAACGTCTTGGGCTGGGGATAACCTGTGTGGGCGCGTAACGTCAGACCTCGCGCCTTGGAATGGGTCAGCTCATTGAGGTTGGTGGGGCCTCCTTCAAAATGGCCCATGTTTGCAAGGAACCACGTTAATATGCGATTCTTTTACAGACCATTTTTCATACAGGTACAGCCACAATAGACCCTCTTCTTCTATCTTCCGCTGAAAACCGGAATTTGTTGGGTGACCATGTCATGGCCCCTTTAATGTATGTGACCTCCTTTCAGAAAAAAACTCTTGGAGTTTTATTCCGAAAGCTGCAGTTGTATTTCTATCCTGTGACATGAGACGTTTAAAATGAATGAAATATTTAAACTATAAAAATATATTTGTATAATAACTAAAATTCGCCGAAAAGTGAGTGTTATACCAATATCATAACTAAAAAAACAATGGCGCAAATCTAAAGTAGCATAGTTGAAATGTAATTACACAATGACCTATGCACTAAAACGGCATAATTGCAGTAACTGCAAGCTTTATTGGGTTGTTATAAAAACAGTAAAAACGTCTACATCTCGCACATTTTCGCTCCAAATAATTGCCAACAGAATAAAAAGTTACAATCCATGTAATTTATCCTACTTCATTGTACAGATGAGTGCATAAAGGAATAGTAGCCCAAGTTTCGTGCATAAATACTACAAGTGAAGTTATCACTCTTCGCGTAACTACAGAACGCCCAAAAAAATAAAGTTTTGAGAAAAATGGGTTTAAAGATTTTAAGCAAGTGTTCTGATAATGAAACACATGCAAGACATCTGAAATGTAATGTTAGGTAGGGCCCTCCTTGGAAGCTGCACGTCCTTTCTCTGTATGCGAGCAAATGCGCGTTCTTTTATTGCTCGCCTGTTTAGTGTCCGAATCTGACTGAAGTGCAACCTTACGTAATAGATTAGCATGCAGACTTCAGTTGTTTGGCAACCAAACTCAATGTCTGCGTGTTTGAAAATGTCAAGCATACCTCTGTTCCCAATCAAGGTGGATGTTTGGGCCAGTTGGTGATTCATGATCGACGTATGTATACTGCGCGGTAGTAAACACGGACGACAAGAAAACACAAGAACCTTGTACTTGTGTTTTCTTGTCGTCCGCGTTTACTACCGCGCAGTATACATACTATGTTCCCATCACGGAACTTAGTTTACAGCATTCAATTTTTATACAGAATTTTAGCACTAACGATACGCTGGGCCACCCTACAGCCCTCTAATTGAACCTCTTATTGAATTCAATAGCACTAGGCATTAGAAAAATGCTGCTCCTAGATTTTATAGCCTATTTCAACAAACTTTCCATCCCATAAGCTCCACATATAGCTGCATTTGTCATGAGTTCATACGCGTTGTTCACTTCGAAGCTTTCAGTTCAGGTTTTGGATACATGTGGGAAGACGGCGGGGGTGTTGAAGAAATGCTGATAATTCTTGAGCAGGTTAAGATAAAAACATATTTGTTTTTCCGACATTCTCTTGAATGAACAGGCACTGAGAAAATGTAGGGGAAAACAGGGTATTTTTAAGAAAAATCGCTTTCCCAAGGGTGGCGAGATAGCTTAACGTCGATAACCGTAGCAAGAATGGTTCCGTCAAAACTTTTATTTGCTTACTCATTTACGATTTCCAACCAGAACAATCGGAGAAATAGTAGCGCCACGTGTCCCCTGATGACATTTACTGTTTATGGCAATCTTATAGATGTTATACAGTAGAACCCACTTATAACAACGTTCAAGTGCCACGAAAATTTCGTTGTTATAACCGATAATTGCTATAAACGGGTTTGCACGAAAAAAAAAAAGCAGAATAGACGGATGGCAGGCTGTGGTAAGAAAACAATAATATCGGATGGGATATACCAGCAAACATCAGTGATAAGGACAGCAAGGCTGCCGATTTTTCGGACATGCTTGAAAATTCAGGCGCTTTCACGGGACCATCACAAGCCTTATAGAGCCAATGTTTGACAACATCTGAAATTTTGGACTCTGAAACTCTGTCAAGACTCGACTTTGTCCTCGAATTGCATGTCCGTAAGTGCATTAACACAAGCCACCGCCACTCCTCGCCGTAGCGCATTTCGAAAGTCAGGTTTGCCGCAATGCTACACCACTGTGCGGTGATGCATACCGCAAATTCGAAGGAGCGCTGGGGGAAGTTGGGGTTGCGGGCGGGGGTTGAGAAGCTTGAATTTCTCATTTTCTTTCTTTGCAAGTATTTGGTGTTCCATTACCTTTCGACACGGACACCCAACAGCCATAATTCATTGTTATAAGCGATAATGCGGCATGTCGGCTTTGCTCTAAGGGGGGTTATTTCACCATAGAAAAAGCGTACAAAAGTTGACGGTGCAGCAGCTTCTCATTGTTATAACCGATATATTGTTAGAACCGGTATCGCTATAAGTGGGTTCGACTGTAGTTCGCAGAGCTGAAACACGTGCATTTGATTAGCAATACCTTCAGTATAGCTACGCACGAAAGACTCATAGCGTTTCTTTTTACGTTCGGACTTCGGACCAAAAGGGAGATGAAGTGACTATAAACGAAGTCACTTTTCTCAAACAGTGTGCCATGCGCAATAGATGCGTTCCAGGGGCCCTCAGCTCTCCCCATGCGGCCACTTCCTTTCATCAAACTGCCGACTGTCTCCTTTGCGGAGCCGTGGATCTCACCGAGATATATATGGCCGGCTTTTTCATCGAAGACAAACGATTTTAAACCGGGGCAGCGGAACTGGATATTCCGCGCGCGCCCATTTATATATATTTAGATGCCCGCGGCTTCGTCCGCCGTCACCGAGAATTAATGGCGCTATTTTCTGCCGACCGCAGCGGCGACATCCGTCGCCCGCGACATACGCGCTGTCCCCGAAGGATTCGGCCAGCGCGCGATACAGTTGGCGATGTGCGCCCGTTCCCAGATGGACTGGACTAGGAACAAAACATTAGCACAAAGACGGCGAACACCGTCTGGGTAGGATGACTCTTCTATTGGAAACAATGTACAGTCAGGGCCGTTATGCGCGATGAGACAGGACGCATACCACACGCGCATTGCCTCGCTCAATTATCGCTGCAAGCAGAGCACTAGACTGCAAGACTTTATAAATATAAAGGAGGGCAGCTTAAGCAAAATATGACCACTTTGCTAGCTTACATATGGGGAGCGGATGCGGTATTGTGAAAGTGGGAGATATATCATTCCGGTCACTTACACACGCTGTCTTCAGTCGAGCTCTCTAATTTGTCACGTTCACGTGCTCTTGTAGCTTTCTGGGCTATTGAGCTGTGATGCAAGGACATTAAATACATTTGCTTCCTAAACAGACAGCTCGCCTCATCTACTTGAGGTGTACACTGAACAGACTGACTCTGTTTGTCAAAGCTGGAACATTGGCATGACATTGGGCAATGTCCAATGCCTCTTAACAACGGCAATTAGAGCACATGCATGGGTGAGTCCGCCATTTCAATGCGCTAGCTTTCAATGCGATATTAACGCGACAGCGTTAAAGAGCTTGTTTCGCAGAAATTCCGGCGTCGGTGTTGGCGTCGTTGGTTGTGAGCGAAAAATCATCATCTTGTCTGTGACTGAAAAATCGAGAAAGACGCAAATAAAAGAAATAATACAAATTTCCGGGTCCGAGTGAGGATCGAACCCAGGCCGTCTACGTGGCAAGCAGGTGTTCCACCACACAGGCACGTGTCTGCTTGGAAATACCCCGAGAATAACTTCCTCTGCTTGGAAATGCAGTGAAAATAACTTTCATGCTTTACAAACACACGCGTCCTGGATACAGGCGATGTAATATTGCAGTAATATTGCGTGGTACAAGCGTACATTCCCTTCGGGCATCAGAACATGTGAAAAAAATTTGGCAGATCCCAAGTACCATGGGAATCGATGTTATGCGAAGCATGCGGAGGCAAGGTGACTGGCTTGTAATTTTCTTATTGAACGAAACTTTACGAAATGACGTTAAAGATATGTACAAATGTTGTACGCACACACATGTTGAACAGTCGCATATGTTTCATATAACCAGTTGTTTACAGTTGCGTAACGATGCCAACAGAAACATGGGTATTACCAACACCACAAGCGGTAATCTGATATGTACATATAGCACTTGTGCTTGTGAGGATGGTAGCCCTGGATAGTGCTTCGTGGACCAACTACAGTGGATGGCGCTTAAGTATACAATTAACGTTAACCCGACGTGACGCCTGCCTCGTAGGAGTACATATGTAACGTTTATAAAATTAGATAGGCAGCACTGGAACCACAATTGGCGTTTCACCAACATTACGCCTGCATAGGGTTTTTTTTTTTTTTTTTTTTTTTTTTTTTTTTTTTTTTTTTTTTACAAAGCAGTTCCGAGACCTGGCGTGGCTCTCTGGTAGAATACTTGACTGCCATGCAGAATGCTTGGGTTCGATTACTGCTGGGACCCTGATATTTATTATTTGCATTCGTCGGGTCAACGCTGCCGATGTCAGTTTTTCTTAACGCTCTCGCATTTAAATTACTAATGTCTGTCCTCGCCGTTCCTGGGTAGATAAATTGTCAAATACCAGTGGCGCATACCCGCATACCGCGACCCGTGGTATACGGGTATGTGCCACACGTGTCTGCAGGAAAGGGTTTGACGACGTAGGCAACAAGATTTTCACGTTATTCATGTCATGACCAGCCAGATATATTCGTCAATACCTCTTACCTTCCCATACAAATTTTGGTCTACCCCAAGTTAAGGAGGCGATCACGAGAGCAGACAGACGTAGGCGGCTAGATAGATAGATAGATAGATAGATAGATAGATAGATAGATAGATAGATAGATAGATAGATAGATAGATAGATAGATAGATAGATAGATAGATAGATAGATAGATAGATAGATAGATAGATAGATAGATAGATAGATAGATAGATAGATAGATAGATAGATAGATAGATAGATAGATAGATAGAAACGCAAAAGTGCTTACAGTACGCAAAGAAATGCTTCGCATTTAATATCACAACGACATCGTGGTTTAAAGCCAGCCACCCATTACAAAAGGCACACATGTTACTGCGCGTATTCCCTTAAGACCCCGTAGTGGGCACATAGCAAGTTTGAAAACATTTCGTGCGCATAATTGCTCGTGGTCTAAAGCATGCTGCCCATTACATAGTACGCACTAAGTGATTGAAGTACGCACTAGGGACAGGATATCGCTATCGCGTTCAACTCTTAAAGGCGAAGCTTAAGGGTCCCTCCCCCATTTTTTTTATTCGTTTTCGTAGAGTTATCCCAGGCTACTGCGAGTGCTCGACAAGGACACTTTGCGATTGCATCGATAGGCAATACAAGATACCGGGACGACAAGTATTTGAGACACATGTACAGGATACCAGCAGAATAAATGTATCTGATACGACACTTGAAATTTGCATCTTTCGACACTTCGATACTAGTTAAGTCCTCATTATAGTTGTATTGTTGGGGTTATTGCAAGTTCGCAGCTATTTCCCCTGCAGACTTTTTTCCGACAGTCATAGTTTCTTTTTGCACTCAATACAAGAACACGGACAGGGAGATGATAACCAAATTCCATCTGTTGTGTTGGTCTCTGTCCTCATTATTGTCTTAAGTAAGCCACAGAAGAAACATTGAAGGAAGGAAGGAAGGAAGGAAGGAAGGAAGGAAGGAAGGAAGGAAGGAAGGAAGGAAGGAAGGAAGGAAGGAAGGAAGGAAGGAAGGAAGGAAGAACAACAACAGAGAAGGCAGGGAGGTTAACCAGGCACATGCCCGGTTGGCTACCCTGCGCTGGGGGGAATGGAAAAGGGGAGCATAAAGATGACAGAGAGAGGGAAGGAAAGAGGGAAACGATCAGTAAATGCCCTGACGCGTATGTAGCGGTGGCACTATACAAAAGTCAAAGGCGTTCACATGGGCCCGTAGTCCTGAAAAAACACAAAAGGGGTTTCACTGCCTTGTGAGCCAACGAAAGGCGAGGACGTAGCTCCAGCAGTATCTGCACGGAGAGCGGCCGATCGTCCAATCGTCGCAACGCGACAGAATGTTTTCGTCTCTCAGAGGCAAATCGAGGACAAGGGCATAGCAGATGATCGATGTCTTCTTCGGTGCCGCAGACCTCGCATGCCGCACTGTCGGTCACTCCAATTAGAGTTGTATATGCCTTCGTGAAGGCAACCCCCCAACCAAAGCCGACAAAGAAGCGAAGCATCACGTCGACGATGTCCGAATGGAGGTCGGAGAGCATCCAATCCAAACAATGAAGAGCATGCAAGTAGCTTACTCTATTGCTCACTTGCATTCCTTTCCCACATGTTAGCCTATTTAGTTTAGAATATCATACGAGAGCATTTTTTTTCGGTATTTCAACTGTATATATTTTTGTCATTTCGCAACAGTAGAAGTGACCAGGCAGTCGTGGAGCAATCATAATTTTTTTCGGCATTTTGTTTACAAACCCCACAATGCACTCTTATTGGCAATCTAATCATAAATTAGGTAACCTTTTACAAAGCGGTCTCTGTAGGAACTCTATCTGTGCAATTTATTCTGAATGGATTCCATGTTCTAAGAATGTCTATAAAACAAATATAAAGCGCACTAGTGGCATTTTATTTTTAGGCATAAGTAAACAGCACTAAACGCAGTTTTTGGTATATAGCACAGGTATCAGAAACAGCAAAGTGTGCGCGACATATGTGCCACCATCCTGCTTCAAAGGCATCCTTTTTTTTTTTTTGTTTGATCATCATAATGAGAGGGGTATACTGCGTTTACTGCGACGATTCAATGTGCTTGCGATCATAAGTGGTTGTACGTTCATTAAAACGTAAATCTGTGCTAGTCAGACTTGCATGACCCATGAACCACAATGCAATTGTAACAATGAACTGAGAAAGGACTAACATCAAAGAAACACTGCTTCAGTAGAACTTGTTCGTGTGTGTGTGCCCCTTTACAAAATTGTGGTGTGTTCCACCTTTCATGGCTTACGGTTCCTAGGTTTGTTTATGGGGTTTAAGATTCCAAAGCAACTCAGCCTATGAGAGCCGCCAAAGTGCAGGGCTGAGTAAAATTTTTATCAGCTGGTGTTCTTTAACGCGCACTGAAATCGCACAGCACACAGCCCTTCGCCTTCATCGGAATGCAACTGCCGCAGCCGATATCGAACCCAGCGTCTTTCGGTCCAGCAGCCGCATACCACAACTACCAAGCCACCGCAGCGGCCTTTATGGTTTAAGTAGGGGGTGACCGAATATTCGAAAATTTCGAATAACGAATCGAATTGCGTTGTGTTCGATTTAGTAGTCGAATCGAATGGCGCATATTCGAATTACCGAATTTTTTTCGAATTCTTTTCGAATAGTTAGCATCGACAACCGACGGGAAAACACCAAAGGAACGACACGTTGGGAAGAGCGAAGGTATCATTCTTTTAGATGCGAAGCAGCTCTTTGACTCACGTGCGTAACGCCATACGTTACGTGCGTCCGTACGAATGCGCCGCAACGCGTTCCCCTCGCCGTAGGTGTTGGAGCGTTGTCCAAGTAGGTCACGCCACAGCTGCGCGTTGACGTGACGCTCCCCTCGCACGCTTCCCTCGCAGGTGCGCGCTGACGTCACTCTCTCTCTCACCCACCGCATGCTCGCGGCAGCGCCCGCAGCTGCCGGCTGCTCCGCCCGCTCGCAACACCTCTGAACGTGTCACTTCTCTCTCGCTTCACCTTCTCCACCGCCCGCAACGCTCGACCGCACGTCGAGTGGAAATATTTTTTCGGCTCGTTTATCTGCGATGACGCCCGTTTCAACCGGGTCAACGCCGTGCGCACCGCTGCTGCTTCGCATCCCATCAGGGTTCCCTTCGGGGAGGTGGTCCAAGTTTTTTAGTTTTTATTGCGATAGCAATTATATGGACAGCCTCGGCTGGTTTTCGCCGTCGCCGTCATGTCCCGTATATGTATATGTATCTGCATATTTATAAAAGCCTCAAAGAAAAATAATTCAGAAAAAAATTCCCCATCTCCCGCTAAAGGGAACCATGTGTGGATGCGAAGCAGCGGGGAGGTGGTTAGCTTGAGCGGGAGAAACGTCGCCGCTCTCATTTCACGGCAGTGGTCCGGGCGCTCATCACGGCGCTGCACAGGAGAGAGAATGAGGCGCGCGCGCTCCGTCATTTTCATACCGCGGAACACCGGGGCGCCTCCAGCGGAGTATGCAGCTGTCACACCCCCTGTCGTGCGCGCCGCTCCGCAGAGGATTCCTAGAGGAAAGGACGGTGGGGGGGGAGGGGGGCGTAGGAGAGGATAGGGGGAGGGGACGTGCATGCGCTGTGGGGGGTGTGGGACGCGGGAGCCGCTCCGTAGAGTAGAAGATTCCTAGAGGAGAGAGGGGGGAGAGGACGCGTATGCGCTGTGGGGATGTGGGACGCCGGAGCCGCTCCGTAGAGTAGAGGATTCCTAGAGGAGAGAGGGGGCGAGAACGCACATGCGCTGTGGGGATGTGGGACGCGGGCGCCGCTCCGTAGAGTAGATGATTCCTAGAGTAGAGGAAGGGGGGTGAGCGTAGGAGAGAGAGGGGGGATGGGACGCGCATGCGCTGTGGTGGTGTGGGACGTGGGAAGGAGGGAACCCCAACTATCGCATTCATTGCTTCACCTTGCGGCGAAACTGTCACTTTTTTTAATTAGTGGATTTCCAAGAAGCAGGCAGTTCAAGCTTTTTAAGGGTCTACCGAAGTTTTACTGATCACGTGATGAAGGAATTTTTGCTTTGAACACCAGTGTCGCCGAAACAAATGTGCCCTCAATCCTCTGTCATTATCGTGATATGCATGATGCTCAATTCATGAAACATTATTTAACTTTAAGGCATTAGTATTGTTCAAAAGCATGGTGATGTAGTATCACCTAGAATAGTGAAGTAACTGCTGTAATCATACAACAATTAAAAGATACCTAGAAGGCTCTTAGACGCTACTGCATACGAGCCTACCTCAGTTTACATAATTGTGGTATCTTAAGTCGGCTAGATGTAGCGACAATGTAACTTTGTTAAACTTTGTGAATATTTGTTTGAAATGAGAAATTTGTCGAATTATAGGCGTCTCTTGAAAGCGGTTGCCTTGCTATTCGAAAACTATTCAATTCGTATTTGATTCGGTTCTAAATTTCACTATTCGCACACCCTTAGGTGAAAGGTTAAAGTACGCAGAGGAGAAGTACGCAGAGCACTGATGCTACACAACTTTGTATCCCCCCTGACAAAGAAACAGGTATTTATTTGTGATAGTCTCAAGCTTTAAAGAGGCTAGAGCTTACAACAGCCAAACGTGTAGGAGCCGACAACGCTCCACTCACCGAAAATTATCCACTTATTCCATTATCATTGGCCGCTCTCACCGGTACGACGTAGAAACTTCGAAAAAGTATATTCAAGAACTGTGTAGGTTTTAGCCCGCTTTTAGTTTGGAGTGATAAGCAAGTTACTATTAAGCGCGAGATGGCCATTCTCTCATTCCGAGTTCACTATTGATAATAGTATAAAGATTGCCGTCGCTCAAGTGTGTGCAGGTCGGGCAGCGTCACATGTGTTGTGGCTACCATGTCATCAATGTTTTTAACATCGACGTAATTGATCAGAGCCAAACGTTCAGAGGGAGATAGAAGTAACCGAAAGACCAGGAGGGTAGAGTCGTAGTCGAAAGCAAGCGACAGTGCACCGTTATTATGTATTATTTATGTTACTGGCACCGTAGTTCCGTCAACACACGCCCACTTCGCCAGCTGCCATTTTAGGTCTGTCTGGGCTGCCCCTGTCGCTAAGCGGCGGTACCGCTGTTTTGATGTGAAGCAAACTACCCCACGTAAAATCAAGACAAACTAGGGCTAACAGCCCCACCGAGACACAAAGCACACATTCGCACACTAAATGGGGCGGGCTGAAATGCGAGCTCCCTCGTTGCGAAACTGGATGGTAGTATTCATCACGAAAGGTAGATGACTAAAGGCCCTTAATTGGGGGGCTTTAGTCGCTTAAATATTGCACCTTTATCTTTCCAAGCTTTTACGAATGATGAAGTCTGAAACAGGCACGTTAAACTATTTGCAAATAAACACCCGCTTTATGTATGTATTTTGGTGTCTAATTGTTCTCGTAAGAAAGCAATGAAACTCTGAAAGAGACGAAACAAAGAGCTCTACCAAACATATAGTATGTCTTGTGCATGTATTGATACACAAGTCTTTGCTAAGCACATCAAAGGGCGCTTTTCTGGCAGCCTACACAATGCGCCCAACACGCTTAAGCATTCGTCCTTACACCACAAGTTCTAGCAGGTCTTTAGTATTGTATTGGATAGGTTCTGCAGTACTTCATTGATGCACGGTAGCGTGCAGTCGCTGGGATTACTATTTACACCTAAAACGAAATTCAGGGACATGCTGCAGTTAGGCAACATTGTCGAAAATGGCGCCTGCAAGAAGGTACATGTGCAGATTGTCGCTGTGGAATGTACGGCATTTTCTAGATTGAGACGTCAAGCCGTGGTATTTTGTAGAAGGCAAGAGAATCCTAGCTGCCGAGCGCCCCATTTTGATTGGCACGAGGAACAAAGTCTGCTGTGAAACAGAGGTTTGTGCACTGTTCGTGCCAACGTCAGGCGTGAGCTCGTACGCGCACGAAATCGCAGTGCCGCCGCGATTCGTGTGGAATCGGAGGTCACTGCGCCTGTGACCTCCAATGGCCAGTGCTCCTGCAGTGCTGGCTTTTCAGCGAAATGCAAATACAGATCCCCCACCCGTTCTCATCTACTGCTTTATGCAAGTGAAGCGTTGTCACAAACCGCGTCAGTCGGCATGGCAAACTGCCTAGTTCGGCAGTGCTTAATATGGTTTTGTTCTTAGGTGGAATAACACAATCGGACGTTGACAGTGGGAATATTTTCAAAAATGATCATTGCCTAGAGGGGTGGAACGGGGACAGATGAGCGTTTTACAGCGACTTAATCCACCGATTACCTCGTCCGCTCCTTTTATATGTGAAGTTTAAATGATTAGTCGGGGACGGTAAACAGAGCGTATAGACCTTTTTCAAGCAGAATGTCCCGCAGGCGCGCGGAGCACTATGTGGGAAAAGTGCGAACGTCGAGCGAGCCGGCAGTTCGGTCGCCCGCAGCTGGATGGCGCCGTGAGAGCAAGAAACAAAAAGACCACGTCGCCGCTTCTTGACTATTCTCGAAATCCTAAGTACTACCCATATCCGAAAGCCCTTGCATGCATCTCTCTGTATATGGAAAGTGAAGAGATTATTTCAGTCAGTATGGGTATTACCAATCAAATGTAAATTGGATGTAGCATTTAATCGAGATACGCGACTTCGAGTGCAGCTAGAACGCCGAATTCATGTTCATTCAACGATAACTTTTAACGTGCCGATATGAATGGGACGTATGGAGTTGCAAGGGGCACATTTCCGCGTGAGCATTTTGTGTCACGAACACTTCCGCACTTTTGGCATCTGCATTTATCTGCTAAGGCCTTTAAAACATAATTTCAGTTTTCCATCTCACATTGCTCACGACTATGCACATCTACGGTATGGTCGCCTGCATGCCAACACGCGAAAACACAACCGGCGTTCGTAAGATCTAACACGTGCAGGTTATTGAACAGATTTAGCTGAGCGTCCGCCACAGCTTTGCGGACGAAGCCTGCCATAGGAAAATACTGGCGGGCGGCGTACGCAGAGCTGCTGCGGTCGCCCAACTAAATCTGTCTATTGTCAACGAAGGGTGGTAGACGCTTATGGTTTGTCACCTATAGCGCGAGCGACACGCTAACCGCCTAGTTAATCTTTCTTACTTTACTAAATGCCGGCTATACTGTATCGCGTACTCTTGAAATGTCGGAGCCTCACCATGCTCTCATCACAATTTCGATGGACGTTGATTCCAAATGCATCCAGCCAACACAGACCGTCCCTGGACTTCACCTTGGAAACCGGGTTCTCAAATTCTGCCGCGTACCTGCTGTTACAGCGGTTTATCGTTATTAAATGCGAAGCATTTCTTTGCGTACTGCAGGCACTTTGAGCGTTTCTATCTATCTATCTATCTATCTATCTATCTATCTATCTATCTATCTATCTATCTATCTATCTATCTATCTATCTATCTATCTATCTATCTATCTATCTATCTGTCTGTCTGTCTGTCTGTCTGTCTGTCTGTCTGTCTGTCTGTCTGTCTGTCTATCTATCTATCTATCTATCTATCTATCTATCTATCTATCTATCTACAGTGAAACTTCGGTGAGGTGATACGATCACAGCTCATACGAATTTCGGGGTGATACGAATTTTTCTTTGGTCCCGGCGAAGGTTTATTCCTGCAATGTTATGGAGTGCGGTTCTTGCGAGCCAGTTTTCTCCCGCGACGTTTGATACGGACGTACGCTACCGCCCAGGTACGAAGAGGTGCTGTCCCCGCCGTCGCGGAAGACGCGCCAAGGACGTGCGATCGCGGGAACGCAAGCGCGGGCATGCGCGCCGCACCGCCAAATCGTCAGAATCCCGGTGTCAACATGCCTGGTTGTTGAGGTCGCACTTGTGCGGGCACGGCTTTAAATCTCCCAAAAGACATCCCCAACACCTCCGCGATAACAAAACCATAACATAGGACCGTGGTTTTCAAATTTTGTGGCCTTGATATATCGCGTCTAAGTGCTTCTTCCGTTACTTTGGCATCTGTACTCCGATGTCATGTGAAAAAGCATACTAAAATTTGGAAGGGGCTACTGCTATCGCGGGTCACAACGCACTTTGTTCATTAATTAGACACGCGCGAACGGGCCGTATATTTACGAGTGGTGGTATGATTTCCGACATCTAAAAACTTAACGGAGAATCATTCAGAGTTCTTCCTGACGTTGCTGCGGTCCTGAAAAACAGTAAATGAAAATGTACGCCAGCTTTATTTTGTCGCATGCTAACTTTCCATTGACGAAGGAAACACAGCGCCGACCAAAAGTAAAAATATATTCTTAAAAAAAGACGTTTCGGCTCCCACACGGGAAGCCTTGTTCATTGTGAACAAGGCTCCCGTGTGGGAGCCGAAACGTCTTGTGAACAAGGCTCCCGTGTGGGAGCCGAAACGTCTTTTTTTAAGAATATATTTTTACTTTTGGTCGGCGCTGTGTTTCCTTCGTCAATGTCTACCCCGGCCAGGCGGGTTTCCGCCAAACTCTCAACTTCATAACTTTCCATGCTTTCTGGTGATACGCATTTCGGGTGATACGAATATTTTTCGTGGTCCCGTGAGATTCGAATCACCGAGGTTTCACTCTATCTATCTAGTCGCCTACGTCTAGGTGATCTCGTGATCACCTCCTTAACTTGGGGTCGACCAAAATTTGTATGGGAAGCGTTAAATAGTTTTGAGAATTATGACTGTCTGGTCATGACATGAATAATGTGGAAATCCCGTCGCGTACGACGTCAAACCCTTTCCTACAGACACGTGTGGCACATCCCCGTATACCAAGGGCCGCGGTATGCGGGTATTCGCCACAGGTGTTTGACAGTTTATATCTACCGAGGAATGGTGAGAACAGACATTGGTAGTTTAAATGCGAGAGCGTTAAGAAAAACCAACATCGGCAGCGTTGACCCGACGACCCTGTGCAGGTGTAATGTTGGTAAAACGTCAGTTGTGGTAGCAGTGCTGCCCATCTAATTTTATAAACATTACATCTGTACTCCAATGATACAGGCGTCACGTCGGGTTAGCGTCAATTGTAGTTAAGCGATATCCACTAAAGTTGGTCCACGAAGCACTATCCAGGGCTACCATCCTCGCAAGCACAAGCGCTACATTTCAGCTTCCCGCTTCTGGTGTTGGTAATGCCCATGTTGCTCTTGTCATCCTTACGCAACTGTAAACAACTGGCTTATATAAAACATACGCGACTGTTCAACATACATGTCTGTGCGTATAACATTTGTACATATGTTTAGCGTCATTTCGTAACGTTCTGCTCAACAAAAAAATTACACCACAGTCACCTTCCCTCCGCATGCTTCGCATAACATCGCTTCCCATGGTACGTGGGATCTGCCAAATTTTTAGGGGTACATTGACCCTTTGATAGGTCCCTGAACCCTACGACGAGACATCAGCCTGATTATACCACGCACGTGTGCGTATAGTTATGTAAAAAAAAATCGAGCACGGAACACTGGAAGAGCAAAGAGCAAACCTACCATGTACTGCTCCAAAACGGAACAAGCATCCGTGCCTTTACACCATCCTAAGTGCGGTTACGAGACAGTGATGCCTCGCAGCAAGCACGCCGACATAATAACAAAAAAAATTGAAGTTTTGCATGCTAGAACCATGATATCAATATGAGGCACGCAGTAGCGGAGAGCCCCCGAATTTCGACCACCAGGGGTTCTTTAACGCGTGCCTAAATCTAAGTACAAGCAAGGGCCTCAAGCATTTCGCCTCCATCGAAATGCGATGGCCACGGCTGGGATCGAACCCGCGTCATTCGGGTTAACAACCCAGCACCTTAGCAAGCACGCGGACATCATTCCCATGAATGTTGCGTTTCATTCCATTTGTGGTAATCAGGTTAACTGATATTTTTCTATTAGTGCAACAACATTTAGCACAGCAACATGCGCTTCGTGAAGTGCCGAGAACAACAATCATAGGAGTAACTTTGCTGATGCGGAGGATGGCTGTCCGCGGCGCTCATGTCGGCCATTGATTCAGGAAAGGGAAAATTAAGAAAATTGAGTATCTCATCTTAGCGCCTCAGCGACGCGCGATGCGGGTGCAGCACGCAGCAGCACTGCTTCGCAGGGCTTTCGTTCTTTGCTGATGGTGAATCCATCAACACCTTGACTTGGGCGAGTTGGTACATACTCGGACAAACACAGCGCGACTTAGACGAATACAGGAGACACATAAACACAGACGATTGCCGACTACAAATCAACTCATGGTGTAAGTCGGCGCTCGTCTGTGTTTTATGTGTTTCCTGTCTTGGTTTAAGTCCCGCTGCATTTGTCCGAGGTGAATCCATACGCCAGCAACGCTACCGCGCGTGCGAAAGTGAATGTCGTGTGCTGCATTGACCTCCGTATAGCTTCGTTCGCTCGCTGTCCGCCTTGCGGCGCTTTGGATCAAATTATCCCCCAAATAGTAGTGCATTTAATAGCCAAACTCCTGCTCGTTATACATGCTTCTACTTGACGCCCCTGTGGAACTGCACCAACCGCGAAGCGCGTTGGAGCCGTTTGGCGGATGCGGCCAATCGGAGAGCTTGGAACGAGCTTCAAACCTCTGCCTTTTGTGCGCTAAAGTTGTGACCTCCAAGCGCATAAACTGTGTATGAGATTACACATAAAATACAACGTAGCATATTTCGTTAAATTGGATTTAATTAACCACTTTACGACCGCGCCACTTCACACGGATTGTTAGTGTGAACGTTGAATCTGCAAGTATTATTTATTCTAGGACATGTCCAGGGAAAGCAGCGATGTTCAGGAAAAAAGCGAGATTTCACGCACATCATGCAGACCGTAACAAAATATTTCTGCCATATTCGTCAATTTTATTGTTCTAAATGGGTAGTTTTTAGGCAGAAAAGATAGCCGGGCATACGCAGGAATCAATTTTACGTTGGCTGGCCGCCGCGGTGGCCCAGTCTGCTTTGCCATGCAGTCGCCCACCCGTTCTTCCTTGTCTCGCATGACTATCGTGCGCGACCAACTGATTACCCTTCGTCTTGTCCGCAAAGAGAGGTAACTGCCTGTAGCTCACAAGCGCGGAATTCTGATAGGCTCAGCGCTTAGTGCTGACATTGTACACACGCTTTGTGAAGAAATAAGTGGCGAGGACGTGATACCGTCTTTAGGAAGGCTAGTGAAGGCGAAAAAGAAACCCTCGTCTTTGAAGTAGGAGCAGTTTAGGGGCCCTTTAAAGAACCCCTGGTGGTCGAAATTATCCAGATCCCTCCGCTACGCCGTCTCTAACATACCCTGTGCTGCTTTGGCACGTTAACTGCGCCCAATAAAAGAACCATCTTTTATATTGGGGCCACCGACATTACTTCCTTTTAGTGCGCACCAGTGATCAAAATATTGCCGTTATATGGAAGAAATGTAGCAAATCAACGCTATTACAAATGAGGTATACGACGGTATAAAATATGTGTCCAACTGAAAAGCCGATACGGGCTCAAGAACTCACACAGACGTTTATTAGCGTCCGCATGAGCCCAGTACATCCAAGATCGCTTTTCGTTCTTTTCTTCGAACGAGCTCACGAGCTCGCTCCCGAAAAATGGACAGGTCCATCCAACCTGACAGCGTAAACCGCGAAGAACACGGCGAAATCATCGGCAAGGAAAAAGGATGACTCCAGCGCTATGAGACTCGACTCGGAGATCGCATCCGAACATGCAAAAGTCGGAGCCTGGAGCCTGCCTTCAATGATAATCATAAACAAACCATCCAGGAGAAGCCCGACGAACTGCCCGAAGTTCAGGTTCAGAGAAACGTGAGTCAGCAGGCCACTTCAATGGAAAACAAGATTGACGAGCTGCGATTGAAGTTGCGCGAGGAGCAGACTGCTCGTGAGCGGGAGCACACGGATCATGCAACCATACTGAGGGAATTTCAACGCCTGTTTATTGTTGAACGAATTCATCGTGAGAATTTCGAATACAAACTTGAGGAAGCCATAAGGAAAGCTGCGCAGGCAGATTTTGGACAGCAGTACGAATGCAAAGTGGAGAAATTGACTCAGAAGTTCGACGTGGTGCTCAAGCGGCTGCTTGCTTCGGATGAGAAGCTACGATTGATTTCTCCCCTGCTTCTCAAGATTCAACAGTATGGCGGGAAACAATGCCAGGCTGAGTTGGAGCAACAGAAGAAACAACCAGAACATGGTGTGACGCATCAGCACACAATAGGAAGTGAGATACAATTGGGTAGCCTGGAGAATCTTCTAAAAGAACTGTCTCAGGGAGACAAAACATACGATTGCTTATGCACGCAAGGCTGTGCGGCCATCCAAAGCAGGCGAGAGCTTGCCCCCCCCCCCCCCCCCCAAAAAAAAAAAAAAAAAAAAAAAAAAAAAAAAAAAAAAAAAAAAAAACAGGTCATTTGCTGGTACTACGGCCACCGGATCCAAGACTACAGAAGGGCCTTACCCGCACAGAAAACCTACACGTGAGGACATCACTCGATCGTTCTGGCAAGAGGCGCCTGCAGCTGAAGCAGTCAAAGCAGCGTGTGTGGAGATGCCCGCTGACCTGATTGCCTACATCAGCGAGTTAGCAGGAAAGGACGTTCTCAGTCTCCATGGCAAGTGGCGAGAGAAGTTGCGACAACTTAAGGAGGAGATTTAAAGGTAGACGGCTGGCGAAGGTAACTCATGGCCGTATCTTGTAATCGGAAGGATCAACGCGCACGGAGGCCTTTTGGAGTACGCAACAACGAAAGCGCCTGACCGTACGGAGGAGACATCACTGCGCCGCCCGGGAATTGGTTGAATTTCCCGCGTTCAGCCTGAAAGAAGAAGACGACGAGCCTTGCACCAGCCTGCGAGTGAGAGCGCGAGCTTGTTCGAAAAAGAAAACGAGAAGCCATCTTTAGGTTCTGGGCTCATTCGAGCGCTAATAAACGTCTGTATGAGTTCTTGAGTCCGTGTCGGCTGTTCTGTTGGCCACATATTTTAGAACGGTTTTGCTCGCTCATTTCATCAGGGAGACATTTGAGGTCGACAAACCGACAAAAGACGAAAAAGAAATACTATTCACTCCTAGTAATATGTATTTAAGAGACATTTACGCCGATTTAACCTGATCAGCTCAGAGTGCGCAATGCGAGTTTTGTATGCCTTGTAGCCAGTCTTTGCAAGCGTACTGTAACATCTTTGATTTTAGTTAGTTTTCACTACGACAATCGCAGAGTAACTGCGCCCTAAAATAGTTATCGGGCAGCTGATCTCTCTGAGTGCGCGTTGAACGCTGTTGTGTGTTCGCACGTATCACTTGTTCTCTCCTTTCTTATTCCTTTTCTGCCCCCGAGGCCCCTCCCCAATTGTATAGGGTAGCGAATCAGGTGCCGCCTGGTTGACCTCCTGCCTTTCGTTTGGCTTTTTCCTCTCTCTATCATTCTCTCTCTCTCACTATGCAAATCCATTGCACAATTTGGAATTTGTGTGAGTTGAACTTTCGTCAAGTTGCGGATATTAAACCATACTTTTCTTACGTCGATGTGCAAGCTCGTGTATGCTCTCATCATATGCAGCGTGCAATATCATGTAATATTTATGTTATTCAACCGCAAAGGTCCCAGTCTAATCTGATATAAGTTTTATGTTCATAGATTCGACGTCTCACAATCATTCGGAAATGCAAGCCCCGCATGGGAGAAATGCACGTGGACGTCTATGTGCGGTGATGTCACGTGGACAGTATCCTCGTATGATGCTTAGTGCGGGAAGCATAATGATTAAATGCGTACGCGCATACATGTAGGGTACGTACAGCTAGTTACCGTTTAGTTATTCTGCGTTGCTCTTGAGTCCATTCTTGACGATTTGTCATGATTGTGAACGTGTCAGACTTGTTCGTTTCCAGTTTTTCATTTATACTGGCTGGAGCGCCTTCCTTATCGGATCAACGAAAAAGAAGTACCGCTCTTCATAGAGGGTGTGGATATGTGAACACCGCAGCAATGGGCTGCCACTACTTTATGTGCAAGTACTCATAATAATAAACGCTTTCTTTTACTTCAACGTGCACTCTGATCGAGTTTTGGGAATCGCTGGTGTTTCTGCGTTTAGAAGACACCCGGGAATATAAGTGATTAAGATTTTGAAAGAAATTAATGTAACGAAGAGAAAAAAAAAACACCCCTTGAAGAAAAACAGAGGAGGCAGTAAAAGAGAGGAACCAACTTTTTAAGTCATCATATTTGCACGTGGTTAATATATGACGAAGGAACGATAAATGTAGTCGATACCTTTAAAGTAATCGGGGAATTACCCCCCTGGGCCCGTAATTGACCACTGAGCTGAACTGAAATTTTTTAGTGAAGTAATGACATTTTTAATCGGTTATGTCTTACTATAACAAGCATGGCCTACACTAAGTGACACAAGCCGGATTGATAAATAAATTAAAATAGGTAACTCAACGAAGCAGTTTAACATAACGAGCTATTGTATCACGGGGTCGGTGTGTTTAGAGATACATGTAGATGAACTGGCACAGCATATTCAGGTTTTGTGCAGCAGTATTTTTCTCATGGCACAAAACTGAGTTGAACTTTCGTCAAGTTGCGGATATTAAACCATACTTTTCTTACGTCGATGTGCAAGCTCGTGTATGTTCATGCCCTTGCTTTGTCAATCATCAAACCCCGATTATGAGAGTGTGTGTGTTCGTATTCTCACACGGTACTCATAAAGCTTTCGTTTTGACATGTATATTATTTAGGCGCGGGAAATATCGAATGCAATATTGATCGACCAAGCCAGATTAGCCAAACCAATGCAGGTAGGTATGGAGAAAAAGCTTCGCTTTAATACGTAAACGAAACAAGTCTTGAAATATAGGCTGTCAACCCACCTTTGAGGAGGCTCAACTGCTGCCTGCCACCATGGCGGCGGAGTCCAATCGCATGTTCGCACGATAGAGCTTCCTACAATATTTACTAGAGGGAACTGTGGCGCTGAGATCGCTCAGCCACCATGGGAATGATGGGTAGTACCACGGCCGCTGGGGAGTGCGCGCCTCCAGACCAGCCGTGGTACTACAAGGATTTACCTATTATTTGTGCCTGCGGCTTTGACCTGGTGGCTTTATTTATTGTTTTGTTTTGATTTTTAGTTCGGATAAAATAATGAATCTTTGAGAATCTCGTGAGCTGACTTTGAACCGGTGAGCCTAAGCGGGGGAAGGTCGTGAAGCGCGACTGCGGCACTTTTATTAATATTTACCAGTTTTAAAAGTACAAAAACCCACATGGAACTGAGAGAACGAAGCTTTGACAAATCCATCTACTCCCTATCATTCCCATGGTGGCTGAAGCATCTTACGTTGCAGCTCCCATAGACACTAGCGCCAGATTTCCCTACAGTCTATTAATATGAAACTGAATGGTTCACAGCAAAGGGAGACGTGAAAATTGATTGAGCGTCTTGGTTCGGTTCGTCCTAACACTAAACAGTGGTACGAAATTCCTCACAGCCTTGACGACATCCAACTTCCGGCCACACGATACGTCATCCAATATTATCCTGATCGACTTGTCACACGCTACATCATACACCTTCAGAGTGCGCTGCCCTGATGTGCCTCGCCGGTACAAGATGTTCGCTATTCAAGCTGCCCGTCTATTGCATGATGGTCGCTGAACAGCTACGCCAGTATGGCCGCACGAGATGTTCCGAGTAGTTGGTTTTCGATGGTTTTGAAATACTCTCCCAGATTGTCAATCTATGGTTGGGTTGTAAGTGCATGCCCAACAAACAATGCACTTTCGCAGCCCATCGTCTTTTCTCCTGGGTGGTACTCGTACTCATTTAGAAGCATGTATTTGCAAAGAACGCATGGGTCGCTCGCCATATGAAGGCACAGGACGTGAGGAATAACGATCCAGTTGGTCCTTAAACACGAGCAGTTATCAATATCTTAACAAGGGGAAAACGTAAACGTTAGTCCAGGTATGGTCAGGCTGAGAAATGACGCTGTTTAGATCATTGAGTCTGCACCTGGCCACCTTAGCAGTTTCTGTGCGAGGAGAAAACCAAGCGTCCTTAAAATATAAAATTTACTCACTTTGGTGAGGAAATAAGTTCTTCGCGTAAGTTCTTGATATCTTGGCGTTAGTGTTACCATTGATCACTAAAGCAAGCAGAAAGAAACATAATCTGTGCTTTCCGAGGGCGCTAAACCTTAGAAAATTTCTAGCATTATATATATATATATATATATATATATATATATATATATATATATATATATATATATATATATATATATATATATATATATATATCCCACAGCTGCTTCACCAGAATTTATTCCCAGGATGCAATAAAGCTATGTTGCCTAAACAGAAACCGTCGTACAGTAGAAGCTTCGATCATATCTGCGCGCCGAATGCGTTGTATGATGAGAGGTCTCTGTGACATTGCCATGTGGCGCAATATTTTTTAATGCTTGGAGGAACTTATTTTAGGAATTATTCTACTTGTATTCCGTGAGTGTCATGAACAGCACCACTGAATTTATTTGAAATGTGCGTGGTATATCGCATTCTGTAAGAAGGTATGCGACCGGGCTAGTTAGGGAAGTTGCATTTTGTGCAACAGCGTGTCACGAGACAAACCAAGGCGAAGAAGGCAGACAATAGACAAGCGTTGTATGTGTTCGCCTTCTTCGCCTTCGCATGGTTTGCGTAGCACTGCGTAAGAGCATATAGTTGAGAGCATGGCAAGCTTGACAATTCTAAAGCGAAACAATACCTTGAGACAACGGCTCATGATAGCCTACAGCACATGAGAGTATTTACTAACGCTACATGAGAGCATGACAGCCTAATGTTTAAACGCCCTAGTTTCCTTTAGCCTGTACACTCGAAGTGACAAATATTTTTTTTTATTTCTTAGAAGTGTCCACGAGATTTAACTTTTCGCCTATGTGGGTGACCCTATTGTCACGCACGTTTCTTATTTCACTTTTACTGTATTCGGTTTAAAAGCCGGCGCGTTCCAACGAAGTTCAGTTGATCGACGGCCGACGCTCTGTTCGCCGCTATCAGTTCCAGCGTGTATTGCTGTAATCTTACTTTCCGTTTACCGGCCACAAGTTCGGCCTAATAAACAGTTTCATCTTAGACACGTCGCCTGCTGCCTTCGTCGACGTCACGACCACGTGACACTATTGCTTGAGGTATGCAATGGGCTGCAGAGGTCTTGATGCGATCGAAAATGGTAAGCCGAAAGAAAAAGAGAGAAAAAATAAAGGCTTTGTATAATGAGACAGTAAAAAAAAAGAAAGCATAACTCTTATTTAACGCACGTAAAAATGATGTAGTGCATGGTGTCAGTACTTCGCGTTATCACAAAAATTTCTTATAACTGACGTATGGAGGATCAATAATCACGCGTGGCATTGAGAACATCTGAATCGCTGGTGGAAAATAATGCTTGGGCCAGAACGCATAAGCACTCTTGTTTTTAAGCCAGTATACTAGGCTAAATTCAATACATTATAAACGGTAGCTTCCGATCAGTGAGGATGGGGCAACAGTTCCTTTAAGTACAAACTTTTCTGTCCGGGGAAGGGGTTCCTCTACAAGCAAACAGAAATGAAAGCTGGACTAAAGAATAAAAAAAAGAAAAAAGAAGGAAGGCTTCGTGAAAGTTTGTAGGTGAATTTTCCTCAGCGGAAAGGCAGTCGTTCACTAAAGGTTGTTATTTCAAACTTATATTTAGTACATTTTGGACACTGCCGCCTTTCAAAACAATATATCATCAGAGACGGTCGTGCAGTCGTAATCTCTTTCTTTCGCCTTGTTTTCATTTTTTTTTTCGGTAGGCTAGCAGCCAGTACTTATTGTAAGCGTGAGGTGTTGCGGTAGTGTAAAACGATCTCTTTATTATCATTCGTTCATCCGCTTACCACTTTAAGCGGTACATAAAAGCTACACAAACATGTCATCAAACGGAAACACTCAAAAGAGCCACACAGCAAATGTTTTACAAGGTTGTAAACCAGGATGGCATACTTTCAGCAGACTAGTATTTATTTATTTTAAACTAAATTAAGCAAGGAGGGCACGTTGCACGTGAATGGTGCAGTTCCTTTTATTTCGCTCGCTTCAGCTGAAAGGCAGAAAGAGAGAAACTTACCTTAGGACTGAGGATCATAGCAATTATTCACAGCTACTAATTTTGTGCTTCTCAATGTGCACAGGAAAAGCACAGGAAAAGCCTGCTTGAGCGAAACTACACTGGGCAAGATGCCCCGAACAGAAAAAAATCGTCGAATCTTCAGTGAAGTCGACAGCAATCAGGCATTTGCTATATTATGCGGCCACAACACCCGCCTCTGCCTCCTCTCGCCCCTCCACATCCCCTCTTATGTGACATATTTCGTGCGTGCATGTAGTGTCTGTTCGTGCGTGAGCGTAAGGGAAACATGGCAAGTTCGGGAGGGGATGCGAAACACGAAAGTGTGGTGGTAAAGCAGCGCCCTCTTTTTCTGCACTCATGAAATGCATGGTTTGCCTCGTGCAGATCAGTGGTACGCGCGCGGCATCTTGCGGCAAAAGAGGAATTCAATCTTTCGAGGCCTCCGTGATTCGGAGCGCACGGGGGGCCGTGCAATCCACAATCGCACTGCCCTTAGCTTCTTCATCAGATGGCGCGTTCGTCGACCTTTCCTCATGCGAGAATGAGAATACTTGCGCATGGCAATACCACTGCGGAACAATGTACATACACGAGGGCATCTTGTCTCTTTATCATGCAATAGTTTTGCCAGCGCCGTTCATGGTCTAAACGTCCGTATACGGTAGCCCTATAAGTAGACAAACAGTGGTACGGTGTTGTCGGCTCTTTGCATTGCTCGCTTAGTGCGAGTCAGAGTTGCGTTGAGGAACATTTAATACACTCGTCTCAGCGTCGACATCGCTGTGTAGTAGCGGGTATGGGGAAGCGCTCCCGCATAATCATTATTCCATCGTGTCGCTCCCGCCTCTCGTCCTACGACACAGAATGCGCGCGCAGCGCCACGAGCGAACGCACAGCGACAGGGCAATGGGGGGTCGCCCCGCCGAAGCATCACACTTAACATTCTCGCCCCTGTAATCCCTTTGTCGGACGCTCCATCTGGTGTCGCATATCAATGGAGAAGAGATCGCCCCCCCCGCGCTATCCATTTCTGCGCTGGACCCAAAAAGGGACGAGCGTAGGGAATGAAAGCGTTGGGAGGGGGGGGGGGGGGGAGCAGAGTCCTCCTTTTCGTTTGCTCTTTTTCGCCCGTGCGTTCACGGATATAGACGGTTCGGCCATAAATCAACCGAATCGACTCCGCGGCCGCCGGCGCCCCGAGATAATTTACACGCAACGCACTATTTGTCTTCCTCACGCGCGCGGTTTGGCCCGTTTCCCGATCTCGGGCGCTCCGGGGATTCCCTTCGCCCATCGTCCGCTTCCCGTTCGGATGGCGACTGCTGCATCGGCGCGAGGTTTTGCGAAACCGCGACGGCTCGATGACAGCTAGGGCTAGCGAGCAGTGGGCTCCCACGTAGTGCACGAGTAGCAGACGGATACGTGGCGGCTCAGCAGAAGTATCTCTTATTGCGCGTCTACTTCGTGCAGCGATTAGGCGTATTCCAAAATTACCGCATTTGTTCTCGAGGCATTGCTTTACTATTTTCCGCTTGCGCCTGTGAATTCTACGATTTCTGGTGGCGCAGTCCGTGTCCAACTAATCATCACATTGTAATAATTATATAATACTGATGGGAATGAATGTAGGGAACAATTAAAATTATGACTTGGTGACGGAAGGCTCTTCATTGAGTTTTTGGAGTTATACACCTAGTTACAGTTTACTCGCACGTCTAATAATCTGTTCGTTAGTAAGTTTATGAAATTCTATTGAGAACAGACTTTTTTGCTCTCCGATGAACTTGCGCAGAGTAAGGTTTATCTGAATCGGTAAGTAACTCTACACGCTGCATCACACACTGCAGCGCGCTTCTGTTTCAAATAATGAACGTTGGCACACGAATTTTAGTCTTCCAAAATGATGCGCGATCGATGTCCCGCCATATGGTCTTGTCGTAATTAGCTCGATTACTTTTTACGAACAGAACCCACTGAGAAAGCGCGTAGTAGATTTCCACGTTCGACGCGTCTAGCAATTTCTTTCTTTTTAAAACGTCTTTGAACAGGGTAAATAGGAGGGGGGCGTTCTGCCATTCGCAACTGTTTCCTTCCATATGCCGACGATACCAAGGTGCTTGGAAATTCATACTGTTAATGACTGCCGTATTGTGCAGTCAGAGTTGTTCTACTTTACTAATTGGCAAAGGAATGATGACTTCTCCTTGAAGCCTAGGTGTTTAGACCCGCAATACAGCAACCATATATCATCTTCTTGCGCTGTTGATTCTGTACCATTACGTAAGTTTTGTAACATCGATAATCCCAGCTTCCCTTTGATGCAACCTCCCACTCCTCCACACACAATACACACGTTGCTACGCGGGGTGTTTGATCTATTGGCTGTTTTTGTCAGCAATTAAGCGAAATTTAATTTAATTATCCGATACATTTCCGCAGACTGCACACAACAGCTTTGCTTCCCCAACTTGAATGTGCACCGAGATCTAAAATGTAGTTTCTAAATCGAGCGGTGAATCCCACAGAGCTGGCTCAGAAAAAAAATTTCTTAGCACGTATAACCATCGTGAAAACTCGACTTGCTGAACTAAGGGCTCCACCCAACGAGGACGATCCTTTAGGCCTGCAAAATAAAAGGTTTTTTCTCTCTCTCTCTCTCGACTTGCTGCGCAAGCAGAAGGAAAAAGGGGGGGAGACAGGAAAGTCGAGTTTTCAAGTATGAACCAACTAGTCTGCAAAGAAGTATTGCTCTAACCATCGGTTTTCTAAAAATGACACTGGATTTGCTTCAAGCCCTTTTGGCTTGTCGTCATGACTAATACTTCACTGCAGACAAAATTGCGCTTATCCACGATTTCTTTTCAAACATCCTCACGATATCGTAACCTGCTCTGAGCTCCTCAGTTGTAATTCCTTTCGAATGCCGCTTAAGATAATTCAGATAATTTTCGAAAAGCCTTCGATACGGTTACCCACTCGATTCTTATTTACAAACTTCAGCAGTTAAATATAAATAGTGATGTTATAAAATGGATTGAGCATTTCTTGTCGGAGCGCAGCCAGTGTGTTGTTGGTAATAGGTAAAAAATCGAGTTACGTGAACGTCACTTCCGGAGTCCCACAGGGCTCTGTATTGGGACCTATATTATTTTTTATCTATATTAACTACATAAATTTAGGTATTACATCATCCTTGCGACTATTTGAAGATGATTGTGTGGTGTACCGAAAAATATCTTGTGCTCAGGACGCGACAGCACTTCAGAGATACTTGAGCAGAATACATGACTGGTGCAAACAATGGAAGATGTGTTTAAACGCTAAAAAGTGCATTCATATGTGTTTCACTAAAAAGCAAAAACCATTGATAAATAGCTACTGTATTGATAAGGCGTTGGTTGTCACAGCTGATGTATCTAAGTACTTAGGCGTCGTGTTTTCTGTTGATTGTTCGTGGAATGCGCAATATCAGTCAGATAGTGGGTAAAGCTGGAAGGGCGTTGAACTTTGTTCAACGAAACCTGAGATGTCGCGAGAGTGAATTAAAACGGAATGCATTTACTACATGTGTAAGACCGATATTAGAGTATGCCTGCCCATTATGGGATCCATGGGAAGCCAATCCCACATCCTTGATAGAAAGCATTCAAAACAGAGCGGCCAGGTATGTCCTGGGCAGGTACCGTAGAAGAGACAGTGTCCACAGTGATGAAACGAGAATTGAATTGGGAATTGTTGTCTTGACGTCGAAGAAAGTTAAGGATGAAATTGTTTTTTCAGATATTTTACAACAAGGTTGGCATTACCAAGAAAACTTACGTAAAGACACCTTTTTATCTTTCTAAAAGGAACGATCACAAAGTCAAAATCCGTGAATACCGGCGCAGGACATGCATGTTCGCTAATTCTTTTTTTCCGAGGTGTGTCAGAATGGAACAAGCTGTCTGAAGAACAAGTATGCTGTGCAAATGAAGAAATATTTGTATCTGTGTTGTAACCCCCCCCCCCCTGCTGTAACGCCCAAGGGCAATGCGGGGTCATTCTTGAATAAAGAAGAAAAAATAAAGAACAAAGAGACGTTTTCATGTACACCACTGCCAACACTGACCTTTTCACCGATTAAAAAGTCGCTCAAACGCTTACTTCCTTGGATCTCAATGTTTCATTTACTCGCAGCCACTGTTTTCGATATTTGCGCTATGTTGACACGGTTATGCACGTTGCACAAGTCATTTTCTCCTGTTTTGTCATTTCAGGTTATCTCGGCCTCCATTGTATGATAACTGTAGTTTTCATAATTTTCCTTTTCCACGTGTGTGTTTTTAATATATTACGAACGTCACAGCCACTTTTTGTTTTCACAGTTTCCCTTTTTTTATTTTCTCCAGCAGACTGTCTTCATTTTATTGGTTATCATTATTAACTTTGTTTACTTGATTCGAGCACCAGCACCTTGGGCACCTTGGGGATCATCCTGGGCAATTTAATATAGTGAGCGATTGATTCACTGATTGATTATCTTTTATACTGTGGTATTTTGCCACAGTGTGCACTGTACTGCCATGGATGCCTCTACGGCTGCCGTACACGACGTTACCGTGGGTTGGTCCACCGCGGTGGTGGTGTAGCGGTTACGGTGCTCGGCCTCTGAGCCGAAGGTCGCGGGTTCGATCCAGGCCGCGGCGGTCGCGTTTCGATGGTGGCAAAATGCTAGAGGCCCGTGAACTGTGCGGTGAGAGTGGACGTTAAAGAACACCAGATGGTCTAAATTTCCGGAGCCCTCCACTACGACGCTCCTTTATAATCATATTGTGGTTTTGGGACATTATATGGTATGGTATGGAAAAACTGTATTTATGTCCGTCGGGGCGTGAGCTAGCACGTAGCGGGCCGCTCCCACGTCGGGACAGATAGGCCTTGCCTCTCCGCCACGTCGTGGGCCCGTTGGACTGCCCATAGCTGTTGTTTCAAATTCTATATCCCAACAATTATTATTATTATTATTATTATTATTAATATTATTATTAATATTACCATTATTATTATCATAATTATTATTATTATTATTATTATTATTAGTAGTAGTAGTAGTAGTAGTAGTAGTAGTAGTAATAGTATGATAGTACGTGTCCATGGGCTGGCGTCGCTTCTTCTAAGTTATAGTCAGTAGTTGAACCCATGATGGTCGCGAACCAGGTTAGGTGTCGCGTTTGCTAAGCTTGAGAACGAACCTTGAATTCTCGCCACTAGACGGCGCAGACGGTAAAGGTATACGGACGGCAATGGTCCGTGTACTTTTGTTCACGGGTGTACATAGATATAATCGTACGTTAAATAACCCTAGGGCGTTACTCCATTAAGGCGTGCCTCATAACCATACCATGATCTTAACGCGTATAATCCCCGAAAATCTTCTTCTTCTTCTTCTAACTTTGCTTATTATTATTATTACTTGATTAGTTGAAGCAGTTGTTTTTATGTTTTGTGCCTTAAAATCATGAGTAACAAGCCGTCTAGCATCTCTGAAGGTTTTTAGTGTTCACATTGATAAGGAGACGACTTCTATAAATTGATCTTAAAGGGCCCCTAAACAACCTCTCACAATACAAAGAATGAGCGCGTTATTTTCTCCCAGCGTTTCCAGTCTTTTCGGCACAATTCGTGAAGCTATACTCTGTTTAAGAAGTTCCCTTCAGCACTGGGGAGGCTACAGGGCCCATCAGCCAATAGGAAGGGTGATTAGCCCCTCCACATGTATTCATCTGCAATGCGTCGTCTGCTAGCATCCCCCTGCCGTCTGCGCGCACACGTTCAGCGAGCAGACGGCAGCGCCGAGAAAAAATAGAACATGGCTGCACGCATCGAGGCTGCTGCTCTCCGCCTCGCGTTTATCACGTCGTCGTCGTGCGCTCTGTGGCCCGTAAGTTCCAAACAGACGTTAGTATTTGCTTTAGATTTATGTCTTGGAGCTTCGGCAGCAATGTATTCGTGGCAAAATTGCTCTATTTCTATGAACCGCTATCAAATTATCGGTGCGTTAGGCTTAGCAGGCGTGGTTAGAGCAATATTTTATCTCGCCAATAACGACAGAGCGTACCTAGTGCTTTCTCCTGATCGCGAGATGACGCAAAGCGATAGCTCATTACTAGAGACCGGATTATAGGCAAATGCCTATTTTTTTCCTTGCGTTCCTATCGCGCCACTTTGATATATGAGCATGAATTAGGGGTAAAGGAGGGCTTTTATAGTGTTTTTATAGTGCCTATAAATGCCTATTTTTGGGGTTTGTGCCTAAATGTCTATAAGTGCCCACAAATGCCTATTTTCAAAATTGGTGCCTATATGAACGCTATTTAGCCTCAAATTTTGCTTTCGAGTACAGTTTGAGACCGTAATTCATGTTACCGGTCAAAATTGACGTTCCGGAACTTTATGGGGTGCAACATCTTATAGTTCCCTAGTTCAACAAACATCCGGGAAGCAACGGATAGCAGCAGTGAAATTGGACGCGCCGGCCACTTTACCCCACCGCACTGACATGGCGCGAGCGGTTGGAACAGGGGAGAGGAAAGGACGCTATTTCTGCAACCCTAAATGGGAGCACGTCCCAGGCGGGAAGGCGGGAAGAGGAGAGGGGAAGAAGAGGATAGTGGCGTCTATGGCCTAGGACGTGGCGGGCGGCTTTTACCGCCGGTTTTCCAGTCCAGTGTTCCCATGGGATTGAAGCACCTCCTTGAAGACTTGGGCGTGGTGGGGGGCAGAAAGCAGGAGGTGCCTGCGCGCAGCAGCAGGAATATGGAGAGCGAATGCGAAACCATGGAGTGCCGTCAGGGGAAAATAAAAAGTAGGTAAAAAAAAATCAGATGTGCACATGGCTTTTGTTTCGTTTGCAATTTACTCTTAAAGGGCGCTTCACCAGATCACATTAGAAATTTTAGTCAGATACTGGAAGTGTTCGCGTGCCCAATGAAGGGCTTTGTACCACAAGAACCTTTTAATTGGTTCATTAGGAGCCGCGAAAGCATGATGCCGGTAGATGAGCTTGAAACCTTTGCCACTCGCAAGCCAAATTCCTTCCCTGCCCTCTTCGGTATCAGAGAAACTCGGAGCCGGAAGATCATACGGCGTTGACGCATCAACACGCCATGCGCACGCAAGATTACACTATGTGCACATGACATGCCCAAGCCAGGTCGTGCGCACAAGCGGTGTTGTATTGTTTCGGCGTTCGCTCTATAGTGTACTGCCTGTTTCTGTGGGATGGATCCCTCTATGCGTTTGGAGAGGCTGGCATGGATCCTGTATCCTTACCACGACACAGCGCGTCGCACAGCTGGAATTGCTGTAAGGAACGATGCACCAAAAACATGCTAAGCGTTGTCAGGGCTGGCACCGGCACGACGCGGGAACGGCTACAACACGAACACAAAAGAAATATAGGCAGCTAAGTCTCGCATCGCTCTCGATTCGAAGAAAAAAACTAAAGAAAAGTGCACACACATTCCGTTTGTATGTTTTAATATTTCTATTAACTTTCATTCTTCTATTCAAGCAACAGTTGCACAAGTTACACATGTAGCCTCGAATAATTCTCGCAGTTTCATGTACGACTGTGACATACACAAGACCATTCCTTGTTGAACTTCACCTCCCCCACATTGGTGCGCGCGCCCGTGAGATAAAGGGCACGAGGCATTCAGTCTGACGTTTCACCTCCTTCCGGGGACCGTAGCGTTGCAAATCTTGGCAGACGTGATCGTTAGCGCAATGCATGCATTACACTTCTAGCTCGAAACGCTCAAACCTGGTAAGGGGCCCTTTATGGTGTTCACACAAAGAGGAGAAATGGACTCTGCGCTATTAGACCCGGCCAATACAAGGCTAACAGACCCTTCTGGCCTTTTAGCGGTCTGGCTATTGAATCCTGTGCTGCCCTTCCCAGCCATGCAGAAAAGAAGCAGACCCAGGAGCGTGTTTATTCGACGGTGGACACTTAACTTACTATTCTGGACAATAAAAGGAGAGACCGTGTTCTGGAAACTATGCCGGAAAAGGCACCATTGCATGGCTATGTTAAATCATTGACGCCTTTGTACAATCATAAAATATAACATTTGTTTGCTTTCCTGTCGTAGACCAGGTCGCGCACGTCCTTATTAGAAAATTTGAGTTTTTGTAAAAATTTATTGTGCCTATATTTACGATTTTGGGGGCCTAAAACTGTGTTTTTCCTGCCTATTTTTGGCGCCTAAAACACGATTTTTTAGTGCCTAAAAATCCGGCCTCTACTCATTACACCATTCATTTGTTGCTGTGAGCGCTTTGGGCGAGCGTCGAGGGCAAGTTCAGATCGAAGCGGGGGGTCGCGTCTGCATGGGCGCTGCCATGTTGATTTTTGACCACAGTTACCGACGGTTACTGATACAACAATTTAATAAATACGACGTAAATGCGATGAAGAATAAACAAATTACTTACTGATGTGCAGAAGCAGATGCTAAAGAAGGGCAATGTCTCAACCTTGCCAACTGCAAGGCAATTATATCTGGATCTATGTTTTCCTGCGCAAGCGTGTGGCTTGTTTACACCCCGTAGCTTTGGCAGTGCTGAACGGTAGTGGTGAAACAGAGTATAGCAGTTTGTTAACGTGACGTCATGAGCAAATAAGCTCTCGATTGGGCCATATGCGAGGAATATCAGTTACGATATGTCTCCTACGCTGCTATGCAAAGCAGTCGCACGCCCGTACTGCCTTGTCTCGCATGAATCGCGTGATCACCTGATTTTACTTCGTTTTGAGCGTTTTCGACTGCGCAAGCGGAGATAAGCGTGTAGCCAAAATCGTGAAATCCTGATGGCATCAACGCTTAGTGCTGACGCTGTCCAATGTAGAAATAAGTGGCAACGAGGAGGTAGCGCCCGTAGGAAGGGTAGTGAACCCGAGAAAGAAACCACTTTCTCAACTTTGAACTCGGAGTCGTTTAGGGGCCCTTTAAGAGAATTTGTTGCTTGGCTAGTTGGTTAATAATGCTTAGCTGTAGAGCGCGAATTCGGTGCGGGACATAGAAGAGCACTTTTAGCGCTTAGGATTAGAATTAGGATTAGGATGTTGTTCTGAAATGGTATTCTGAATGTATCACCAGTCATGTCAAGTAATCTGTCCAGTAATGCGCACTGGGCATGAAGAATAGATGTGAGCCGGCAATAAAAAAAATAACGCTGGAATTCATTTCGAAATAAGTGGCATGTGAGAATAATCGCAAAATAATTAAAGATGGCTTCTAGTAGCTAAATATAAGAAGTCGAGGGCTTCGGACGTGGACTTGCCTTACAGGATATGCAAAGCTTCCCGCCCTATAAATAGAGCCATAAACTTCGCAAAGAGCTGAAGTTGGCGAGGGCACAATTGATGGAGCTGAAGCATTTTTTTTTAAATTCTCGTAAACGCGGATTCAACAAAGCACATATAAATGACTCGAATGAGCAAGTCAAGCGCTATCCTGTGCAATTGTACTGTGCATCAGTGTTCTTTTTTTTTGCTCTGTGTTGAATCCGCGCTATCCAGTATTATGATTGTGAACTGACTAGCCCAGCAACGAATTTTGGTCAGCTGAAACATCACAGCAGGGTCATGAACGCTGACATTAACGGCTTCCTTGTCGTTGGCTAATGAAAGGCTTGTAAGGATCACGTAATGGATGCCAAGGAAAGAAGAACATTATAGAGAAAACTAGCCAGTTCGGAGGAGTGCCTCTTTACAATATGATAATTACTTGGACCGTGGCGTACAAGTCATCTGCAATCAAAGGCAAACGAGTTCTTTAAAGAATTTTAGTGGACATGGACTTGGGAAAGCGTTCGTGAAAAGCAGTCGCGTGAAGTTCTTTAGGAAGCGACATATCATTATTTGAACAATGGAGTGAAACTGAACATATATGTGTTTGTGAACTATCCAGTGGAATTCACATTGCCACGTTGTTCTCCTTGTTTTGTGCTCATATCAAATGAAGAATCAATCAGTTTCATTCTCCGGTACAACTTATTCCTTTTTTTTTTTTTTTTGCTGCACAAAATCTATAAAAGCTGTAGCTGAGGTGCTCTTTAACAGAAACTCTCCACATCAACCCATATATTATAGAACAGAACAGGCAACTTCAAATATTGAGGTCTCAAAATAAACACGACAACAATTCATTCATATTCAAAATTTAAATGTTATCACATGCCTACTTTTCGGGAAAACCACTTGTCCACTTGCCCATTTTTCATTGTTGCAGATGGGCTGGCGTGTAAACACTCCAAACGTAAGCAGCGTATAGCTACTTATTGCTGGTCTCGTTCGATCCTTCTTGGCTATGAGGTAGAAGGGGAGAAACAATCTTGAGACATGACTGCAATAAGCCGCGGAGAAGCCAACCCAGTAAAACATATATGAATACCTTATATTTGTTTTTTAGTGTGCACTGCCTCTGTGAATACACTACCGAACTGTGCCTTCTTGGCTATGATGCAAAAGGGGACAAACAATCTCATTACATGACCGTAAAAAGTAGTGGAGAAGCTAGCCTAATAAAGAATAACGATACGTTATTTTTGTTCGCTAACAGGCACTGCTTCCGTGAATTCACTACTGAACTGTGCTTATTGAACGGCGAGGAATATCCGTTGGAAGGCTCGTCGCCGTATATTTTGATCGGAACAATTTTAAGCTCTTGCAAGCGCGCAAGACAGCTGAGAAAAGTTTTTTTTTTTCCTGTGCTGTCGTTTCTTCAGGTCGCTTGGCCTTTTCTGGCCCATCAAAAAAAAAAAAAAAGTCGAGTGTGGCTTTTGGCTTACAGCAAGCATTCTATAGATATATACTCGTGGACCCTGTTACTACGCAACATATACAGACGGAAAAGTAAGGACACCGGTAATTCGCGCACATTGAAAAGAATGAGGATCTGCCTTTTTCCCCTCTAAGAGCCCATGAACTCTAGGAAATCTTGCAAATGTAACCAAGAAATCCAGATGTTTGATGATATTACAATACGTCACTTTTAGACGCCTGATTGGTCCATAGGAGCTTTTAAAACCCAGTTGTTTTTGTCAATTAACTCGCTACTTTCAGTGCAGTGTCTAAATCTGTAGCACTCTGCAAGTAGGAAACGCTCGAGGAATCGAGAACAGCACATTCGTGCTTGTCGACGATGCATATGGCAAATATCATTCGCTTTCAGCTGGGCGAAACAAAAGCGTGCCAGAGCAGTAGGCCATCGCTGCAGCAGTGCATGCCGCAAATGTGGGCCACGCCCGAGAGAGACGCGCGACATTGGGACGCGTCAAGTTGCTGGCGGACCGCGCGACACATGCCACATGTCGGCATTCCTTCATCTCGCAACAGCGTAAAACAGTCTGCATCAGAATCCGCAGCCGCCCGCATTACCTGTTGACCTCAAAAGAACGACGCAGTTTTTCTATCAATCCACCTGCGAACAAGCGGTCCATGTCTTCCACCAGCACAGGTGGGCGTAGTAGCCCACTTTAGCCCACTGCGTATGGTTGAAGTTGCAGCACTTGTGACACCATTATCATTACAACTAAGCCGCTGGAAGGTTCCGAATCATGAGGTAAGCGCCAGCTTGAGAAAACTGCTTTTCGTGTCCAGACATCTAGCATTGTTTGAATAGCAGAACTCTCATAATTATTAACAGTACTGCCAATTTCTGCAACATGAAATAACATGCTCCGAAAAAGTTCGTTTGGCAATAAGGCGCTTATCCTAGAGTTAATTAATACGTTCCGTAAACTTTAGCGTCATCTACGCACGTTGTAAAAGAGGAACAGTGAAAATAGGATTTTGTATTCTTGTTCAACGTGGTGAGGATTGTAATGAAAGAAGAAACAAACAAAAAAAGAATTAAAAGTCGTGACAGCGTCTACGTATCAAAATGTCCGGTTCGCTGATGTAACTCTGCAGCACCACCCATCGTTTTACAGGTATACAAGCATACATACTTTGATTGGCAAATGTTAACTTATTTCGCATAAATCAACATCATAGGTTTATAGGATTATTGTACACGTGACTGTGCAGAAGCGACCATCTCCCTCTATTCAGTCAGGAACTGCTTTTGTATGGGTAACAACTGTGTTTATTACATAGCTGAGTAATTCGTGAGAGTGTTCATTTGCGACATTATTTTTTCCCCACAGACTGTAAAAGCATGTCCTTTATATTATTCGAATGGAGAAAATATTTCTCAGCTTCGTATAGTGAATTGTATAAAATGAATGCATATCGAATAGCAAAGGCTGTTCCATCCGCATTCATAATAGTGGATATTCGCACACGCTTACAAAAAGTACCTTAAGCTGTAACTGTGATGATATGGAACGCTATCGCGATTGGAATGCCTGCACACGCGCGCTAAATTCTGTCAGCTCGTCACTTCATGCCGCGTCGTGGCTACGTTGAAATAGTAGCCACAGTTGCGCGTTTTGCTGAACGCTACTTCGTGAGTTCAATTTGCAGCTACCGCAGCAGCGCTAAGGCAGAGAGGCAGTGCAGATATGTTCGCTAAATCATGTATTAGATCTTCTGCATTCCGCCATGTGGCCTGTAATACTCTGTAATCGCTATAGAAACTTTCATCAAGCAGTCATCCTGAACTGCTTCCGCGTCACGTCGTGGATTTGTTTAAACGCGTTCCATCAGTTTATTTTCTTTTTTTTTATGCGGAGGTGTTATGTGCTCGCAATCTCATTGTGAAGTTGTAGCCAGCCTGCACGTAAACGTAGTAGCCCTTCCGAAATACCGGCTGCAGAGCCACCAATGCAAGCTTTCATAGATCATACGACACTGTCTTCAACGGAGCAACAATACATACTAGAATATCATCATGCATTTTATCGCGCTAGCTAGCTCTATATGCTTTTAGTACAAATAAATATTCGGCAAGGGGAGACTATTTCAACACACAGTGGTCGGAAGCTGCTTCTAGACGCAGAAGTCAAAAGGAGCAGCTTCTCGCACTGCATCGATCGTATGGTTTTAAACTGAGAACATGAGAATTACGTATACGTGGATCTTACTTCACAGGAATGCCTTAAGCCAGAGAACACTACTTTATTAAGTGCAAAATTATCCTCTTATCTGCATAATTGTGTTTTGTTGGCATAATGTTTAATTTTAGTAATGCTCACATTTGCAGGAGGTATGAGCTTGTAACCACAAACCTTTAGCTGTTGCCTGTTTATTCTCCACACTGCAAGTTAGGGAAAAGAGGTGTCACGAATACCCTGTTTGAAAAAATACCCTCTCCAAATCATGCCCACTTTTCATCAAGGAAGCTGCAAAACATTAACAGGAACGCATAAAAAATCGTGTTATTCTGAACATGTGCAGGTCTCTGTGGCTTACGGGCTCCTAAAGAACACCGTTCTTTTTTCTGGCATGACATTACACTGATTCCAGTAATAAAAACAGTTATACATTCATGCTTTGTCTCATAATTTTAAGAGAATAGGAGAAAGATCGCGAGTCTCAGTAGTAGTGTCGGCCCTCGAAAAATCATATCTTATGTGCAGGCTAACTCAAACCAACAGGTGCGGTCAGAACCAAAAACGACGCTCAAAGAAACACAAAACTCTTTTTCATTGTTGCTTTGTAGTTGTAATGTGCATGATACATCTAAGTTGGAGTAGACACTACGTCTGCCAAACGGGCAGACGTGCCAATGAAAGGTTCAGGTAGACAAAAACAATGTTATAAAAGTCCCAGTAGGGCTTCCATGCATTACACTCTGGCAACTGGACTTGTTAGCCACTCCTTAACGACGCCGCAATAATCAGAAAGCGCAGAAGCAAACAGCTGTGCTAGCTATAGAAGCCGAAATGATTCACAGGTTAGGTAAACAGTGTGTTAGCTCAATGTATATCTTGCCATGTAATAAAGAAATACAGTTTCTGCGATCGGGGTTGAGAAACTGAGGGAACAGCGTTAAGTTTCCTACGCGCAATGATGTGGCTCTCAGCCCAAAAAAATTGGTAAAACGCTTTCCAGTAAAGCTGCAAGTTCAGCATGGTGGAGGTGTCTTTCTTTCGTGTCTACGGTGTGATCGTTCGGTGGTTTCTGTCCCGATTCCCTATTATCCTGTAATAGCCTCCACAAGAGAGAGAAAATCAGCTTGGTCGAAGTTCTCCGAGTATAAAATTTCATGTTGCACTGTGTGATCACAAACCGTTTCGTGTTCTCTTACTCATACGAGTATGTAGTTTTCTGAAGATTGGCGCTCGACATACAGAAAACGTTAATTTCTCAAAAGTGCAGCCATACGATTATGCAACAAAGCGACATTGATGGCCGAAATGATTATGAGTAAGAGTGGTATTCACTTTTTCCTAGGTGTTGATCTTTTTGTTACTAGTATTCGGTGTCATTAATGATTGCTTTTTGTCTTAATTTTTGTTGACTTTTTTTACTTTTTGATTTTCTGGCATGGGATATGACCACGAAGTGGTCTTACTATAGTGTACAGTTTCTGCATATGCACCATTTTTACTTGCTTTGATAACTACAGGAGAAGAAATAAAATCACCTTGGCACAGTGGTCAGCACGTAAAACGTCCCACAACGCACTGTTACAGGGACGTCACTTCCTTATCCGCATTAGGTATCTAAGGAAAACATTTATATGCAGGGACATCAGATCGCTGGCGGTGGTCGACAGAGTTTTTTTTAACAATGGCGAAGGTCGCACTTGAGATGAGTAAGCAGATAACTGGCAGTGTAGCCGAGCTGCGCAGTGGGCCACAAGCGAAGGTATACATACTCGAAGTTGGAAGAAAACTAGTTGGTGCGTTTAGTTGAAAATTTGCAGGTACAGGTCAGCTGGCGCGAGACAAGGGAAATTGTATATCGCTGGGAGAGGCCTTCGACTGTAGTGGTCATAAAAGAAGTTGGTGATGATGATGCATTGCAATACGCCCATTTGAACAACTGTTATGTAGCTAGAAACGACGCACGGACACGAAAAGGAACATAAGGCCACCACACTGCATAGACACCATTTTTAGCGCTGGGTGGAGCCCTTATGTGTCTTCTCGTGTCCGTGTGTCGTCTCGTGCTACACCAGAGTTGCACGGAGGGCTCACCTACGAGTCCAAACAGCAGCACACCAAGATTTCGCAGTCACAGGTATTTTCCTGGAGGAGAGATAACTATCGGCTTGTATACGTGTTCCCTTTTTTTCTGCCACTGCATCGCCAAAATAGTTTTGGAGAAAATTACGAAAAAACAAAGAAAAATTATCTGTGTGCATCGAAGATCCCAAGTTTCGGCGAATGGAACGACAGTTCAGGATTGTACCTCTTTGCCACCTTGTCGTTTTTTTTTTTTTCATTTTTAGTGCGGGGGAAGTGGAGAATGCTCGTCTTAGAAAGCGCGATGAGGCCGGCACCTACAGTTTTTATGCAGCCCGCTCACCATTCGTGCACTTAACATTTATGTCGAAAAAAGGATAAATATATCACAAGCTGGACAATGAAAGTTGTTTCTAATCTTCTTATCGGTACTTAATTTCGCGCTAAGGATGTATTTTTATTAAAGATTATTGGGAAACTGTTCTTCCTGGTGCAGCAAGTTATAAGCAAACGAATTTCGGCAAAGTATGCAACACATGCGTAAAACCTCCTGCTGCAGTGAACCAGGAAGGCGTAATGCATAAGCTTGCGTAGCTCACGGCCCTGCTAAGCCGCTCGCTCCTACAAGTTCCCAGCAATATGTGAGGTGGTTTTTTATCGGCTCCTCTAAATATTAAGCATTCCGTTTCTTTTTTTTTTTCGTAAGTTACGTCGCACTCGATAGCACTCTATAGTACGTTATTAAAGTTCCACATGGGTAAGTAGTAAACGTAAGAGGCTTGTTGAGCCTTTTCATTCCATAAAACCTAACTTTCGGAATTTTTTCGGCGCTCAATAGGGAATCACTTAGTTCTTGAGCTCCGATCTCTGGAAATTACCTCAGCGTGCACCACCTATGATGCGTACAGAAGATTCAGGAGCACGTCAATAAAAATGTCAGAAAATTGCGATTGCCATCAATCTAAGAATCCACTTGTAACGACACCATTGTCCAACTTAAAGGCCACCCTAAAACATTCTGGCGGTATTGTATAAACAGGGGTGTGCGAATAGTGAAATTTCATCTCGAATCGAATTCGAATCGAATAGTGCCGAATAGTGGCCGAAATTGTCGAATATCGAATCTAATATCGAATGCCAAAGATTTTGTTGAAAATTGAAAGAAAGAACAAAGAAAGGAAATCTGCTGATGTCCTCGAGCACATAACGCGGTGAGTGACTGTCACCGAAAGACTACAAACTGTCATGCAGAAACACAAGCTGTTCCGCATGACCTGGCTTCAAACTTTCTCGCCGTGATGTTATGATTTCCTGTAGTTGAAAACATGTGCTCACTGGGCACCTCTATAGCAAGGATGGGAAGGTATCGCAAAGCAATTTTGGCGATACCTGCATAAAGTGCAGTTGTATGCGCTTTCCACTATTTCAAAGGATCATCCCTTCTTGGGGTCAGGAGCTCATTAAACAATTTTTGAACCTTTTGACTATAAGGTCTGAGCTCAGCGCTGGTTATTTTTTTACGATAGTGGTTCGACAGTCTTCCAGACTGTTCTCTGGCCTTTTCTACTAGAGCCACGACGTGCGAAAATAGCATTGTCTCCTTTAACATAAACATGCGCTCACTTTTGAACCAGTATATCTGTGAAAGTTTTAATGGAAGGCCTTCTGTAACGACGTTAGCGTTAGTTTTGGCCACTCCACCCTAACCAAGTTGCACCATTAGCCTCTGCGCACTTTGGATATTCGTCTAGTCGAATTATTCGAAACTTCGAATACTAGCTATTCGAAAGTCGAATGGAATTATTCGCTTCGGTAGTATTCGATTCGAATTCGAAACTCGAATATTCGCACACCCCTAGTATAAACCCATTGAGCCACTAAAGCAATTCCCTAAGAATAATTTGCAGACCAATTTAGGTTATATGCGTCCAATTGTGTAATTTAATTATTACAAGACTTTAAACACCTGAATCGCGACAGATGGCAGCGGCTCAGCCACACGAGTTTTAAAGTCCCCTGTCCTTTCTACGTAGCATCGTTCCATGTTACGTCGCACCGGCGACCGATCTGATGGGATATGTCAAGTCTACGTCACTGAACCTCCAATGGGCAGCCAACATCGTCTTACTGTGTTAAAACGTGCTCCGTGTTGGCGTGAGCTGCGTAGTGTGTTTATCACGCGGTTTGACTGAATTACCCTTTCTGAGTTGTGGGCCGCAAATATAGCGATTGGGGTCTTGTAAATTTGGGACATTGTGTAAGGCTTGTAAGACATCTGGCGAGTGCAGTCGCTTAAGCTCTCGCTATCCGATCAACGTCAGGATACACGCGCCTGCGGCTGTAACTTAACTCCTGAAGGCACAACCACATTGCCCGAGTTTACGCTTATCGGCGATCGCTCCTCAGTCCGCATGTCTTTGCAGATTGTCGCCGTACAGGAGAATAAAATAAGAACGGTTGAACGGTTGGTAGAGTGGCGGCACCTGGTGGAGCAGATCTCAACCACTCCGCTTGCTTCGTCTCTGCTGCCCGACGGCGCGCGCTGTTGGGCGCACTCGACGGAGCTCTACACGTTCAGTGTGCTGCGGTCGCCAGCGACAGCTGGCTGTTCGACGAGTTGAGGAACGAAAGCAGTGACGAGAAGGAAGGTATAGCTTCCGGTGCGTCGCTTTATTTGTGCTGCGAATGATTCGATGATGCTGTAGCTAAAACACTGACAACATTTCAAAGAAAAAAAAAAACCGCTTCAGGGTCCCACGAAAATTTTCAATTGTTCTTTTTTGCGTCAAATGTAGGGCCAAGTCCTCAAAAGCCAAGAAAATGTACTGGTAAGCGTGACTGTGCCCTGAAGAATTAATTACAATATATACTTAAAACCTAGTTTCGGTTCCTGCTCTACCCTTACGGGACGACACGCAATGAGCTTCTCGTGACGCGCTCGCGTAACATATCGTGACGTTTCCACGGCCGCTCCGTCCCGTGGCTCCGTCGGTGACGCACAAGCGGCCATCATGCCTGTTTCCTGACGTCATCATAACTAGCCATACTGGCGCGTGCAGTGAGCAGAACTGTTACTGTAGCCTGACGACACGCTAGTGTCGAATAGTGTCGAGTACGTGCCCGCTAAGCGAAAATCCAAATAACATATATTCTCAGCATTTCCTTACCTTCACACTCGCTCAAAGCCATGTCCGCATACAGGAGATTTGTGCGGCAAAGTCAGCTTCGAACATTGGTGTCACTACCCCTTCAAGTACAAATGGCATAGATGCGCCCGTCCCTTTGGTGAGCTCATTTATGGCATACCGATGGAGGTGAACTTCCAATGTAGACGTTTGTTGGGAACTGAGTGCTGCATTTTGGAGGCACAGAGAGACGATGCACTGTGGTTGTGTGGGTGTAGCTTGCAGTGAATTCTACTAAGCTAGGTTGTCACCGAATGCAGCTAAATATGAACTAGGAACTTTTGTCATATGACGTTGCGGATTTCTTTCATCTGAGGAAGACATCTGCAAGACGCGCGTGACTAGACCTATGGTATAATCAGTGCACGTACTAATCAGCCCTCGTGGAAAGCTCCGACGAGTCTTGTTACGGCGCTTGTATCTCTTCTGAAAGGCGTTTGCGAAGACCGTTATTGACGAAGTGTTCGTGATGAAGGCTGTGATTCTCCCTTTCAAGTCTCGGCAACGAGTGAAAATAAAAAGAAATAATGATATTAACTTTTTACGCAGCCACATTCGAAACCGAGATCTGAAAGGTATGCGCCAGGACCTGTGATCTGCGTCTGAAGACGTGCTCGGTGGTCCAGCGGGTACGCAGACAGCTGACAATTCACCACAAACAACGATTGCGATGTTTTTGTGCGCCTCCTCTGCGGTCGCCCTAGTGGTGCTCTTCCTCGCCCCTGCACTGGCCTACGCCAGTCAATCACCATGCTCGGTTATGCGGCTTCAACGAGCAATGCAGTCGGCCGATCTGAAGATTAGCGCCCGATGCCGGAATCACACCCTGTTTTATGTGCAAGAATTCCACCATGGTGAACCCTGGGCACTGAAAAGTGAGTATTTAGCTTTCAGCAGAGAGAACGAGAAGTACAGCTACAAAACAGCGTGTCTTACTATTATTTTAATTGGAGTTTAGCTCATGCTGTTGGCAAATACAAAGTGAATTGTACATGCCAACAGCAGGTTTATAGAAGGTTAACAGTGTATTGCAATAGGCGTTCCAAATGTTTTTCAGCCCCAAAGCAATAGCCTCGGCGCTGCTGTGCGTACACAAGGCGCGAACGGCGTTTGAGAGCTTGCGTCTGGCCTTCTATTTTACATGTATAGCGGGGCAGCCCCAACTCATCGAAGATACTCCATATTCAGCAAGATACATTGTATACCTCATATAGTGGTTTCGCTACAAGTCAGGATTTCGGATGTCACTTTGTCTCCTCTTAGGTTAGTGACAAAGATTTGGGTGCAAAACACCCTTTGCGTTCAGTTTTCAATTTGAGAGCTCGTAGACATCAAATAGAAATGCTGAGGCTAGGTTAGGAGACACGGCCGCAGCCATACCAAACGCGACCAAAAAATGCACCGACACTACTGCCTTTTCACTGAACATTTAGAAGTGTCCGACGTTAAACGTAGACGGCAGCAACTTCGCCAATGCCAAGAACACTTGTTAAAGTTAGTAACGTAGCATTTTGGGCGTGTTGGTATGTGATACTGAAGCTTATAACGCACCAAAAAACGCGGGCAAAGAAAGACGTGATACACACAAGTGCTAACTTGCAACAATGTTTATTTCGAAAACAGGGAACATAGGCAACGTCGCTTTTCAACCATCATCATTACACGTACTTTGCGAATTCAACTTTCTTTACGTAGATAGGCTAACTCCTCACAGGAGAGGGCAATCGATGGTTTGGAAATACAGTTATCTGCCGGCCTATCAATCAATTCAGCCGCGAGTATTTCGCATGTTAGCTGACCTTTGCTGGCACTGACAATTGAACACTCCTGGAAAGTGGGCATGCACGTCGTTTGATCGTCGTCACTTGCACTTGCACCTTAATTACTGCAATGCTTGCAATGGGCATCGAGGAACCCACCCCTTTTTTTTCTTCGCGTTGTAGTGGTGGTGCTACTTTAAACGCTCGTTAACGCACCGTCCACTTTGACCCACATAATTTTTGCCACATGTTAATGGAAGCTTGTAGACTACTGCGTCAGCACATTCTAAAAACTTATTTTTGTGCTTCTTTTTGCACCTCTGCTTCTCTGATGTGGCAGGTCTGGTTAGTCTGCACAAACGCTGCAATTTTTTGGGAGCCGAAAACATTACTTCTACTTTCGCCTGTTATTCTATATTTTAGTCAGTGCGTTAACCCGTGGATATACGGGATGACCGCGACTTTCCCCGTATCAGCTTGAAGCTGGCTGGCGAGAGTCTTTTTTGACGAATTAAACTTCAGAAGGCCCTCAGCAACACTGACAAGCACATGCGTAGGGTAATCCGCGGACCGAAGACCGTGATTTTCCAGTCGAATGCCAGATGGCTGTAGTCGCGTATGTCACACCAAAACCTGCTTCAGTGACCACTTGTAGTACAGTGGAATTTCACTTCAACGAACTTGAAGGGACCTCAGGAAAGAGTTTGTTAAAGTGGAAGTCCGCTGAACTAAAACAGCTATGTTGTAGCGTGTTATCACAAGGCGAAAGAAACATCAGGTATTCGAACAAATGTCAACCCATTTATTTGTCATGTGGCTCATTTGCATGTCAACTTATGATTATTGAGGATCTTGTGAAGAATGCAGCAATCTTTTTCTGCAATTGATCGCCTATGACTACAGTGGTCATGAATTGAGTTGTCCATACTCTCATGAACTTTCTCCGGCCCTGCACTCTGCTGGGCAGAAATGACTTCAGTTTCTCCAAGCGCAGCAGTGCTTCTGCACAAAATATCCGGTCTTTCCTCCAAAGACATGCGCTTCCGTTTGGCACTCTGGTAACCCTCACCAGGTTGTAGGTCTAAGGCTGCAGCTCTCGCAGCTGCTATGGTGGCCGCAGCGATTAGTCCCGGTGGCGCGCCGCTGGCGGAGTTGATCGCGGAGGCCACGCGAAAGCTATGCTACAAAAGAGCGGCTGTACTAATGAATGGATTAATATGACCTCGGAGGCACTGGATGGGGTCACGGAATACATTCGTAAAACTGAAATGCGCTGCGAACCGAGTTTCGTTAAACTGAAGTGAGTTAGCATAGGGTTCAATAGCGCTTCCGTGGGGGGATGCAAAAAAGTTCGTAAAAGTAAATAGTTCGCTTAACTAATGTTGGTTCGAATGGTATTTTATTGCACTACCACTCTGCGTACTCTTGTACGCGTGATGGGCTGACTTTCTTTCTTTCTCGTTCTTCAGTCTAGACTCGCTTTCCCCCCAATTAAGGGTGGCAACCGTGATTGAAACCGAATCAAGTCGGTTTGATTCAATGTATTCACAGGACAGCGCAATGTTCACTTCTCTGTACGTCCATATGCTTTTGGCTGCGCCATGTCTATCAGGCAATTATTTAGTGCCAACGTCGGATTATGGCTCTGTAGGGCTCCATAGTAATTTTAATGACCCGGGATCCTTTAACACACACCCAAAGCGAGGTAAGCGAACGTCCTCACATTCGGGCAAAGATGGGAAGTCGACGCTGTGGTAGGGATCTAATTCCCGACCCTGCGGTCAGCGGCGCTAGTGAGATACCTGCGACGTTGGGTTTCCGACAGCACCGCTGTTGATACTGACTGTTCAAGGCAACAGCTCGCCACAGTGTTAAGTACATTTCTCGAGAGCTGACAAATACCGTTCCCCATCGTAAGGACACTTCGGTGGATCAGGGACCACGGCCACGCGTTCTCCTCGCACAATAGTTTTCAAAATGTTAGTGGGTGGCGCTGATGGCTGGAGCTTGTACATGAAAACACAAGAGAGAACAACTGGTAACCTTGGTCTCATTCATGTTTACAGCGTCCTCCAGCGGAGCGCTTACTTCATCGCTCGACGTACGAGCGGTAACCTTCAGAGTGCGTTAAACTCCATGTTTCCCTTGACACGTAATCTCGGGGCGCAGCCATTAGAGTGCGCGAGCACTGGGAATACAAAAGAAGCGCCGGGACGAGATTCTAAGGCTGCGTCAAAATTTTATTGACATATAGAGAAGTTACCTAGTGGCATGCTAAGGATGCTGCTCCAGGTGAAATGTTGAGATATGGAAAAAAGGAATGGAAAGAAAAGAAATTCGCGCCCACATAAGCGCATACACCTGCACGAAGTGTGCTAGTACAAAAGTTACAGGCAGAAGTTATTTCATCCTGCATCAAACAGGCTTTAAGGGCGTTAACAGGTCTCAATTCGAAATTGAGGTCACAGAAAGTTCCGCTACCCAAGTAGTTTGTCGTTTCGTGCGTTTAGAGCGTTCGTTAAGACAGTCGTTGAAGTTATAGAACGTCTGCATATGCAATATGTGGCGTGAGAGTTCCAAACCACAAGTAAAGCACACAACGGTGAGCTGTACTTCTCGTAAAACTGATAAAACGGCTTCGAGTACACGGAAGAAGGGGTTGGAATTCAGTCACTCGTTCAGAAGCTTGTAGCAGTCTCACGATGTGGGACAGGGAGGTTTTGAAATACTGTAAGGTGACAGTGTAATACAAAGTTAGAGGCGGCACCGAGTGCGCCATTTGACTATGCTATGGTAGTTTGTGGCATTTGGGGATGGCGGCATCCTCCAAGCGCACCAGTTGTGACGAATTCCTGTCAATACTGAATTTGAGCAGCGGTTTGTATATCATTACTTTGGATATGTATGTGGCAGCGCTTGATGGCTGATATTTACCACCTGAGGTTCTTTAATGCAACGTGTTGCTGCGCTAGTTCGTTCATACTGTGAGGCTTAACGACCGCACACGTCGGAGAGGACACTGAAGTAAGCTGACAACAAGCTCTCTATCAAGAGGAAGGTTGTTCAATCTGTACCTGATTCTCCAACTATGGACATTTTGAATTCCGCCTCAATGAAGAGCGGTCTCTATGGTTCAGAGACCGATATTCATGGCCAACACAGAACTCACTGTGCCGACATGGCGGTTGAAGTAATGCATGTAAACGCGATAAGAAAAAAATTCCACATGAGAACAAGCAATTAGTGGCTAATGGTACCTGGACTTAAGCAACGTGTCCCTCCTGCAGTGTTCGACAGCTCGGCGAAGCCAGAAAGTGGCGTTCTCACGGGCGGTCTCACTTTCTTGGGTTTCTATTCGGAGTGTCTGGGAGCCCTGCCAAGGATGCCAGCCGTGAACGAGGCCGAAATGGCGAAAGAGAGACCGCCATTTGCGAGTCAGTACTGTCTTCTCACGGTCGGCTTGCCCGGCCAGGACGCACTACCAGTCCCTGCGAACGTGAGTGCAAGTCGTCCTACAATAAATAGGCGAAAATCTTTTATTTGCACGCTTACTTTTCACCGATTGCCACGTCTTATATACGTCAAACCTATTAACAGTGCAGAAGCACTTTTTAAAAGAGTGGGTCAAAGGGAAGCTAAAGCCCCCCTTTAAAAAAGAAAAAAAAACTTCCCCATCTCCCGCTAAAGGGAACCATGTGTGGATGCGAAGCAGCGGGGAGATGGTTAGCTTGAGCGGGAGAAACGTCGCCGCTCTCGTTTCGCGGCAGTGGTTCGGGCGCTCATCGCGGCGCTGCACAGGAGAGAGAATGAGGCGCGCTCCGTCATTTTCATACCGCGGAACTACCGTGGCGCCCCCCAGCGGAGTATGCAGCTGTCGCACCACCTGTCGTTCGCGCCACTCCGTAGAGGATTCCTAGAGGGAAAGGACGGGACGTGCATGCGCTGTGGGGGGTGTGGGACGCGTGAGCCGCTCCGTAGAGTAGATGATTCCAAGAGGAGAGAGGGGGGAGAGGACGCGCATGCGCTGTGGGGATGTGGGACGCCGGAGCCGCTCCGTAGAGTAGAGTATTCCCAGAGGAGAGAGGGGGGAGAGGACGCGCATGCGCCGCTCCGTAGAGTGGATGATTCCTAGAGTAGAGGAAAGGGGTGAGCGTAGGAGAGCACAGGGGAGGGGACGCGCACGCGCTGTGGGGGGGTGTGGGACGCGGGGGGCCGCTCCGTAGAGTAGACGATTCCTAGAGGAGAGAAAGGGGACGCGCATGCGCTGTGGTGGTGTGGGACGCGGGAAGGAGGGACGGACTAAGCCCCCTCCAAACACATGGAAGCAAGATTAAGGAATGGGGTCAACCTGGGCGACAGACACCACCTGCCTAGCCATTGCTAAGCAGCCTCTCTGTGCTCTCGGCCATGACTCTGATGACTGTGTTAGGGTTGACGGCCTTCATATTACTACAGGGTTCTGGTTCGCATAATGGGTGCTTCCCTACTTCATGACAGTGGCCGGACGCGGGACGGGGGACGCGGGACGGGAGACGCGGGAGGGACGGACAGAGCCCCGAGCATAAGAGGCTTCGCATCGAAAAAGTTACTTTAGAGTGTTTAGCGACAGTTTGATCCCTGCTGAATTAGAAAACCAGTGTGGCAGTTCTCAAAACGGAACGCAAATAGCATTTTTAAGGCAAAAGCCTTTAATGTCTCAGGCTCACCTCCGTCCGTCCGTCCGGTGTCCGTCCACCCGTCCGTCCACCCGTCCGTCCGTCCGTGTCCATCCGTCCGTCCGTGCCCGTCCGTGTCTGTCCGTCCATCCGTGTCTGTCCGTCCGTCCGTCCGTCTGTCGGTCCGTCCATCCGAGCCCTGGCACGGTGCCAGGTGGCCGCCGGGGTGCGAAAACGGACGCCGGTCGCGTCGCGTACTTTTACGAACTCTACAGCGCTCGCGCTTTGCTTGCGTAGCGTCGCTCTGCCCAGCGTTTACAATCATGCAAGGAGGGAGACGCGCGCATCGCGTTCCATTCTGACCGACCCCGTCTCAATGGACACAGGCGTTCGCTTTACACACTGGAATTTACAAACTGTCCGTCAATTTAAGAGCTGGAACGCGGATGGCGTTTGCACGATGCGCAAAGCGCCAGAAAATACGAACGCATGCGAACGGAGGCAGATTAGTCTCACGTCTCGCTGCGATTCGCGGTAAAATATTAAAAAAGAAAACACGCACACATTCCGTTTGTGTGCCATCCCACTGAGAGTGTAAAAGAAAAAAAGACATGGCATAGTCAGTCGAATGGCCACAAGCTTTCGCCGAACACACTTTGGAATGTGCAAAGTGTCCTTCAATTTTTTTGGCAAAAACAGCGGCTGCGGCCCCAGGGCATCTTGAGATGCTGACTGAGCAAAAGCGGAGACGCAATCTTCGGTACGTCGTGTCATCTACAACAGCAGCACTGTTGAAGCTTGGCCTTCGCGATCAGCTCCGGCAACGGCGCTCAGCCGGAGCTAGTCACGGAGGCCACGGTTGAAGATACGAGAGATGCTTGTTCACATTGTGCTCGGCTGTTTGTCTTTACGGTAGATGTAATCCAGCTGCAAAAACTTCATCTCCTCTATACTTCCTTGAGCCTCCGGTAAATAAACAGCGCTTTCGCTGTTCGGATCCGTGAGCGGCGGGAACCTCCCGTTAGAGTGCAGCGCGCGACCGCCAAAAAACCGAAGATGACGTAGTTCTGGTTAGCAGGGTTGCCGTTGGGTGGACATGAAAAGGCGCCAGAACTCACGCCAAAAGTAGCCATGTCAGTTTGATATTATCGCCAAATTTCTAGCCAAATAGAACAGAAGCGGCATTATCAACAGTCTTTACTATTGATGAATAAATAAAACCATTTTGAATAAGTAAAACCAGAAGTTTAAAAAAAGAGCCATGGCGCCAACTGGAAATTTTCGTCGCCAACGGGGTGCCAAAAGTAGCCAATTTGGCGCAAAGTAGCCACCAACGGCAACCCTGCTGGTTCGTTCGTTTTCACGCCCGCACTTTCGGTGCGCTGTCGTGAGCGGAGCAAGAGGAAATTTTCCTTCGTGGATTCTAAAGCTCCTGGTCTAACAACCGTGGAAATAATTACGATATCATCGACAATACCGTCGGCCCTTGTCACCACGAAGTTTTACCGAATTCTAAAGCCACTTGAGCTTCCCTTTAAGAGGTGTGATGTGCTCACATTTCCGCCGTAACACATCGTGTACATAATGCACTCATGTAAATTAGCTCTTTGGTACACATGCAGTTTCATTAATGGTGACGAATACAGCGTTGACAGTGAACATTTAGCGATGCTCCAATTCGTTTATAACGATCGTATTTCTTTTTTAAACAGCTTTAGCGTCATTCAAAAGTAGAATAGGGATTATGATAAGTCCACGACTTCTGCATACTTCTAATCTATCGCTTGGCTGACTGTGAGTACTTGAATCACATAAAAGCCCCATAAATCCTTCACAATATAATTTCAATAAAGAGTTCTCTCTCTCTTCACAATATAAGTGGTCGTTGAGACAGCAAATAGTTCTGTTTTTTCTCCTCAAAACGCAATGGCTATAAAGTCAGGGCTTCCGTGTTACTCTAT